>CAMZMU010000064.1:50506222-50954577 GCA_947311845.1 Poa pratensis
TCATCAATTTCAATTTAATGATGGGCTCCCAACCATCTTCTAACTTCCTAGGGATAGAAGCTTCATGTTTTAATTTCTCTTCCCTAACTTGTATGAGAGCATTAGTAATATGTTTAGTAAAAGCCATGTTTATAGCACTAGCATTAGGACTTCTAGCTAGCTTTTGCAAGAACTTAATTACTTCAGAAATATTGCAACCATCAAAATCAAAGTCATTTCATCAAAAGTAATGGAATTATTCTCTTCCTTATTGCTAGAAATTTCAGCATCTTTATCAAGGACAGTTTCAGAGTTATCAGGCAATTTAGGACATTTTGCAATAGAAGTGGAAACATTACCAACACCAACTATCTTGCCATTAATGGTAGGAGGTTTGTTAACACTTGAGTTTGAAGCTTTTCAGAAGTAGTAATAGTATAAACTCTAGCAATATTATTCTTTCTAGCAATTTCATCCTCTCTTTCCCATCTAGCATGCAATTCAGCTAACATCCTCACATTGTTATCAATTTTAACTTGTATAGCATTGAGAGTTTTGCTCTCTTTAACATCATGAGGCATGTTCTTTAGTTTCAATAAGTCAACATCAAGAGCAAGACTATCAACTTTAGAGGAAAGCACATCAATTTTCCCAAATTTCTCCTCAACAGTTTTATTGAAAGCAGTTTGTGTACTAATAAAATCCTTAAGCATAACTTCAAGATCGGAGGGTACACTCTTATTATTTGTAGGAGTTACTATAGGAATTTCCATAACCATTGCCACTATTAGAAGGATAGGGCCTATAATTGCTATTACCAAAATTATTCCTATAAGCATTGTTGTTGAAATTATTATTTTTAATGAAGTTCACATCAACATGCTCTTCTTGAGCAACCAAAGAAGCTAAAGGAACATTATTTGGATCAACATGTGTTTGACCATTTGCAAGCATAGACATAATAGTATCAATTTTGGCACTCAAGGAGGAGGTTTCCTCAACAGAATTTACCTTCTTACCTGTTGGAGCTCTCTCGGTGTGCCACTCAGAATAATTAATCATCATATCATCAAGAAGCTTTGTTGCAGCACCCAAAGTGATGGACATAAAGGTACCTCCAGCGGCCGAATCCAATAAATTCCTCGAAGAAAAATTTAATCCTGCATAGAAGGTTTGGATGATCATCCAAGTAGTCAGTCCATGAGTGGGACAATTTTTAACCAATGATTTCATTCTCTCCCATGCTTGAGCAACATGTTCATTATCAAATTGCTTAAAATTCATTATGCTACTTCTCAAAGAAATAATCTTAGCAGGAGGATAATATTTTCCAATAAAAGCATCTTTGCATTTAGTCCATGAATCAATACTATTTCTAGGCAAAGATAGCAACCATTCTTTAGCACGTCCTCTCAAGGAGAAAGGAAAAAGTTTCAGTTTAATAATATCACCATCTACTTCCTTGAGCTTTTGCATTTCACAAAGTTCAACAAAGTTATTAAGGTGAACAGCAGCATCATCAGTACTAACACCAGAAAATTGCTCTTTCATAACAAGATTTAAAAGTGCAGGTTTAATTTCATAAAATTCTGCTGAAGCAGCAGGTGGAGCAATAGGTGTGCATATGAAATCATTGTTGTTCGTGCTAGTGAAATCACACAACTTAGTGTTCTCAGGAGTACTCATTTTAGCAGAAATAAAAACAGTACAGAAAATAACTTGAAAGTAAACTAGATGCAAGTAACTAATTTTTTTGTGTTTTTGATAATTGAAAGCAAACAAGATAAAATAAAATAAACTAAGCAAGACAAAAACAAAGTAAAGAGATTGGAAGCGTGAAACTCCCCTTGCAGAAGACTGCTGTCTCCCCGGCAACGGCGCCAGAAAAATAGCTTGATGACGTGAAACACACGTTCGTTGGGAGACCCCAAGAGGAAGGTATGATGTAGTCAGCAGCAAGTTTTCCCTCAGAAAGAAACCAAGGTTATCGAACCAGTAGGAGCAGCAACTCTTCAGAAGGTTGTCAACGGCGCCAGAAAAATAGCTGTCGCGGGAGTCTGGACTGTTGACGTGGAATCTGCACACAACACAATCAAACTACTTTGCCCCAACGAAACAGTGAGGTTGTCAATCTCACTGGCTTGCTGAAAACAAAGGATTAAACGTATGGTGTGGAAAATGAGTATTAAATTGCAGAGAATGAAAAAGGAACAGTTTGCAGTTTGTGGTTGTTTAATCAGTGTAAAAGAATGGACCGGGGTCCACAGTTCACTAGTGGTGTCTCTCCATAAAAAATAACTAACATGTTGGGTGAACAAATTACAGCTGGGCAATTGACGAATAGTGAGCGCATGACAATGCATATACATGACATGTTGACTACTATGATATTTAATTGGGCATTACGACATAATACATAGATCGTTATCCAACAGCATCTATGACTAATAATCCACCGCCGGGTTGTCATCCGAGTCCCCGTTGGTATTAAGTTGCAAGCAACGGATAATTGCATTAAGTAAAGTGCGTAATGTAAACAAACACATATGCCCGTGGACATAGCATCGTTAGGTTATCCCTAGTGGCAACAGCACATCCACAACCTTAGAACTTTCTGTCACTGTCCCAGGTTAAACGGAGACATGAACCCACTATCTAGCATAAATACTCTCTCTTGGAGTTACAAGCATCTACTTGGCCAAAGCATCTACGAGTAACGGAAAGCATGCAAGATCTTAAATAACATATAAGATAGATTGATAATCAACTTGACATAATATTCAATATTCATCGGATCCCAGCAAACACAACATGTAGCATTACAATAATATGATCTTGATCATGTAGGGCAGCTCACAAGATCTAAACATGATGGCACAAAGTGGAGAGACAACCATCTAGCTACTGCTATGGACCCGTAGTCCAAGGATGAACTACTCACGCATCACTCCGGAGGCAGGCATGGCGATGTAGAAGCCTCCGGTGACGATTCCCCTCTCCGGCAGGGTGCCGGGAAGAGGTTCTGAACCCTCCCGAGCTAGGGTTGACGACGGCGGCGTCTCTGGAACTTTTCGTGGATATTTGCTCAGGTACTTAGGGTTTTCGCGTCGGGGGGAATAAGTAGGCGAAAGGGCGGCGGCTGCGGACCCCGAGGGGCCCACACCACCCCAGGGCGCGGCAGAGGGGGGCCCGCGCCCTGGTGCGTGTGGCCTCCTGGTGGCCCTCCTCTGCTGCTCCTTCGCTCCGTCAGGCGTGTTCTGGAAAAATAGGCACCCCCGTGTAGTTTCGTCCAATTCCGAGAATATTTCCAGACTAGCTTTTCTGGAATACAAAAACAGCAGAAAACAGGAACTGGCACTTCGGCATCTTGTTAATAGGTTAGTCCCAAAAAATGTATAAAAGTGATATAAAGTAGATGCAAAACATGTAGCAATTGGTATAAAACAAGCATGGAACATCAAAAATTATAGATACGTTTGAGACGTATCACTGTTGCAGACCGGCTGCGTAATATAGAAGAAGAATTAAAGCGGCAGAAGGATGAAATTGCCGAGATCAAGTGCCAGCAAGGTACTAGCGGCCAATCTCAGCGGCACATGGTAGAAGCTGCATGCGATGGTACCGGCGGCCCATCGAATCGGAAAAGCAGCGTGGCTTCCACGGAGCTCCAGGATGGTACTGATGATGCAGTGACGGTGGCTCCACTTCGTCGCTACCCAGTGGATGATATCACGGAGAGCACACCTTGTGAGATGCATGTGAAAGTTTTTAACTTAACCGTGAAGGTGGCGGTCGGCTATGTCGTACCAATTGGACCTAATCCAACTTACCATTTCTCTCCAGTTTCAAATGGCTACGCTGTTGTCGCGGTGGATGAAGTGATGAAAGATTATGAGGAGCTGAAGCTGCAACACCCTGCAGGTGAAGATGGGGAGGTGCTTGAACTTGGAGAAGCCAAGAAAGCGACCATTCTATGGCCAAAGGAATTCATCGTGCTTCCGAACTGGCAGCCAAGGCCATCGACTCCTCACCAGTCTCCAGCGCAACAGTCCTCTTCACCGCCTCAGCATTCTCCAGCGCAACAGTCCTCTTCACCGCCTCACCAGTCTCCAGCGCAGCCGTCTCCGCCGCCGCGTCAGCCGTTTCCGCCCACCGCTCGTACTATGAGGGGTAAGTGATCACCGAAACGTAAAAGGTCGCCCCTCCAACAGTACCTCATAAGAATCTTCCCATTAGACCTTATGATAGGACTGTAGCGGAAAACGCCGTGGAGGTGGCTGCCTACAATAAGGCTTTTTTTTGCACCAAAAAAGCCGGAGCAGAAGCCGGTATACGATGAAAAATCCAAAAAGTGGAGAAAGTCCTTCCTTGCGCAGCCATCCCAAATATCGATGAATCTGCAATCTGACTATGGTCGTGAACTTAGTAAGCTAGCACGTGCCCAGTCTGAACAGGACAAGGAAAGAAGAGCAAAAAGCGGGAAACAAATTGCCCAGCTCGGACAGCAGAAAAATCAATCGGTCCCCCCGCTCATAGTGTGTTCCGATCTCGACAAGGACTTCAGAGCCGATATGGATAAGGACCTGCAATTATTGGACCCCAGAGCCATACCTGCTGCTAGAGAACAGGGTATCACTGTATCGCAGGCCATGGAAAATGCTATCGCCATGGGTATGACTCTTGGTCAACTTTTAGGCTATGAAGATCAGCCAATGTTAGAGATAGCTCGGAAATATGTCACAGGGGAGCCTATGGTCAGTAATGAGGAGCTCACGCGTCTATCAACACATATGCGAAATCTGCACGACTGGTACATGGTGCACACATCAAAGAAGGGCGCGAAGGAGTGGATTGCGGTGGACGTTCGAGTGGAGCATTTCTTCAAACCTTACGGTATACAGGTTCAAATGACTGAACTGTTTCAGTTATTCAATCAGCGCGCCTCGACAAATCTATCCTCAATTGCTATTGTCTGTAAGTGATTTTTTTCGTAATTAAGTCTCTAGCTCAGCTCGTTCATTGCTTGTATTATATTATCCTGACTATATATATATCCTTTTGTACGCTATTATGTAGAATGAAGATGATGGAATGCAAAGCATCTAGACATTATGAGGTTGTGTTCGTTGACCCATATATCGTTAATGAACATACGTTACGCAATTTCCCCAAAGACGTGGAGTATGACCTGACCACCTTTTTAATCAAGCAAAACTTCTGTACGGAAATACTATTTCCTTACAACTTCAAGTGAGTGTTTCTGTCTTGTACATATTTTTATTTGGCTTTCTCGATGTTAAGTGTAATTGATGAGCTATGCATGTCTGCTTTATGTAAACGTCCGCAGGTTCCACTGGATTCTGCTAAGTATTCAAGTTGACAAGTCCATAGTTGAAGCATACGACATAATTAAGTTGGGACCAAGCGACGTGGACCGAAATGAAAGAAATGCTCAATAAGTAATTTCAATCATTATCGCATTATATCGGCCTCTTTCGTTCGTTTCCTGATATCAAGTAATTAATAACTCCTTTGTTCATTTTTTTGGCCAAAGCAGGTGTTGGACACTATTCAAACAGAATGTAGAAGGTCCATTCAAAGATGAGCTAACTTATATATCGGTGAAAAGTCCGCAGCAGCCACCGGGGAGTAATTTATGTGGATTCTACGTTTGCGAGTTCATTCGTGAGTTGACCTCTGAGCGGAGAACAACTTCTTTGAGCAAAATGCGGGAGAAGCTCGCCCCAGAACAGCGCATACGAGCAATTCAAGAGGAATTGGCGGGATTTCTGCTTAGGGAGGTCATCGATGAAAGGGGAGAACATTATGCTGCGGACGATGAACTACATATGTGATCTATCTCCATGTAATTAAATAGTTGTATTCTCGCAAGAGATCGAATATTAATTATATATGCATCAACGTGTACTGTGTATATAGTAGAGCGTATAATATGCGTACGGAAACGATGGAGAGCACGTCGGCGATGTGAAGAAGGGGGAGACGACGGAGGCACCGGCGAGAGGGAGAGGGGGCACCGGTGAGAGGGAGGGGGCACCGGCGAGAGGGAGAGGGGGCACCGGCGAGAGGGGGCACCGGTGAGAGGAAGAGGGGGCACCGGCGAGAGGGAGACCCTAAACCCTAAATACAAAAAAAAAGCACTCATTGGTCCCGGTTCGTAACACGAACCGGGACCAATGAGTCTCCCCCCACGCCCAGCCAGAACTGGCCACGTGGAGCCCCATTGGTCCAGGTTCGTTTCTGAACCGGGACCAGCATTCGTCCCGATTGGCTGGTCCCGGTTCGGGAACCGGGACGGATGGCCCAACCGAACCGGGACCATAGGCCAGTTTTCTACCAGTGGATATGGCGTGAAATAACGCGCTATTTTTCCATGATATAAACCTCTACACGGAGTAGAGATTTCTTACTCGGGTTCCAGACTTCGAGTGCTCACTCTATTACTCTCTCCATTCCTGTTTATAAGCCTAGAGTTTTCTCTGAAAAGTTAAACTTACTACCTTCGACCAAGATTTTAGAAAAACTATCAATATTTTAAATACTAGGAAAATTAAATTTAATAATATACTGCATAATGAATCTAAAGATACTGATTTGATATTGTAAATGCTAATAATATTTCATAAAATCTTGGTCAAAGATAGTAAAGTTTGTCTTTTCAGAAAAAACTATAAGCCTTACAAACGGTAACGGAGGGAGTATTTTTTTTATAGAAAACTCACATTAATAAGTTTCAAAAATATGTGTAAAAAACATGCATGTTGTCAATGATGTATCCCACAAACATGCACAATCTTGATTTGACATCGCTTATATTCTGAGTTATAGAAAAGTGACAAATGTGTGCATCTGAATGTACCCACTTTTAAATCTCTAAAATATAGTATAAAATTTTATCATTTTTGTGTAGTTTATAATATAAATTATTTCAAATCGGATTTTTTCTTGTTTGTGCACAACATATTTCATAACATGCAGATATTTTTTCAGATATTTTAAACCACGTAAAAAATTATTGAATTTTTAAAATGGAGAGAGCATTGGAACCCGAGGTAGAAATCTCTACTCCTTGTAAAGAGGTTTATACATATGGAGACAAAATGACTTTCCGCTTTACAAGAGCAAAAGAAAATGTTTGCAGTTTTTTTGTGTGAAAAGACCTTGCCATTAAAAGAAACACCGAACATTACAAAACATTTCAACAAAATCAAAAATTACAACGAGATCCATGAGATGCCCTTCGTCTTCAACCTACAGACCGTGTCGACGGCGCGCCGCTGCTGCCGCTCCTCCTAGAACCGGCCTGACGTTGTTGGATGCGGACGGAAAGTTGCCGAACGGGTCAAGAAAACCACATCCGTCCTGGAACCGAAGAAGAAGGATGAACCGTCCTGGAACTGAAGAAGAAGGATGAACCGCAGATTAAGCTCCATGACGATCCGGACACTGCCACCGCCAGAAGAAATCTTCGAAAACCACACCACTGTCACGAGCTTCTTGATGTCACTGCCGAGATGGAGTTGAAACCAAGGAGACATAGTAAGCGCCACCACCACCAACAGAGCGTCGCCCACCAAATCTGGACACTAAAATTAGAAAAACGACGGAGCCCTCCCTCCGACAAGAGCCGAGAGCCACCGCACCTCCGTGGCTTGACGCTCATAGAGGCGGGGCAAACCGGCAGCGACGCCGACAGGAGACGGGAAACCCTAACCGCATCTCCTAAAATGGATTTTTTAGGTATCCAAAAAATGGCCATATCATTTATCTCAGCATCAATTTCACCACAAACCCATCACGAGTTCGCAACACTACAAGGTGCACACAAAGTAAAATATTCTGTTCGTTTACCGCGAGTCCGCGACCAAAATCTACCTCCACTCCAACTCATCCGAAAGGAACAGAAATTGTCGGACCCGCTCCGCGAAAGAAATTAGAATCCCTTCAGCCCACCCACGTGAATGCGGTGGCTCATTTTACCGTACGGACTTACCGTTTCCCTAGAAGCCCAAGCCCACGAAGCACAAAGAAGTTTCGAGAACCCCTTTCCTGTTCTTCTCTGTGGAAAAATGAAGCGGACGGCGGCGATGGTGGCGGAGAACGTGCTCCACGGCGATGCGGTCGCCGACTATATCTTTGCTAGCGACGGCGACCTCCAGGCATTCATTCACCGGGCGGTACGTATCTAAGATTGTTCCTTTGATTTGGCGAGGAGTTTAATTTGGGGTTCTTGGTACGGATTTGGCGATAAAGCTTGGTTCTTGCAGGAGCTAGAGGTGGCGGTTGGCGGAGGCGCGCAGGAAGCGGTGGAGCATGAGCTCGAGTGTCTGTTAAACAAGGCGGCGTTCCCGGAGGTGGAGACCATGGAGCCGCAGCAGGCGGTGATGGGGCCTCGGACGAAGGCAGCTGAACAGCGGCAGCGGCGGTGCCAGGCCCAGCACTGCGGGGCGACGAAGACACGGCAGTGGCGCCATGAACCAGAGGGCCGTGGCACTCTCTGTAACGCGTGCGGCGTGTGGTACAGGATCGGCAGGCTGCTGCCGGAGTACTGGCCGCTCAACAGCCCCACCTTCTCCCCGGAAGTGCACTCCAACACACACCTCCCCGTCGTGGAGATGCGCCTCTGCCCGGGTTCATCATCCACAGACGTGAATGCCGTGGGTCCTTTTACCTTGCTGACTTGCCAATTCAGAAGAGAAGTTCTCAAGAAACAAACAAGTCGCATTCACCCGGACCAGGACAGCAGGGGTTCTTGGTACGGAAGAGGGGGCAAAGTTTGGTTCTTGCAGGGGCTGGAGGCGGCGGCTGAGGGAGGTGGTGAGGGGGCGACGGCGGAGGATCTCGATTGGCTCTCGAACAAGGACGCGGTGGAGTCGATAGAGCGGGGGAAGCCGCTCGTGGTGGGGCCTCGGACCATGCCGGTGTGCCGGCGGTGACAGGCACTAGCGTCGAGCCCCTCAACGACTGAGTCTGCGGCGGCGGGGGAGTACAAGTGGCTGTCGAGAAAGGACACGTTTCCGGCGATGGAGCCAGAGCCTCGAAGCGGGGCACACACATCGAGCCTCTCAACGACGGCTGGACTAGGGCAGCGACGGTGCCGGCACTGTGAGACGACGGAGACGCCCCAATGGCGTGAGGGACCGGAGGGCCACGACACGATGTGCAACGTGTGTGGCGTGGCGTACAGGAAGGGCTGCATTGTGCCACACTACCGGCCGCTGGGATTTGGTTAACTATTTATTTTATGGATTCGAACCTATTTAACCATTTGTGTAAAAAAATAAATAGGTTAACCATATGGTTGATAGGGTTAGAAAGGGTTAACCCTTGGTTATCTAGGGTCGAACCATTTTTTACAGCCAAAGTGTGGACTGTGAACCACAACGGGGTGACCATGCCAATCAACCAGCCACAAGTGCGAGAAAATGCAGCTCCGACTCTAAGGCTGAGCCGAGCTATAAATGGCAAATATGTAAGGTTGTACCACCGGGATCGAACGGACCACCCATCGCAATGGAGACAATCACGCGGACACGCTGGAGAGCCGAAGACTGTAGCCCTCTCGATACCCTGGCATCGCTCGACTCCATCATCATCACCACAAATGTCTTCCAATTGTACCTTCGGTCGAAGCACAAATCCAAAACCAACACCCCTAGGGGTTTAATAACCCACCATCGATCACTATCCACGAACTTGTCTCCGGAGAGAAGGAACAAGAAAATCACCTTGCCAATGCCCTTTAAGGATGCGACGCCCAAAAGTGTCGTCAACATTGCCGAACAGAAGGCTTTCGCCTAGCTCTGCCTCCCGCCCATGAGCCGACAAGGCCCTTAGGCCCACACTAGCCCGACCACGCCATTGTCGTGCCAAAAGACATCGGATCAAAGCTAAGCCTAGGCCCGATGTCGACTGGCAACACCACCGACAACCACGACGACGATGGGAAGGACATCCGTGCCGCAAGTGACACAACAAGGAAACCACCCCTGCATGAGCGACACTCGACTAGGCGCCACTGCCAACAACATCATTTTATCGCCCTGCCACATCACCCATTGATGTCACTTCACAGAAAACAGTCAGGGAAGCGTCGAGGAGCAATTCGTCACGTCGAGGTACCTCACCCACATCACCTTGAGTCCCGGCGGGACAACCTCAATTGTATTCCAACAACACGAGCAGTAGTAGAAGGGAGGGGTGCGCTAGGGTCCCTGCCCGAGCAGGACCCTCTGAGCGACACGATTGTGTGTCTCCATTTCTCAAAACAAGGGTATGTTTTAAAAAAATGCGTAAATATAATATGAAAATACATTTCATTGTGTATTTAATGATATTAATTTGGCATAGATGTTTATAGTTTTTCCTTAAAACTTGGTCAATTTTTACATTGCTTAATTTTGAGCAAAATTAATACAGACGGAGGGATAATTGACTCAAAATGAATATCATTAAAAATTCCAAATGGTACTATTATGCCAGCTAGCAACATCTTATGCTTCAAAGATGTACCATGCGGACAATGGAATCGAAAACAACTACTCCCTCCGTCCCCCCTCCGTCCCAAAATAAGTGTCTCAAATCTATATAAAAGTGAATGTACATATACATGTTTCATTTCTAGATACATTCACTTTTTGGCAAATTTAAGACAGTTATTTTTAGACGGAGTGAGTATTATGCTAGTTTGCACCAGGTCGGCTCTTCATGGGTGGACAATCAACCTCTTATGCTTCAAAGATGTATACATGGATTGTACCATGCATTTGGTACTTTTTCTTGCCGCAGAAGTCTAGTCGAGGAATCGAAGGTTTGTGACAAATCCAATGTGAAATTTCATTCCAGTTCACATGCAAGCACCTTGCTTGCCGATTGCAGAACGCTGGAGATTTCCAGCCCAGGTCCCATAAACAACTTATCCAGTAATAATCTCTACATTCCCAACTGCAGATGGCATGTCAGTTGTCTGTGTCGGGTCAGAAACAATATGAAGATTCTTTCTCCTAAAACATGAAGAAGCCAACAAAGCTAAACGGATTTAAGGAAGCTTCACCGTGAAAGCTACTACATGATTGTCCATAACAAGGCCTAAATATTCAAGTCTTAAGCAGCTATAGTCTACTTTGCTACGAGTAACCAATCATAATAGTACGGTGCATCACATTCGACTGAATAATGAGAGAGTTCAGAAAGAAGATGATACACCGAACCACTCGATCATCAAACACAAAGCTACATTTAACTGACTACATGGACTGGCTGTTACAGCATAGAAGGCTACTGTCAGAACTTAGAAACCGTCACCACGCTCTTCGGAAACCACGCCACCTGAGGTGTATAGTTTGTTCAAGCCATGAGGTAGAGTGATTAAATCACGTGAAAGAAAAGCACGTGAAAGAAAAAAAAGCGAAAAATGATCATACTTGCTAGAGTGACAGCTATGTTTGCCTGGCGATCCGCCTCACCATTCCATTCCTTGCAAGCAGCAGAAAATGTACACAGATAAGCAAAAAACAACATATTGGTGTCTGAGGCTTTTGGTTAACTAAGCAGACACCACAAATGTGCAGGAAGTGTAAGACGTATTAAGTTGCATTGTCAAGACACTATTATGCAGTATATCTGATCTGTAAGTCTTCAAAAACAACAATAACAAGTAGGAGAATTCTGATCCCGGAAATTCCTCCCCTCTTCCTTATGCTTGAGCGGGTCCTTGTCTTATTGTACCCACTCCTTCAAAAGAAGTGGTGATCTCACCTCCTAAGGGAGCGTTTTCCCGCACTTAATACTAAGTTATGACCGTTATCTCTTTACCCCATTATGTCTTGTCCAATCTATAGATAGGAGACACTAACATTGTTGGCTTGGCCAACTTGTACCTGACGACCTTTTTACTATATTGTTCGTGTTCCTGGTGTGCTATTCAACGTGATCCATGTTGGTTCTATTGTCTGTCTAGATGCGGCCATAATTTTAAAGACATGTCCCTTCCTTCTAGCAAGCTAGCTGCTCACATTCAATTGGGATTCCTCCCAACCAATCTTTGTGTCTTGCAAGTGTCTTATCTCTGATCCAGCAAATCCATTAGTATTCTACGCGACCATTATCCGAGATGAAATTACCTACAAGTGGTTTTGTGCATCACCACCCTTCTAACATGGTTGTGCATGTCAACATGCGAAGAAGATGCAGGTGTTGCATCACAACAATTGTAGAACTTATTCTGTTGGACAGTTAAAAATAAAAGGATGGACCGAACCAGGACTCGAGAAAATAAGGTGGCCTAACTATGCACACCTAAACATCAAATTATCAAACCAGAAACGCACTGGAATTATCAAGCCAACAATGCACCGGAAGAGATATAATGTAAATACCCGTCGCACATGGTTGACCTCAAAAGATATGAAGTTCTCTTGGAGTTTTCTCACTTCTTTGCACAGTTCCATCATGTTCTCTTCCTTTGCTTGCCATGTACCTTTGACCTGTTTAAGCAATATGAGAAGGGTGTAGAAAGAAAATGTTCTTCTCCAGTCTCTACATTATCTTTCTTTGCCCCATGATTCCGGTAGACATTTTAAGTCTGCTTGTAAAATGATATTGGTTCCATTTATCCTCCTTCACTCAAGTTTATACTTTCAATAGTTGGGCAATGAAGTCACAAAAAAAGTGTACAATGGTTTCAAGAACACCATCTTTAGGGGTGTATGTGTGCATGTTCATAGGTTTCAGAATACACGATGTGCTCAAAACATGAAAATGCTACCGACATACTGAGTGTTTCTGATTAATGTTTTCGTACATAAAACGTTAATTATAGGTATATCGATTCCTAATTGCATGTGGATCAATGTAAAAGGAAAATTAATATCTGTATAATTTTCATTCTTCCTTTTCTTTCATGTCTCTTTCTGTTTCGGTTAGCAGCATGACTTGTGACTTAGATAAGAAAAAAAGTGCAGAGCTGCCAGACAACCATAAAATGGAGGCAACTTGATCACTCAGAAAGAACAAGCTTATAAGCATATGTACCTGATAGCAGATTAACTGGGAGTCGCCATATACTTTGATTCTCTTGAATCCATGCCTGATAGCATATTTCAGTCCTAAGATAAGGCCACGGTACTCAGCAACATTATTGGTACCAACACCAAGACCCTCACGAATCCAAGATATCTTCAAAGATAAGTCAGGACATGAAGTCAAGGGATAGATTAGCCAACAGGAAAAGATAACACTCTGAAGGCCATTAAATTAAATAGTTATACCACTCTCCCATCTTCAGTCATAAGTACAGCTCCAGCACCTGATTTTCCTGGATTTCCTTTTGAAGCACCATCAAAGTGAACAACACATACCATCTGATAACCAAAGAAGTAGAAAACTTGGTATGAATATAGCATGTACCGATGGAGATGGCCAACTGAGACACGCTCTGTGTAAGAGAATTAGGTAACCCCACACCCAACATGCATGACATGTTCTACACTCTACAGTCTGACTGCAAAATTTACAAGGCTGGGTGCAAGAAATGAGCACACTTGAAAGTTGAAACACAGTTTATGGCTAATAGAGTAATAGTCTTAATTGAATAGACTATCCACTATTAGTAAACTATTCTTGACACCAAATTATAGCAGCCAAGCGCACTTGAAGATTACTTCGAAATTTAATCGCCTCATGTGAATTGATTATAAATATACATTTCCATAAAGGATTGTGCAAAGTAAATCTGATTGAAATTTTATTTTCTTAATAAAACATGTTCATGGATGGACATTGAGTTGGTGCCACTGTGCCAGAACAGGTTCGTGGTTGGAACCTAGTTGGTTGATTTGTGGAAAAACTAAATTGTGATTTTGAGCTATGTTTCAAGCATCTTTATTCAAGTAATACAATCCTATTTTCTAAGGCCTACTGATTGGACCGATCTAGTCCTATGAATCAAAACAAATGTTATAAGATCATGATAAGAATTTCATACCCAAATCTATCGATTTAGATAAACAAGTACATGTATAGATCACTCTATATGTCCTCTTAATTGTAAACTGTAAGTTTTTTATCTATTGATACTTCATAGAAACCTTTTATCTCTTCACGTCTATTATGATATGTATAAATAACAGAATGATCTCTCCTTTCCACTACATTTTCCACAACATAAGTTCCTTAATAAAATTCAACATGTGATCGTGGATCTTAAAAATGTTTATTTGGTAGAGTTAGATATTATCTTGATCCCGCATGATTCTACGATTTGTGATCCTTCCGAGGAACATCTTATCTAATTCACATCGTGACACAAACACAACGATTACGAATATTGACCAACGCAACTTGGGTATTTGAAATTTGAAACTAAGTATGCTTAAGTTATTTGATATTGGACCCTAGTGGCATTCCTATCCTAAACCGTTCTTGTGTATACATGACGAGGTAAAATACAGTGCAAAGCACAAGAGTAGTACGAAATGCAATTCCACTATTTAAGATTCAAGACAGTTAGGCAGGCCAAAAAACTGAACTTTCCACCTCACAATTAGTGGCATGCTTGTCCTATAAACCATACTCAGGTACATAATGAGACAAATACAATGCAAAAACACATAATGTAACAGCAAAATACGATAGGCCAAAAAAACTAAACTTTCTGCTCCAAAGTTGGCGGCATTCTTGTTCTAAACCATGGACATGTACATGGTGAGACGTACGATGCAAAATAACATAATGCAACACCAACATGCGATAGGCCAAGAAACTAAATCTTTCGGTTTCCTAGTTACTGGCATTCTTGTTCTAGACCGTGCTTGTGCTCATGATGAGGCAAATACGATGCAAAATAACCTAATGTAACGCCAACAGGTGATCGGCCCAACAAAAAACCAAACTTTCTGCTCCAAAGCTAGTGGAATTCATGTTCTAACCAAACTTTTGTACACGACGAGGTAATATACAGTGATACCCAGCATGCATGCGAATGATCAGAACATAAGGAAAAGATGACCACACCTAGATATAATCCGGAGGCGCATTCTGCGAGCTGCTTGCCGCAGCCTGCACCTGGGGCTGGTAAGTAAGCGACAGACAAACGGATCAAAAAGGAAATCTCGCCCCGTTCACAGACACTGGGAGGAGAAAACAAAACCACCCAAAAAGGAGTATATTTTGGGCGGGCGGCGCGTTACCTCCGGCGGCGGGTCCCTGTTCCTGGCCCTCTCCTCCTGGCACTGAGGCTGCGCGACGGGGGCGGGGACGGCGGGAGGGGGGCCCAATGGGGCGGTCGTACTGGATGGCCTTGGTCTCCGGGTTCCAGAAGTAGAGGTAGCCGGTGGTGCCGTCGATGAGGCCCCTCCAGGGCTTGGGCAGCGTCGGATCTGGCGGCGCGTAGCGGGGTGCCGACGACGCCATTGCTTTCTCGCAACCCTACGCGAGGAAAGAAAAAACCCCAACCAACCGCCAATCAGATCAAAGACAGCAATGGGGAAAAGGAGATCGGGAGGGGAGCGCGATGGACGGAACGAACCCTAACGATCGGCGGCTGGTTCGGGCGCGTGTTGCGGCGGCGGACGGATGAAAGGGTGGGGTCTGGCGTTGGTGGTGCGCCTTCCTACTAAACCCTTCCTCGTCGATGAGGCGGCCTCCGCTGGCGTGGCCTCATTAGGGTCAGACATGAAGCACGGTTAGGGCATCTCCAGCCGCCGCCAGGAGGTCTTTTTAGCGCCGCTTTGCGCCGTTTTCTACCAGTCGCCTCTCAAAACCTCATTTAGCGCCGCTTTGCGCCGTTTATAGCGCCGTTTTGCGCCGGGGCTCGCTTGGGGCGGCAAAAGGCGTCCGTGGGCCAGACCTGTCGGCGAGCAACGGCGGTTTTCCCTCCATAATTTTGCTCTTTCCCTCCATTTTCGCCCCCACATACACCCTCCCCCCGACCGATCCCGCCATTTCCCTCAGATCTGCCCGCCATGGCTCCCAGCAAATTCACCGGCCCCCGCGTCGCCGCCGTCTCCGCGCCCTCCGCCGCCTTGGAGGTGAAGACGCCGAGGAAGCCAAGGGCGCCGAGGGAGAGGCTGCCAGGCTGGACCAACGCCAGGTGGATCGCCGACGAAGCGCGCCGGAAGTCCGACAACGCCCAGCGTCGGGCGAGGGAGAAAAGGCAGCGTGAAAAGCTCTTGGCCGAGGGCCTGGCCGAGGCTGCCGCCGAAGAAGAAGAGGAAGAGGAGGCGGCGATGGCGGTGGAGGAACCGGCTGCTGCTGCGGCTCCGGCGCCGCCGGCCAAGCTGAGGATCAGCCTCCCTCCTCATCCCCAGTTCGCCGGATGGGCCAGCCAAGCCAGTGTCGCGTCGCCGACCGGCTACTCTCCATCCCCGTCGCCGCGCTGGAGCGTGTCCCCGCACCGCTACTCCTCCCCTGGGTACACCGATGCAGACCCCCATGGTGGCTTCAACCCCAACGTCGCCTTTCCCCACCCTCCTCCGGCGATGTACGCTTCGCCGGGCTACTCGACCTCACCGTCGCTTCGCCGCGCGCTCCCTTTCGCCCCTCAGCAGGACCCCCGCCTCCTGTTCGGCGGAATGCACGCCGACTCCTTCATGGAGGAGATCATCACCACCGACGGCGGCATGCCCGGGCTTTCTCTCGCAAGGTGGGGAATTTTTCTCACAAAGCTGAGACGGCGCGGCTCTGGCGGCGGCGAGGCGGCTGAGGTAGGCTCCGGCGGCTCTGGCGGCGGCGAGGCGGCTGAGGAAGGCGCGGCGGCCGATCCGGCGGTCGTGGACGAAGGAGGGGCACCGGCCAAGGGGGATGAAGCCGGCGGCCGTCGGCCCAAGAAGGTGCCGAAGGCGCCGAAGCCTCCCGTCGAGCCGCGCATCAATTGGACGGCGAAGGAAGATGTTCTCCTCGCCGAAGCATGGAAGACGGTCAGCCTCGACGCGATCGTCGGCGCCAACCAGAACATGGACAACTACTGGAAGAGGGTCAAGTCGGCATACGATGAGAGCCGGATGATCGACCCCGAGTACTCCTTGTGCGTCACTCCGCGCGGCGAGAAGGCCATGGCCAACCATTGGTCGAACATCCAGCACGCTTGCAACAAATGGCATGGCATTCAAGAGGAGGTCGCCAATCGGCCGAAGAGCGGCAACAACTACGAGATGGAGGTGAGCTCTTTCCCGCCGTCATTTCCCTTTTTGACTTCGCCGGTTTGCTCATTCCGGCCGGTTTCACATGTAGATGGTCCGGATGTTCGACATGTACCGCAACGACGAGAAGGCGGACTTCAAGTTCCTTCACGTCTTCATCATCATCGAGGGGTGCGATAAGTGGGCGCAAGTGCGTCATTCTCTCGGCAAGGGCAAGGCGTATGTCCCGGACGCGCCGGCGGCCGGTGCGGCAGATGAGCGCCCTGATGGCCACAAGAAAGCCAAGGCGGCGAGAGACGCGGCGCCAGCAGCCGCGAAGCTCCAAGCGTCCATCGACACCTGCATCGCCGACGCTCAAACCCACGCCGCGGCGAGAGAGGAGAAGAATGAGGCGAGGTGGAAGGCGCTCATGGCCAACCAGGGCATCAAGCTCGACCTCCTCAAGACCAACACCGCGGCGAAGAAGAGGAACGACGACCTCGCCTTCCTCATGGGAGGCAACCCAGAGGCGATGGACCCCGAGGTCAGGGCGTGGTTCATGGCGCAGCGGCGCGTGATTCTCAACCAGATCGCCCCCGCCCCGACCCCGACTGCAACGGCGACTGCGACGGCAGACGACACGAGCTCGGCCACTCCAGGTGACACGAGCTCGGCCACGATCACGCCGTCGCCTACCGCCGAGCCTACCTCTGCCCCTGCTCCGACGACCACGCCCATCGATCTCGACGAGGATGCCGAGGTGTCGCCGACGACCATCTGATCTGATCTGCGCAACAACATGCCGAATGTGGCCATTTCACCAGATCGCCGAACTGTGGTTTGATCCATTCGCCGAACTATATGGCTTTTTTGTATGATCGCCCAACTGTGGCTGTTTCGATCGCCGAACTCGGGCCGTTTTTGGGGGCGGGAATGAGAATTTTGAAATTATGTTGATTTGTGTTTTCTAGGGGCCGAAACGAGTGGAAACTTCGCCCCCCAGGTCCTAAATAGTGCCGGCGCAAACGCAAAAAGACGCCGCACCAAAACCTTGGGGGGCCGAACGACTGGAGATGCCCTTAGTTCTTCCAAACTACTAATGCCATGTCAGCAAAAATGTTCCTGTGTTCATGCTTTCATGGAGCTTAATAATATTTTTCTCTGCATCCCATTGACTCGTCATTCGTGTACTTATTACGAACTTTTTTGTATGCATGATGTTCGTTACCATTTTTTATCTCTTTACCTTAGACCAAGTTTAATAGTGTAGGGTAGGGTGTGCGTGCGCGTGAGTGTATACGTGTGTATACGAGCGTCTGTGTATGTACTGTGTTTCGCAAAAAAAAAATATAGCCAGCAGTCGGCTATATGACATTGCCACGTCATCAATAGGCAACACTTCCATCTGCTCATACAATAGGGCTGGGTATAAGGTTGGCTATTAGTTTAGTCATCCCTCACCATTTCTCTCTTTCTCTTTCCTCTAATTTACTCTTTTTGCCTAGGAGCACACGTGAAGCTTGAGAGCTCCCCCACGTAAGAAAAATACCATGCAAGCAAGCTTATAGCCCACTATTATACTTGTTCTTAGCACTTTGATAAATTTGAGTCATTAATGTGTTAATTTCATTATTTAATGCCAGATACGTGGTGACCGAGATAGCGTTCAGATAGCTAAAAGTGAATTGCATGACCTGCTGATGAAACAAACAATCTTTAGATGGGATTCCTATACTTGTTCTTGGCAACAAAATTGACAAGTCGGAGGCACTTTCTAAGCCAGCATTAGTTGATCTGTGAGTCATATATTTTATGTGGATATTATACCTTCTTTTTGAATGATATTTTAACTGAGGTGTCTTTTGTGTTTTCAGAGTCTGGAATCTATAACGGACCATGAAGTTTGCCGCTACATGATCTCTTGCAAGGACTCGGTGAACATAGATGTTGTAATGGATTGGCTTATCAAGCATTCTAAAACAGCGAATTAGGGGCGTTGTTTGTTTGTGTCCCTTCATGTGTGCCGAGATGAATTTTTCATGACCCGGAAGGGGTTGGTAAAGGGTGACAGCCTTGTAATGTGTGATATATCTTTGGCGTCGCGGATGAATAGTATGGAGTCTTCTTGAAAACATGGGAGAAGTCTTGTTACTAATAGTCTTATTATTTTGAGTAAATTTAATGGTTTGATATTTAAATTATGGTGTTATTCTTTTAGTGTTGTCATGTGAACGTCGACTACATGATACTTCACCTTTATGAGACTAGTGAAATGCATTGTGTATTTAGTTTACTTATTGTGGGGTTGCCGGAGTGACAGGAATCTAAACACCCGTTCGTAAACTATTGCATAAGGGAGAGTAGGATCTCAGAGTTTAAGATTGTGGTTAGTTTTATCGTAATTACTTTCTTGTAGCTGCGGATACTTGCAATGGGTTTAATCACAAGCGTGTACTAGTTAAAAAATAAATGTCATTGAGTTAAATAATTGTTTAATACTCATAAAATATTTACACTCGTTTGAAAAATGTTCTCTTGGTAGGAAAGGTGTTTGTGGGATTTAGAAAATATGTTAACCAATTCAGAAAATGTTCATAAGGTTCAAAAAATTATTCGCGATTATAAAAACTTGTCCACTGATTTTTTTAAAATGTTCTCAAGTGTTCAAAAACGTTTACATGTTCAACAAATATTTGTTTTCGTTGTACATTGATTTACAAGTAAATATAAATAATTTTTTATGCAATTAGAAAGAATTTACAAAAAACTGACATGTTAATTTATCCATCGGGCGACACGAGGGCGCTTTGCCGAGAAATCCTATATGCCGCCTGAAGGATTCAGCTGCTGGGTCGGGCTCGTTTTACCGTGCTGTAGCTCCTTCTACATGGATGTTTCGCTGCTCCGACCGACGTCTTGTTGTTTGGTTTTCTGGTGTGGTTTTTGTGTCAATTGTATTCTTTTCCTTTTTTCTGTTTTGTTTCTTTCATTTCATTTTCTTTTTTCATTTAAATTTTTATGTTTTGTTTCTTATGTTTTTTTCTTTCATTTCATTTTCATCTCCCTTATTTTTCTTTTCATTTTAACTTTTTTTCACGTTGTTTTAAAGATATATGAGGTTCTAAAAAATGTTCACGGATTTAAAATAGGCTCAAGGATTTTAGAAAATGTTCACAAGGTTAAAATAATAATTTTGGGTTCAAAATAGTACATTTATGGATTCAGAATATGTTTCTTTCATATTTAAATATTGTTCACGAGTTTTAAAAGGAATTAAACAAATTAAATAGGAGACACTATATGCCACCTTTTTCCAAGGTTTATGTTGGTACAGTTCTTTTGTTTGGAGGGAAAAATAAAAAAGGTCGTCCTATTGACCCGACAACCGACCCACACGTCTGGGCCAGGCCCGTTACAAAGAGGAGTACGCGGTGACGCGTCGATTTGCCGGGCAAAACCTATATACCGCCCGGCCGCGCCGCCTGAAGCGCGCCGCTGCCGGGCCGGCCCATTTTACTTTTTTTCTTTCTTCTCTGTTTATTTTTCATTTTTTTCTGTTTCTGTTTCCGTATTTTCTTTTTCTTTTGTTTCTCTTTTCGTTTTTATTTCGTTTTTCTTTCAAAAAATCAAATTCGAATTAAAATTTTGTTCATTTTGGAAAAATGTTCAAAATTCGAAAATTGTTCAAATTCGCAATTTGTTCATTATCGAAATTTTGTTCAAAATCGAAATTTGTTCATTTTCGAAAATTGTTCAAAATTCAAAATTTGTTCATTTTCGAACTTTGTTCAAATTCAAAAAAAATTGAAATTCGAAAAATTGTTTAAATTCAAAATTTGTTCAAATTCGAAATTTGTTCATTTTCGAAATTTGTTCAAATTCAAAAATTGTTCAAATTCGAAATTTGTTCATTTTCTAAATTTGTTCATTTTTGAAATTTGTTCAAATTTGAATTTTGTTCAAATTCGAAATTTGTTCATTTTCGAGTTTTGTTCAAATTCCAAATTTGTTCATTTTTGAAAATTGTTCAAATTCGAAATTTGTTCATTTTCAAAAATTGTTCAAATTCAAATTTTGTTCAGGTTCGAAAATTGTTCATATTCAAAATTTGTTTCTTTTTAAATTGTACAAATTCGAAATTTGTTCATGTTAAAAAATTGAACAAAATTTTAATTCGATATTTTTTGAAAAAAAGAAAAAAGAAACGAAAACGAAAACAGAAGAAAAAAAACAGAGGGATAGGAAGAAGAACTGCACCTGGGCCGGCCCACAAGGCCGGGCGGAGGTGCGTCTTCAGGCGGCGCTACCTCTTACCGCCGCTAAGGAGCGGTATATAGCTCCTCCCGATTTGCCGCTAAAGGTGGCATATAGTAGCCGGCTGGCCCGGCTCCCTCCAAAATAGTCCAACGAAGACAAAAATCGTAGACCCGCTCCCGCCAACGAACTTGAAATCTTTAGCGCCAATTCTGTGGGTCGCTTCACCGAACCATTTCGCCATTTCCTGGAAGCCCACGAAGAGCAAAAGAAGTCCCCAGAAGCCCTTTTCCGACATCCTTTCGTCCGAAGGAGGCGGACGGCGGCGATGGTGGTGGTGGACGAGCTCCATGGCGACGCGGCCACGGAAGATCTCCTTGCTGGCGCCGGCGACCTCCAGTCCTTCTTTGATCAGTTGGTGCGTCTCTACGGTTCTTCCTTTTGGCGAGGTAATTTAGGGTTTTTAGCAAGGAATTGGTGATAAAGGTTGCTACTTGCAGGGGCCGGAGGTGGCAGATGTCGGGAGCGGCGAGGCGGAGGAGGAGGAGCTCGAGTGGCTGTCGAACAAGGACGCGTTCCCCACGGTGGATACCATGGAGCTGGAGCCAGCGTTGATGGGGCGTCCGACCAAGGTTGTGCGCCGGCGGCGGCGACGGGGGGATGAGGAGCTTGACTGGCTACCGAGCAAGGACGCGTTCCTGGAGGTGGAGATGGCGGAGCCACAGCCAGCGGTGAGGAAGGTGGTGCGCCGGCTGGGACGGGCGGGGGTGGACGTCGACTGGCTGCCGAACAAGGACGCTCTCCCGGCGGTACGGATGGTGGATCCCGAGCCAGCGGTGCTGAAGGTGGTGCGCCCGAGGCGGCGCAAGCTGCGGCGACGAGGGGATGAGGAGCACGACTGGCTGCCGAACAAGGACGCGAACCTGGAGGTGCCTGAGCCAGTGGTGACGAGGATGGTGCGCCGGCTGGGACGTGCAGAGGTGGAGCTCGACTGGCTGCCGAACAAGGACGCACTCCCAGCGGTATGGATGGTGGATCCCGAGCCAGCGGTGCCGAAGGTGATGCGCCGGCGGCGGCGCAGGCTGCAGCGACGTGCGGATGAGGAGCACGACTGCCTGCCGAACAAGGACGCGTACCTGGAGGTGGAGACGAAGATGGTGCTCCGGCGGCGACGGGCGGGGGCCGTGATCGCCCCAACGGCGGCCGAGCCGGGTCGGCGGCGGTGCTCGCACTGTGGAACAACGAAGACGCCACACTGGCGCGCCGGACCGGAGGGCCTCCGCACGCTGTGCAATGTGTGCGGCAGGCGGTTCAGGAGCAAACCACCGGTGCCGGAGTACCGTCCGCTCAGCAGCGCCACCTTCCGCCGGGCGCCGGAGCTGCATACCAGCATGCCCCGCCGCATCGTCCAGATGTGCCGCTCGTCAGCTACACTTGTGGATGTCGCTGTTCGTCTTGCCTCGCCGACTTGCCATCTCTCCAGAAGCCCACGAAGAACAAAGGGAGCTGTTTGCAGGAAATCAAGGAAACCCTTTCGCACGGCCAGGGGCGGCGACCTCCAGCTCCAGGCATCCTCTGATCAAGCGGTACGCATATCCACATGCTTTTCGTTTTGGTGAGGGAATTGTTGTTGCTTCGTACGGGAAATGGATGTACATAAAGGTTGACACTTGCATTGCAGGGGCGGGAGGCCTCTTGTGGAGGCGGCGAGGAGGAGCTCGAGTGGCCGTCCAACGAGGACACGTTACCGAAGAAGAATGAGGACGAGGACCGCGACTGGCTACCGAACAAGAACGCTCCGGCGCTGGAGACAATGGAGTCGAGGCCGTCGGTGATGGTGACGCGTCGGCGGAGACGGAAAGCTGCGTCGAGTCCCTCGGCTGCGACGACGCCTGAGCTGGGACAGCGGCGGTGCTGGCACTGTGGTACGACGGAGACACCACAATGGCGCGAGGGACCGGAGGGCCCCCGCACGCTGTGCAATGCGTGCGGCGTGAGGTACAAGACGGGTCGCCTGGTGCCGGAGTACCGGCCACTCAGCAGTCCCACCTTCTCCCCGGAGCTGCACTCAAACAGACACCGGGACGTCGTCAAGATGCGCTCTGCCGGGGTCGTCATCCATCGCCCCGCCGCTGACGCCGCATGACAAGTAATGGAAGAGCAATTCGCATAGTTGTGTTGACAGAGATTTCTGCCGCTTGAAGATTTATGTTTTCTGGCTCTCTTCTGCCGTTTGGGGTTTTAAGTGTTTTTGTCTCCCTTCTCATGGGTTTATACTTAAGTACTCCATCTACACTTCATTAGGACATTATTACAATTCTCTTTAGTAGTAGGGCGTACGATAGTTCCATCCTTACAACAAGAAATCCCTCGCACATGCAACATTTCATCATATGTTTTGCACCATTTTCTCCTATGGCATAGTAAAAATCAGCGAAAGACGTTTATGCAATCATAGACCCTCATGCAACAAATATTTCGGGTGTGAACCCTTCCTAGCCGATCCCCAGAAATCATTGCAAAATGTTAGTCATTTGTACATAACAACACCATACATGCTTACAACATGTCAATACACCTACACAGCACATAGATTTTTCGATTATACTAACCTCCTACGAAGAATAATAGAGGCAACATCCTAAGCTTATTCATGGTCACCGGCCATGAATCGGGTTTATAGAAGGCATCTCTAGCAACTCGGCTTGAACCATTTCCTGTCATTCTGACATCTTTTATAGCTCAGTGGCACGAATTCAAGCTCGTCGTGAGGTATTAATGGTGCTCAGGGGGAGTAGACTCTCTAAGTGGAGGTGCTTGGGAGCAGGGAAATCTTAAAAAGGGATTTACTTCGGAGCTATAGGAGCAAGGCGATATTAGCAAGTTGAGACAATGTGGGAGGAGAATGCACTAGAGGAAGACGAGTGAAGCATTTTATAAGACCAAACTTTGTTGCCATGCCAGCAAGCTATCGTATTTCTAATCCGTCTATCGGTGGAATATTTTCATTTGCCATTTATTATTTTCATTACCAAATTTTTTATGTGTACTTAGGACCGCAAAACTTACCATTTTTCACAGAGTGAGAGAATAGGGACGCGTCACCTCTACGTACGTTACGTATTAATTTGCATTTTTCTCAGGTAACATGCAAGTACCAACTTCAGCCTTTTTCCCATAATGAGCTAAACGTGCAATTAGCTTTCCGTTTTTGAAGCGAGTTGCATTTTTCTTACAAAAGTGCAAGTATCAACCACTTTCGATACGAGTTTCACTTTTTTAAAAAGATATGCAACTCTACCCATGTTTAATACGAAATGCAATTTTTCTAAGAAATGTGCATTTAGCAAGTGGCTTTTCAAATGAGATGCAATTTTCTCAATAAAAAGTAAATAACAATCTTTTTTAAAAACGAATTGTACTTTTCTAAAAAGTACAAGTACCGTACGAGTTATATTTTTCTCAATAAATATGCAAGTCTAAAAGGTTTTCGATACTGAGCTCTACTTTTCTTGCATTAGCTAATATTTTTCACACAGTTGTGGTTTTTTCAAAATAAAAATGCAAGCCGCAACTGTTTTTTATACCGGTAGCACTTTTCTCATTAAATGTGCAACTCCAACCGACTTCCGATATGAATTGCACTCAAAAGGTTTAAGTAGCAACCAGGTTACAATACGACGTGCACGGAAATATGCAATTACCAAGTAGTTTTCCAAATGAGTATCACTTTTCTCAAGAAACATGTGTATTGCACATCTATCTTCACTTCTTATAAAGCAAAACCCCACTAAGTGTAATTAATATTTTTTATCCACATGCAAGTTATTCACATCACTTGCTCTTTTAGTAAATCAATTGTACATGTCATCCCACTATTTATTAATTATTTTCTATCTTCTTTTAGCTCATCAAATTGTCCACATCATTTTTTTATGTTACTACACCGAAATTAGTTTCGCTCTTGAACTTTTTGCCAATTATTTTCAATGATAAAAATCATATAGTTGTTATTTGAAATTATGGAGTCTTCTACATGTATTCACTCGAAAAGTTTTTAAAAATATTGTGCGGCAATGTGCATGTAATCTTTATACAAGCCATCCACAACATTCTTCAACCCGTTGATATAATCTTATCTATATCAATCAGATACACCCCTAAACCATAACTCATACATTCGATGTCTATTTTTTTTATTCTCTTGACTGCCATGATTAGCTAAATATTGCATATTGATTTAGTCAACTTCAGATTTCATGCGTTCTATTAAATTTTTTAAGAGATACCCGTTGCAACGCGCGGGGTGTTCGTCTAGTTTCCCTAAAAGAGAAACTATAACTGATTTCTGATATAAGCTGCACTTTTTAAAGGAACGCGCAAGTAGCAGCCAATTTCAATACGAGATACATTTTCTCGTATAACGTGCAATTAGGAAGTATTTTTTCCTAATTACAGTTTTCCACATGTTTTCTATTTCAGTTTTTTAGTAAATGCGAATGTAGAAACGGTTTTGCTATACAAGTTACAGTTTCCCCAATAAACGTACAACTCCAAACGATATTCATTATTAAAAAAC
This sequence comes from Poa pratensis, assembly GCA_947311845.1. NCBI lineage: Eukaryota > Viridiplantae > Streptophyta > Magnoliopsida > Poales > Poaceae > Poa > Poa pratensis. Next base: position 50,532,173 of record CAMZMU010000064.1, read on the forward strand.
ATACGACTAGTACCCATTTTGTAATGAGTTGCATTTTTCTCAGGTAACATTTGGTTTAACTGTTTATCATATGAGTTGCATTTTTTCTCTAGAAATGTGTAATTCCAACTATTTTTCGATATGAGTTGCAGATTTTTCTTAAAATAAATGTGCAACTAACTACCGATATTCGGTATGATCTGCACTTTCTCAAGTAACGTGATCCACGACGAACTCCTTCGAAGCTACACGGCAGGCGCGCGCCACGTCTTCACTGCCGTCGTTAGAGCTAGTGGCCTTGTTCCCTTTTTCTGTCTTTTCTCTTTTTTAGACCGCAACGAGCACATTAGCAACCTCAACTCTCGAGGATATGCTTCGCAAATCTGTAATAGGTCAACTTTTGAGCTTAACGATGATATCTTTGTCTTAATCGGTGCCTCTCTCGTTAATTATGAATAACAACCCCTCTAACCTTGTCCTTTCCTTCGTCACGTGGAACCTACGTGGACTAGGTGACCCCACAAAATGCGATACGGTGCTAGCCGAGCTTCGCACGCTTAACCCCTCCATTGCTTTCCTTCAAGAGACCAAACTATCGGACACCACTAATCAAAAAGCTAGAACCTTCCTCCCGCGCTCCATCTCTGAGTTTCACTTCAAGCCAGCCATTGGCTCGGCCGGAGGCATTCTCTCTGCCCTCTCACCTTCCACGTTCACCTTGATGCACGAGCATGTCGAAGCCTTCTCTCTAAATGCCACCCTAAAACTTAACTCCAACAACCTAACCATCCATGTCTCCAACATCTACGCCCTACTGATCACCACCTTAAACCAGCATTCCTGGCGGAAATGGAATCTCTTGCTCGCAATCAATCCCCTGGATCATCCTTGGCGATTTGAATTTAATGCGATCCCAATCCGACAAAAACTCGGACTCCTTTAGACAGTCCGAAGCTGATGCCTTTAACGAAACCATCCACAACCTTGCATTTATCGATCTCCCCCTTCTTGACCGTGCCTTCACCTGGTCCAACAACCGCTCCTCGCCCACACTCCAACGTATCGATTGTGCGCTAATCAACAATGCTTGGAACCAGACCTTCCCCCGATACTTCGATCTCTTCAGTAACCCGCTTCCTTTCCGATCACGTACCCCTCTCTGTCCATGTCGCCACCACCATCCCGCGTCCCGCCACTTTCCGTTTCGAAAATAGTTGGGCCAAAATCCCCTCTGCCCAGCCCACAATCGAGCGAGCCTGGAATTCGGCCCACCTCCATTCAAACGGTACCAAATCGATTGTTGCCGCCAACAAAAAATGTTGACTCGCGCTCAGAGCCTGGCGCAAAAAATTAATTCCCACTCAGGGAGAAAAATGCGAAAACAGTAATTTCCTTCCTTGACCACATCGAGGAATGCAGAAACCTCAACAGCCTTGAAAAATCTCTTAGGAAAGTTGTCATCACCACGCTCCAGAGAACTATCCTCGAACGCGTCGCTCACTGGCGCCAACGTGCAAAAATAAAATGAGCCATCGACGGAGATGAAAACTCAAAGTACTTCCACGCATCTGCTACCAGTAGACGCCGCCACAACCAAATTGCACTCCTTGAACGCGATGGTACCGAGTATACAACCCCTCAACACAAAATGGAAATCCTCACTGATTTCTTCAAAAATCTATTAGCAACGCCCACCACACCCGTTTGGAATTTCACCCTCCACTCCCTCTACCCAATCCAAATCCCGCAGCTTCGACACTTAGATGACCCCTTTTCAGACCAAGAGATTTTCGATGCCTTTCACCAAATGGACACAAATGCTAGCCCTGGACCTGATGGCTTTGGGCCAGGTTTCTACCACAGCTTCTGGAATCTTACAAAGTCTAAAATCCGAGACCTCTTCGATGATTTCTATCACCACCATGCCGACACCTCTTGCATCAACAGATCACACATCGTGCTCATCCCCAAATCCAACACTGCGTGTACTCCAGATCCCTTCCGTCCTATCTCCCTCCAGAACTGCCATATGAAAGCCATTGCCAAGGTCCTCACAACACGTCTCCAACGTTTCATACCCCTTCTCGTCAGCGCTGACCAATCTGGCTTCATCTCTGGACGATGCCTTGCCGATAATTTCACCTACGCTGCCGACCTCCTAAAGTGTTGTCACAAACGTAAAGCCCCCACCATGATGATCAAGCTCGACTTTCGTAAAGCTTTCGACTCCGTTTCCTGGGAATCCCTTCTAACCATCCTCGAGCACCGTGGGTTCCCCCCACGCTTCTGCAATTGGATTCGCGACATGCTCACCACTGGGAGAACTGCCATCCTCCTAAACAACATCCCTGGACCTTGGATCTCTTGCGACAACGGCCTCAGGCAGGGCGACCCTCTATCTCCCTACCTTTTCCTCGCGGTTGCTGATCTTCTCCAAAAGCAAATTCATCTTGCTCTCACTAACTCTGATCTCACACACCCCATCGCCCACTCGCTCCCTGCCGCCGTCCTCCAATATGCCGACGACACACTCATCATCGCCAAAGCAACCCCCCAAACTGCCACCATGCTAAAAGCGGTGCTCGACGACTTTGCAGCCGCCACTGGCCTCTGCATCAACTACCAAAAAACAACTTTCGTCCCCATACGCGTGTCCCGTCAACACACCCAACAAATCGCCGCAACTCTGGGAACTTCAACCGCCTCCTTCCCCCAAACCTACCTTGGTTTACCCCTCTCCCCTTATAAACTGCCTGCTTCGGCCTTCCAACCACTGCTCGACCGTTACCTAGCCGGATGGAAAGCCTACCTCCTCTCCAAAAGAGGAAAACTTGTCCTGCTAGCTGCTGTCCTCGATAGCCTCCCTACTCACTTCATGTCCTCACTCCTCATCCCCATTCTTGTCCTCCAAAAAATAGATAAGCGACGAAGAACCTTCTTCTGGTCCGACACTGATGTCTGCTCCGGGGCGAAATGTCTTGTAGCGTGGGATAAGCTTGCACCCCTAAGAATTGTGAGGGTCTAGGAATTAAAAACTTGCACTCACAAAACATTTGCTTACTGTTGAAATTTTGCTACAAATTTTTGCATGCAGACGACCTCCCCTGGAAGAATTGGCTCCTCCACCACTCCCCCTGCCACCATAACACCACAAAATCCTACCTCTCCACCCTCCTTGCCAAATATTTGCCGATGCTATCCCAAATCACCCAATGCCATGTCCGCAATGGCCAGCCCACCTTCTTCTGGACGGATAGATGGGTAGGACCTGAGCCTTTCTCCACCTCCTTCCCTACTCTCTTTTCACACCATTGCAACCCCCATGCACTTGTCTCGGAAGTTTTCAGCACAGGGATGAAAACCAGCTGCGTAATAGGCTAACCCTAATAGCCGAGTTGGAGCTCGACTTGCTTTCTGATCTTCTGCAGGGACTTGTGCTGACAGACTTGCCCGACGAGCGATCCATGCTCGGAGGCGCCGCCTTCTCCACACGCGCGGCATACAACCAGCTTCACCACCACCTCACCTTCGACGTCCACATGCCCATTTGGAGGTCCAAGGCGCCGCACCGTGTCCGCGTCTTCGGCTGGCTTCTCCACCGCGACCGCATCAACACCCGCGCCAACCTCCACCACAAACACATCCTCGACCACGACAAGTGCCCAAGGTGCCCTAACGCTGTCGAAGACCGCGATCACCTCTTTTTTCACCTGCCCGGCGGCTCACGACATCTAGAACGCCATTGGCACCCCGCCGCTCTCCTTCGCCTCGCCCAACCTCTGGACGGCAAGCAAGCACGCCACCCTCAGCTCCGCCTCCTGGACCTTTGCTCTCCTCTCCGTGCTTTGGAAGATTTGGGACGCCCGCAATGCTCTCGTCTTCAGAAACATCCACCAAACCACAAGAGCAACCATCCAACTCATCAAAGAAGACTTGAGCCTCTGGGCTCACCGCATACGTAACTCTGAGATCAAACTAGAAATCATTAGCTGGAGGAATCACCTCTCTGATGTAACCCATCCGCTGTAATATGTAAACTGAATGTTTCGTGACTGAAGTAATGCTATTCAGGTGGGGATTCTCCCCCCCCCCCCCCCCCAGTGACCGTTTCAAAAAAAAAAAAGTAACGTGCAATTAGCTAGCAGTTTTCTAACGAGTTGCGTTTTTCTCAAGAAATATGCTAGTACAACCGATTTTCTGTAGAAGTTGCACTTTATAAAGAAATGCACAACTACACTTTTTTATACGAGATGCACTTTTCGCAAAAAAAAAAAGTCCAACTAGCAACTATGTTTCGATACGAGTTGCACTTTTTTGAAGAAATACTCCATTCCAACCAGTTTCCGATACGAGTTGCACTTTTTGAAGAAATATGCAATTCCAACCAGTTTCTGATACAGGTTGCACTTTTTGTGAGGAAACATGCAACTCCAAGCAATTTGTAAGACTTGCACATTTTGTACAATAATGATCAATTGCAACCGTTTCCAGTACAGCTGCATTTTTTCAAAAAATGTGTAACTAGCATGGTGTTCTATGAGTTGCACTTTTTAGAAGAAATGTGCATCTTCAACTGGTATTCGATATGAGTTTGACTTTTCATAAAAGAAAAGTGCAACTCCAACTCGCATTTGATATGAGTTACTTTTTACTAAAAACTGTGCAATTAACAACTAGTTTTTGAAACGAGTTGCACCTCTTTCAAGAAGTCTATCTGGCTTTAGATACGAGTTGCACTTTCTTCCATCTGCGAGTTACACTTTTTATAAAGAAAATGTGCAATCAGCATATATTTTTTGTGTTTTCACTTTAATGATTCTCCAATTTCAAATAATTAGCATATTGTTTTAGACTGTTTTTTATTCATGACTTTCAACTTGAATGTGATTTTCCTAGACCATTTGCAATGTTTTTGTTCTAGACCAGACTACCAAACCAGCTGCCCAACTAACAAATAGCATAACCAGCGGTCATATCAATTTATCAAGTTATTTAGTTATACCTATAGGATATCATTTTGTTTTAGCCGATCTTAATACTGGTGTTTTTTATGGATTGATTCTTCCTAATTTCGAATAGTACTCAAGATCCTCTGTTTTCGATTATTTTCAATGAAGTGGATTATTTTCCTATTAACTTTACAACTTTTATGATCTCTTCCCGAACAAAACATATCTCGATTTGTCAAGTGTCATGATCATTATTCGGCTCAATCTTTTTTTTGAATACACTATAATTCTACTTAATTTTCCAATCTTTTTTAAAAAATATCCCTGCTCTTTTTTATCCTGTTTCTTTTATTCGTTTCAATAGATTCTATCCTAAAATATACATTGTTACCACAATAAAACTTATGTTCTAACAAATTGGTGATTTGTGTGATAAATTCTGTGAGTTAACATGCTGTTTTCATGTGAATTAAAATTTGACAAGTCGAAGTTGTAGATTACCTTCTTGCAAGAGATCCTGCGGGAAACTTCGTAAGTTTTACTTAAGAATAGGTATGTCATACACCCTGTGGGATTATAGTTCAATTGGTCAGAGCACCGCCATGTCAAGGCATCAGTCCCGAACTAGGGTTCAATGAATGGAGAAATTAATATTTGCTTTTTCTCCATGAAAAAAAGGCAGGGGGCAAGATCAAATACCCATAGGCACCCTTACTCCGCCCTTTTTTATTTTGCATCTCTCATTAAAGAGGGAAGGGTGGGATTACAGATGGACTGCAAGGGTGGTCTTAAGAATCCAAAAGAGGTGTTCGCTTAAAAAGAAAAAGGGGTGGATCGGTGCAGCTCGCCCAACATACAATCGATCGACTGAGACTTAAAACTTTCTCAGTCCCCTGATCAGCAAATCAATATTAACTCTGACTAGTGTTGTAGGAAAAATTGTTAACTACAAAACTAAATAGATAAAGCATTTGGTGTGTGACAAATCCAATATGAAATTTCATTCCAGTTCACCTTGCTTTCGAATTGCAGAACACGGAAGATTTCCAGCGCAGTTCCCATAAACTTATCCAAGTAATCTCTACATTCAATTGCGGAGCTGGCATGTGAGTTGCGTGTCGGGTCAGAAACAATATGAAGATTATTTGTCCTAAAACATGAACAAGCCAACAAAGCAAAATGGATTTAAGGAAGATTCACCATGAAAGCTACTACATGATTGTCTAGAACGAGGCCTAAATATTCAAGTGTTAAGCACCATATAGTCCACTTTGCTACGAGTAACCAATCATAATAGCGCGGTGTATCACATTCGACTAATAATGAGAGAGTTCAGAAACAACAAGAAGAAGATGGATAGACCGAACCACTCCATCATCAAACACAAAGGCTACATTTAACTGACTACATGGACTGGCTGTTACAGCAGAGAAGGCTACTGTCAGAACCTAGAAACCGTCGCCACGCTCCTCGGAAACCGCGCCACCTGAGGTGTATAGTTTGTTCAAGCCATGAAGATAGAGTGATTAAAGAACGTGAAAGAAAAGAAAAAGCTGGTGAACGGATCATACTTGCTAGAGTGGCAGCTATGTTTGCCTGGCGATCCGCCTCAGCATTCCATTCCTTGCAAGCAGCAGAAAATGTACACAGATAAGCAAAACACAACATATTGATGTCTGAGGGTTTTGGTCAATTAAGAAAACACCAAAAATGTAAAGGAAGCGTAAAATGTATTAATTTGCATTGTCAAGACACTATTATGCAGTATATTGATTTACAACTCTAAAAGAAAAAATATAATTCAAGTAGGGGAATTCTGATCCTGGAACTTCCTCCTCCTCTGCTTGAACGGGCCCTTGTCTTATTGTACGGACTCCACTATCATTGGGCTCTTTGAAAGTTTGCATGGCATGATCAGGGCCAGCGCGTGCAGAGCATCATGCCCTCAATTCACCGATGCTTTCAACAATCTACATTCAGATTAGATCACACTATCGACATTGGTCGGCCTTGAGGTCTAAGGAAATTTTGGTTTAGCATGGCGATGGCATGCTGACTGGTAGCACGCATGCGTGTATACACATACACCATATCCCTAGGGTCAGATCATCAAGTCCTTTATCAAGAATATGATCGGAATTGGCCATCAACAAAAGGCCAACGGCGTCTCACCAGGAAATTTAACACCATATGTACGAAGAAATCCAAATGCCCACAATGCCAACATGGAATCAAGATTGAACAATGAGTCTTTTTTTTTCATGTGATCTCCAGATTATACTTTGATGGTCCAATGTGAAGGGAGCCTAGAAGGTTCGAAGAAGTTTCAAGGGAGAGACTCGTGTTGATAACACAACCTTCGCAGGCGAGTCTGGTCCAAAGGTTGCGGGGCAGCGAGGTAGTCGATCACGCGAGAGACACGAAAAACCCACCGGTACAAAAAGTAAAAGAGATAAAATATGTAGGAGAGCTTTCCTTTTCTCTTTATTTCTTCCTCAAGTACAAATGGCAATACAAATCATGAGACTCCCGGTGGGTGGGGCGTCCCAACCTCCCTAGGAGGGCTTCTTCCACTTAATGTTAAGTTTGGGACCTTATCTCGTTGACCCCCTAGATCTTTTCCAATAGGAAGGACTCATTTTTGGCTTGGAAAACTTGTATGAGGCTTGATAATAAATAAAGAAAAGAAAGAAGTTCCCCTACATGCCATATCTATTTAACTTTACCGTTCATGTGGGTATTCGTGTCCCTTGGGTGTGTACCTCTACTCCATGACGCTGTACAACCTTGGGACAGAACTTGCCGGCTAGGATTGCACAACACGTTAAGCAAGAGTTTCTCCACCGAGGCTTCATGCAACTTTCATTTAGCCATCTTCTGGGCTCCCTTCACACTATATCTCGAAGAATAATAATCCAGAGACCCGTTTTGCGGTCTGTTTTTGCAGCATGATTTGTTTGACTAGGACGTTAAATCCCCTAGTGACAGCTGCCGACCTGTTGTCCACCAGGCAATGTCGATTGAATTCTCAACAATGGATTCAGAAAGATGATTATCACACTGTAGAGAAGATGGTGTATGTGCACAGGTCATTCCAATAAGCACGCCACCTGCCCGCGGAATTTGCCTTAGGCTGCCAAGTGGATTTGTTGTCGCGGACCAATATCGAAGGTCCATTCCCTCAAAGAGGAATTATCAATAGCATAGCGAAATAGATGATTTGAAACGGTGCTGCTCCATTCACGGCTGTCTGCATATGCACACGCCATCAAGAACAACATTCAAGATTTCAAGTACTCAGCTACATAGTTTAGTGAATTGTACACTTTTTCCCCTGATTAATTTTCCTAAAGTTTTTAAACGATGTTTGTAATGAGACAGTCCATGCAACGCTACATAATACATTACTAGTTGAATGCCCGTGCGTTGCCACGACCTACTAAATTTATTACATTCAAAATCACCGAACCAAATACTTTGTAAAACAAAGGCTGTTAGCGACCGGAAACATCGTCACTTCCTTTTCCGGTTTATTTTCAAAATAAAATCAAATGAAAGAATTTTGTAATTAGAGTTCTAGTTCCTACTATAACCGTCAATTTGTCAGAAAGAGAATGGGCAGCTGTAGCACCAACAAGTAACAAAGAAGCTGCGTGTAAAGAAGCACCATCAAGACAACGTTATTTAGATCTAAAAACCATTCAATATGATCATGATCACAGACAACTCGACATTCCTTCATTCACACAAGAAACAATAGAGCTAAAAGCTTTGCACCAACCAGGCTTGAACTACCAAGTCATATTGGTCGATTGCAACATAGCTTGAATGTCATTTTATCCTTCTATCAATTTATTTACAAACATATCCGCCTCGTGGTTACAGCAAGTAGGCCAAACTACAAATATGCAAATTATGATCTGCAATCATGGCTTCATTCTTTGCAAATAGATCAATATAGATCATCAAATAATTAATCTATAATCTCGGTACTACTGAGAAAGAGTTCAGTACAATTATTTTGTTGACTGTAAGTTCAGTACAATTATGGCAATGCCACTCCGTCAACTGCACTCTAGCCATAATCATATAGTAGCTAGGCAGCCAAAGGTACAGTAAAAGGCACCGACAATGTAGAATGTACGTGATATGTGAGCTAGAAGAAATGGAAAAAGAGTAAATGGCAAATAAAATGAGGTCAATATCTATGTAACTGAAAGAAAGAAGAGAGAACCTTGGCTCCATGGCCATGGTGATAACCGTGAGTATTCCAGTGGGAGAGACATCACCGCTGAATCTCAAGCTATATATTTGACCGTCCCCGGAGAACCTCAAGCTATATACTTGCCCTACACCAGACATTGTCAGCCATAGACGTCAGCATGCCATCTCGGCTCAAGAAGAGTGTCCAGAACATCAGTGATAGTTCTGAAATAATCATCAGCTCCTAAAGTCTCCGGAGAGTACCTAGCAATAGTCATTCGTACATACTGCAAATTAATGACTGGAACTTCAAAACTGAAAAGCAATATACCATATGGAACTGTTATAACAGGATTCCGGCTGTTATAACAGGTTCTGGCCTGAGCAGCGATAAATTATCTGGCCTGATCATCATGCAGCGCTGCTAGTGGCATACTGAAATCCATTTAAATTCAATGCGTGTGTGTACCACCAACATCGATCAGCTAGGACACTGAAATACTAAAATCAATGTAACAAAAAATCATGGAACCATCATCAGTTTCTGCTATTATAAAACAAATCATCTCCCAGTCTTGTGAAGGAAATAAGCTTTCTATATATTATTGTGTCAACCAATCACATTGCAGAATACGAAAGAATCACCAATCAGATGTTCCTAAATAACTTTGAAGTAACAATCAAAAAATCAGCACTCCTAGAATGAAAAGAAAATGTAAAAGGATAGAGGCCCAGCTACATTTCCAGAGGATGCGGCGGTGACCCCCTGGTTACTTAACATGTCAAGAGGAACATCTATGTTATATTTTCACTGAAAAATGTAATGGGCTGTGAGAGCAAACCAATTTGAGAGACTCAGGGTGACAGAACTGATGTTACCAAAAGAACAGAGAAGCAAGTTTAAAATGATAGCACAGCTACCAGTACTGTGGGAGTATATGCGAATCTACTGTACATCTCAGCAAAACTAACCTTTACAGGATCTTTCAATGTGTGTCTGCAACCATAGCTCCCAACAGAAAGAAACACCTGTGGTCCCTATAAAAATAGTAATTTCAGTGGTAATTTGACTTCCAATGGATTCCCCGATTCTGCATTTCCGAGGAAGAATAAAAATCAGAATAAGAAAAAGGAAGAATACCCGAAGTGAAATTTTTAGAGCCCTGTTTATAGACGCAAGAAATCGCATCACATCAAGAGGGCTCTCCAGAGCTCGTCGTCGTCGATCCAAGGATCTACTCCTCTGGGACACCGGCGCCGTGGAGGCACCTCGGCATCTCCAGACTCCAGGTACACCTCCAGCTTGGGGCACTGCTGCTCCTGCTTCCTCGACGCGACCGGCGGCGTTGACCCACCTGCTCAATCCCCACCGCCCGCAGATCTCCTCCTGCTCATCCACCATCATCATACCATGCCCCACAACTCTATTCTCGCCCGATCTCACGAGTTATACGAAACCATGGTGGATGGGAGAGGCAACACGGGAATGGAGAAGGCGGCGCCAGGGACGGTGGTAGCGGCGTTATGGGGAGAGGAAGATGTGCAGCGCATCGGCGGTGCAGGAAAGAATCGAACTGTAGTTATTTTTCCTGTCCGGGAACGGGCGTGCGTGAGGACGTGGGCGGACCGGGATTGGAGATTGCGTGGCGGTTTTCTTCCTTGCGAGAGTGAGTTTTTTTTCTGTACGGGAGTGCGGGATCGAGGCGGAGCGGAGGACGTACTACCATCACCATCGCCACCGGCTCCGCTTTAATATAGTAGAGATATGTGCTTCCTCGAAGCTCTTCCCACTGGTATTTCCGGAGTCTTTGAGGCATAAACAATACACGATAAAATCTCAAGGGGAAGTGGTGGTACACCCGTAGGGCCCAAAAGAAGTGGCGATCCCACCTCCTAAGGGAGCGTGTCGTGTCTCGTTGCACGGACACCGGAGTATAGGATACCCCTTTTAGGTTCGGCACGGGGCGCGAAGGAGGCTGAGAATCGTCTTCTCGGGCGGAGTCTAGATCAAGCTCTCCTCTCCACGATCAAAGCATGCAACCAAAGGGACACAAGGAGCTACCCAGGTTCAGGCCGCCCGGAGGCTAAAAGCCCTACTCCTGCATGTCTGGATTGATGGGTTCTTCATAGTGTAGCTTACAATGGAACCTCCCGGATGGGGTACCCGGAAAGGTTTTGGCTGGAGGTAGAAGGACAGATCCTGACCCGGAGGAGATCACCTTCCCCTCTACCTTCGCAGCCCTAGTCGAGTCTTGCTCTGGTTGGACTTGTGCCTTGGTTCGACCTCGTTCTGTTCCTCCCCCCTCCTCCGTGCCTTGGTCCTCCTTTTATAGGCTAAGGGGTTGCCACAGGGTCACGTGAGGGGCACGAGGGACCTTCGGGTGAAGGACCCTCCTCATCTAGTTTAGGGGGAGACGTGGCCTCTCCTCAGCCTAGCGTCTCCTTTCGGTTAGGTGGGAGCGTCCGCCTTGGGGTGGACAGGAGCTGACACCACCACGGGCTATGTTTCCCGCCCGCGCTGCCTTCGCCTTGCTTCCCAAGTCTTCTGAGGTCTTCCAGCGTGAGGTGGAGAGCTTATCCACAGGGACGTGGGGAAGTACCCGAGAGGGAGCCTGGCCTCCTGCCGGGAACTCAGGCTCTCGGGTCCTTCCTGGCCTTCTTGCTTGGTTCGGGGACCCGGTAGGCCCCCAGGACCGGAGCCCTTTGTCGACGTAGGCCTTGCGTGTCCTGACGGTGAACCCGCTAGCTTGACTTGAGTCTTGGTCTTGTTCATCTTCATCTTGGGCCCACATGGGGTAGACCCACTTTGGCAGCACTAGGGGAACCCCATGTTCCACTGCTGCGACAGTAGTCCCCGGGCATGGTCCCGGCGGCTCTTGCTCTAGCTGCCGGGGCCATGGCCTAAAGATAGGTCAAAGTGGGTCCCCGGGCACCTGGTCTTCCTTGCTCTGCTTCATTGATGGCCTTGAAGGTCTTGGAGTTACTCCGCTTGGGGAAGTAACTGCGATGGCCCCCTCGATTCTCAGTAACGGAAGAACCGAGGAGACGCCTGACAGAGGTGCCGCCGCGACTATAAAAGCGAGGCGCGCCCCTGGCGCTTTTGTTCATCTTCTTCCTCAGTCCAACTCCAGGCCTCCCCACAAGCTGCCAGCGCCAATGGCGAGAGCGAGGAGGAGTTGGACGCCCTCATTCTTCTTCAGCTGCTGCGGAGAGTGGCCCCTCCACTCGTGGTCGAGCTGTTCCGCGAGGTCGTGGGATTCACGGTCGCGGCGGCCGTGGAGGCCGCGGCACCGCTGCTCCCCCTCCTAGGAGCATGGTTCATACCAGCTTCGCGCCGTTCGAGTTCATCGTGAATCTGAACCACAGGCTTCGCAGCCGGCTTCTCCTGCCGGATTCCTTCGCGATGGCGACGGAGGACATCGGACCCTCCGGCTTCTGGCTGCAAGTGGAAGGCTGCCCCAATGGCCCCTCCTGGGCCGTGGCGGAGCGCACCACTGAAGGCGCCATGCTTCTGGGTCCGGTGGCGCTGGCGACCCGGAAGGACACCATCAAGATGGAGCTGTGGAAGGAGGCCGCAGGCAATCAGAGATTGACCCGTCTCCTCTGCGACCTTGACGATGTCTTCAAGGTAAAGTTGCCTTGGTTCTGGCAATACGACCCTTGGGAAGATCCTGCGCCTTGACTCGATCTCTTTCCTTCGTACAGGATGAGGAAGACATCATGGATAAGTTCGTGGACCACGTGCACCTCCTCTGCAGCCAGCATGTGCCGGGGTTTGCCCGGAAGTTCCCCGGCCCGTGGGACCCCTGAAGATCCTGCGCGAATGCCCTCCTTCATCCCAGGCGTCCCCGGGAGTCCGGAGTTCACCCGGCAGGCAATAAAACAGAAAGACAGATCTGCGCAGCCAGGAGCTCTGAGCTGGCCTTAGTAGCATAGGCTAGATATGTATCCAGGAAAGCTTCGACTGAATGTAACTCAGAATTGTAAATTCAGAATGTAAGTTCAGATGAATGCAATCCTAGGGCTCAACTCCCGGGGTCATTTCCCAAACCTCCCCTTGCACTAACGCGCCGTCAAGTTTTCAGAGGAGATCTCTTAGGTGACAAGTACTCTAACCGCCTGTACCGGTAGCAGCACCCCTAAGAGCACTATGCCTTCCGGGAGTCCACTCCACAGCCACGGGTACTAGGCCAGAAGGGAAATCTGACCGTTCGCCGGGGAGGACGCATTACCCCCGCAAAGGTTCTCATCAACTGTCAAGCATGCGCAGGTTGGTGGTATATTGACTCCGAGCGAGATATTATGCCTAGAATGCAAGATGCACATGCAAAGACTTAGCTGGTTTTTGCCGTGCTCTTGATCTGCTCTGTCCTTCCCGGGTATCCAGCTCCTGAGCCGCTCTTCAGCATCCATTCCTGTCCCGGGAGAGGCGCTACACATAACACACTTTCAGTAGGAAAAGAATGGACCCTCCCTTACATGTCGTGAAAGTGTTTCATCCGGAGCAACCCGCAAGCAAAGTTGAATGTGCATTTCTGTGTTTATTTCTTTAAAACACAGCACTGCCCGTTCCACTTCTTACCGCGGCAGTACGGCACGATCAGGTGGCAGCGCCTACTGATAGGCTACTCGCGCTCGACCTGTCAGCCACCGGCACCATGTCAGCCCCCTGCTTGGGGGTTGTTACGGATAACACACTTCACGACAACAAGAGAGGCTCACGGAATTGAAAAACTTATCTTTTATTCCTTGGCGACGATTCTTACACCCTTATACAGAACACTAGCCCCTTGGGCGTGCTTAGTTGACTCGAACTATCTGCGATTCATGTTCGTATTCAGGGGTAGAATTTCCGGAGATTCTCGATGTTCCAGGCGTTGCCCTCCGGCCTGCCTTTCTCGTCCTCCAGATAAACAGCTCCGGGTCTCAGGGTATGCGTCACCCGATAAGGTCCTTCCCACTTGGACGACAGCTTGTTCATGTTATCAAGCTTCTGCTTCTTGCGGAGAACCAGGTCTCCGGGTTCCAGTACCCGTGAACGGATATGGCGATCATGATAGCGGCGGAGCCCTTGCTGGTATCGAGCAGATCGTAAGAAGCTCGACACCGCACCTCTTCCAGGAAGTTGATGTCATCAATCCTCCTCTCAGCTTGTGCGTCTTCATCATAGGCAAGTACCCGGGGGGATCCATGCCTGAGCTCTGTTGGCAAGACGGCTTCGCTCCATAGACAAGGAAGAATGGTGTTTCTTGAGTGGCTCTGCTTGGTGTGGTTCTGAGGGACCACAAGACACTTGGTAGATGCTCAATCCAGTTCTTGCCCTTGTCTTCTAACTTGTCAAAGGCCTTGGTCTTCAAACCCTTTAGGACCTCCGCATTGGCTCGCTCCACTTGCCCATTGCACCTTGGGTAGGACACCGAGGCAAAACACACCTTGATTCCCAGCTCTTCACAGAAGTTGAGGAAGGATCGGCTTGTGAACTGAGAGCCATTGTCCGTTATGATTCTGTTGGGTACTCCGAAGCGGTACACGATCCCTTCAATGAACTTGATGGCTGCTTGAGCTGTCTGCTTGGTACTGGCATCACTTCCACCCACTTTGTGAACTTGTCGATGGCCACGAAAAGGTATTCATGGCCCCCGACAGACTTCGGTATCTTCCCACGATGTCCAGCCCCCAGACCGCGAACGGCCAGGAGATTGGAATTGGCTGCAGAGCTTGCGCCGGCTGATGTATGTTCTTCGCATAGTACTGGCAGGCTTCACAGGTCTTGACTAGCTGCTCGCATCACTGAGGACTGTTGGCCAGTAGAACCCGTGACGAAAACTTTACCCGCCAGTGATCTTGATGCCACATGACTTGAACATGTGCCCTCGTGGATGTCCCTAGCAGTACTTGGCCTTGTTCTTGAGGATGCAGCGGAGCTTGACTCCGTTGTCCCGTCGCCGGTAGAGCTCGCCGTCGATCATGACGTAGAGCTTGGCTTGACGAGCCACCCGCTCGGCGTCGTGATCATCCTCCGGGAGGGCGTGCTCCATGATGTACTTGACGATGTCCCGGGCCCAGGGTGGGTGGGTTCCTTCCACCGGTAGCACCATCCGACGGAAAGAAAGCATAGCTTCCTCCGCTGAGGGGCTGCCGGGTCTTGAGCTTCTGGGCTGGCTACCCGTGTTGTCGAGGTAGAAGGGTCGCCAGCCCCCGGCGCAGATCTTGCGCGAGCCTCTCGGGTGGATCGAAGGTCGCCTGAGGACCTCGATGTAGATCCCGGGAGGCACTGGTTCTTGCTTGGACGCCACCTGCGATAGCTCATCCGCGGCCGTGTTTTCTCCCCGTGGGACGTACACAGCCCGGAAGTTGTCGAAGCGCCGCTGCAGCTTCCAGACCTCTTCAACGTATGGTGCCATCTGAGGGCACGCGTACTCCTTGTTCACTTGTTTGATGACTAACTGAGAGTCACCCTTGACGACGATCTTGTTGATGCCGAGGCCGATGGCAGCACGAAGTCCTGCGAGCAGGCCCTCGTACTCCGCCGTGTTGTTGGAGATGTTCCCTTGGTAGTGCATCTGGACGACGTACTTCAGCCGGTCCCCGGTTGGTGAGGTTAGGACAACCCCAGCACCTCCTTTCCCCTTGGTGTAGGAGCCGTCGAAGTGCATGGTCCAGGCGCTAGGATCTTCCTTCCCGGGGAGGCAGGTTTCCTCTTCCGGGTCGTCGAACGCCGTCTCGGTCCACTCGGCCGTGAAGTCCGCCAGCGCCTGACTCTTGATGTTGTCCGTGTGCTCGAACTTGAGACCGAAACCTTGAAGCTCCATGGCCCACCATGATATGCGACCAGTGGCAAGTGGGTTCTCCAGGGGGCTTCTTAGGTTGTACTTGGACACCACCGTGATGGGATGGCTTTGGAAGTACGGCCTCATCTTGCGGGAGGCAATGAGGATTGCCAGCAGCAGCTTCTGCATCATGGGGTACCGCTCCCGGGCGTCGCGCAGCACTGCGCTGACGAAGTAGACCGGGTGCTGCACCTTGCGGGTCGCCGAGTCCTGAGAGGGCTCGGCTTCCTCCACGTCGACGTCTTGGGGTGGGGACGAGGTAGCCCCCGGCGAAGTCTCGTCGGAGGGAGATTCTCCATTCCCGACGGGCTCCGCACCGTCTGGTAAGGTTGCAGTGACGTCAGGATCGAGACCCCTGGTCACCCGGCAGCCTTTTCTTGCATGGTTGTCCCGGGTCGCTTGCCCTTGATCTTGCTTGACTTCTTCGGAGGAGCGTCACGCTCTACCACAAGCACAGCGCTGATCACCTGGTTGGTGGCAGCAATGTACAGTAGTAGGGGCTCCTTTCTTCTGGTGCCACGAGGATTGGTGGCGAGGCGAGGTAGCGCTTAAGGGACTGCAGGGCTTCCTCGGCCTCGGAGGTCCACTCCACGGGGCCTGACTTCTTGAGCAGCCTGAAGAACGGTAAGGCCCGCTCCCCAAGCCTTGAGATGAAGCGCCCGAGTGCAGTGATGCACCCGTTGAGGCGCTGTACGTCCTTGACCCGCCGGGGCGCCTCCATGCGCTCGATTGCCTTGATTTTGTCCGGATTCGCCTCGATCCCTCGGTGAGAGACCAGGAAACCCAGCAGCTTGCCGGAGGGGACCCCGAACACGCACTTGTCGGGGTTGAGCTTGAAGTTGACCCGGCGGAGGTTCTCGAAGGTCTCGTGCAGGTCTTGGATGAGGGAGTCCTTGTACCGGGTCTTGACCACGATGTCGTCGATGTACGCTTCAACGTTGCGGCCCAGCTGCGACCCAAGGCATGCTTGCATTGCGCGCTGGAAGGTAGCGCCGGCGTTCCGGAGGCCAAAAGGCATCCGGGTGTAGCAGTAGCAGCCCTTGGGAGTGATGAAGGCCGTCTTCTCTTGGTCCTCGAGCGACATCATGATCTGGTGGTACCCGGAGAAGGCGTCCAAGAAACACAGCAGCTCGCACCCGGCCGTGGAGTCCACGATCATGTCGATCCGCGGCAGGGGGAAAGGGTCCTTGGGACAGGCCTTATTCAGGTCTGTGAAGTCGATGCAGAGTCTCCACTTGAAGGTCATGGGCTTCGGTACCACCACGGGGTTGGCCACCCAGCTTGGATGGGGAACCGACCGGATGACACCAGCTTCTATCAACTTGTCCACCTCGGCGATGATGAATTCCAGCTTTTCCTTGCTTTGGTTCCGGAGAACCTGCTTCACGGGGCGAGCCCCCGGATTGACCGCCAGTTTGTGCTCGATCACCTCCCTTGGAACGCCGGGTAAACCTGACGCCTCCCACGCGAAGACGTCAGAGTTTTCCCGAAGGAAGGCGACGAGCGCGCTTTCCTATTTGTCGGTGAGGCGGGCGCCGATGGTGATGGAGCGAACTCCGTCGCTGGTTAGCGCCACCTTCTTGGTCAGCTGCGGATCGCCATGGAATGGCGCCTTCTTGGGGGAGTAGATGTGGAGCCCCCAGGGTGCCCTTCGCCCCCGGGGAGAGCCCCATCATCATCCTCCTGTACACCTTGAGGGACATCCGCCATGATTGCCACCGTCTGGTTCAGCTGGTGAACGCAGTAGATAGCATCGTCGATGTCGGCCTTGACCTTGATCACGCCCCACGGCGCCGGAATCTTCAGCATGTTGTAGGCGAAGTGGGAGACGGCCATGAACTTGGCCAGAGCAGGTCTGCCAAGTATGCCGTTGTACGGTAGCGGAGTGTCGGCGATGTCGAAGACGATTTCCTCGGTGCGGAAGTTCTTGGAGTCGCCGAAGGTGACCGGAAGGGTGATCTTCCCGAGGGGTCGAGTAACACTTCCGTTCACGCCTTGGAACACCCCGGTGTCTTGCAGGCGAGACAGGGGAATTTGAAGGATAGCCAGGACCTTCGCCGTCAGCAAGTTGAGGCTGGAGCCTCCGTCGACCAGCATCTTGGTGACCTTGTAGTTGTGGATGACGGGCGACACGATCAGCGGCAGGGTCCCACCCCGGCAGTGTTGCAGGGTGGTCTTCTGGGTCGAAGGTGATGACTTGACTGGACCAGTCCAGGGGCTTGGACGGAGCAGAAGCAACCGCGTTCAGCTCCCGGACAAGTCTCTTGCAGGCGCCGTTGGAGGGAGGCAGAGAAGACCCTCCGTGGATGCACCCGACAACTCCAGTGACTTCTTGATACTTGCCGCCGTTGCCTCCTTGGGGAGCCGGAGCTTCCCCGTTGCCGCCGTGGGCGGCCTCCGGAGTGTTGTACCCGCGACCACCTTGACCGCCGCGTCCTCCTCCACGGCCCCCGCGGCCACCGCCTCGGTTCCATCCACGGCCGCCTCCGCCTTGGCGACCCGTGGGACAGTCACGAGCGATGTGCCCGGCAGTGCCGCAGTTGTAGCAACCGTCTTGACTGACCCCGTCAGCTCGACGTTGCTCCCGGATGGCGAGGTTCTTGAGCATGCGGCAGTCCTTGAGCAAGTGGTTGCCTTCTGGATGGATGTGGCACCAGGGATCACCTTCACCTTCTTCCTCGGAAGTCGGCGCGGGCTTGGTCTTCTTCGGAAGAGGCTCGGTGACGAAGATCCGCTTGTCGGGTCCAGGGTCCCGCTTCTTGTTCTTGGCTGGAGCGACCTTGTCCTCGGGTTCATCCTCCCCGGGGAACTTGGCTCCTTCTTCAGCTCGAGCGCACCGATCTGCAAGCTCCCAGAGCTTACGAGCAGACTCGACGCGATGGATGCTCAGCTTCTCGCGCATCTTGGGGTTGCGGACGTTGGCGTGGAAGGACTGGATCACCAACTCCTCCTTGATGCACGGGATGGTGTTCATCTTCTGGGTGAAGCGCTGGATGAACTTGCGGAGAGTTTCACCCGGCAGCTGCTTGAAGTCGTGGAGATCACTGGGAGCCCCCGGGCGCTCGTACCCGCCTTGGAAAGCCCCCAGAAACTGCTCCTTCAGTGCCCGCCAGGAACGGATGGAGCACTTGGGAAGGTTGAGAAGCCAAGTCTGGGCATCTCCCTTCAGGGCCAACGGGAACCAGTTGGCCATCATGACCTCGTCGGCCCCGGCAACCATCGCAGCAAGAGAGTAGATCTGCAGAAAGTCCCGGGGGTTCGTGGTGCCGTCGTAGCGGAGAACGTCGATCTTGAATTTCTTGGGCCAGTTGAAGTGGCGGAACTCGGGGCGAGGGCGAGGCAGCCTTCGGCGAGGTCGATGCCCCGATCTTCCCGGCGGTGACGTTCTCGGCGACGCTCGATGCGGGTGCGCATATCCTCGTTCTGACGGCTGTTGAGCTCGTCACGAAGATCTGGGTTGCGCGAGGTAGACGACCCGATGGAGATGGCCTCGCCGTGATCGCGGTTTAGCCGATCAGCCATCGGTGGCGCGGTGCGAGGAGGCGCCGTCTTGGCTTGACGTTCACCACGAGGCTGGCCTCGCGGATCACGTGTCTTGTCTTGTGCTGCTCCGGGATCGTCGACGGTGGGAGCTTGAGTGGGTTCGACCCATGGACCACCATCGGCGAAGTCGAGGAGCCTCTCGACGCGAGTCCTCCATTCTTGGTAGACCTTGGGATCGCCGCTGCTTGGAGGGAACTGCATCAGGGCCTTGGCAGCGACTAGAGCATCATGGCGAGCTTGCGCGTCCGAAGGCGAGTGCGCGGAGGTCTTGCTCTTGGATGCTCGTGGATCCCCGCTGGGGCGAACGCCGTGGTTCCCTCCTCCAGCGGTGGGCTCCTTGCCAGCGCCATTGCAGACGCTCTTCTCCCCCGAGCGAGGAGGAGGCATGGTGGTGCCCTTTGGAGCCGCCGCTCCGCCAGGGCCGTTGTCCTTGTCGCGACCGTCCACTTCGTCCGGCGCCACCCTCTCCATGGGAGGCGGGGACGGAGAGACGCTCCGCCGCGCGCCAGCAGCACGACGTTCAGCTGAAGCTTGAGTGCGTGAGGGAGAAACCGGCTTGGACGCCGCAGGGTCTCCCTTCTTCTTCGGCGGCATGCTTGACGAAGAACTTGCCGATGAACTTGATGAAGATGAAACCAGCGCTTGCGCCCCCTACCTGGCGCGCCAGATGTCGTGTCTCGTTGCACGGACACCGGGAGTATAGGATACCCCCTTTTAGGTTCGGCACGGGGCGCGAAGGAGGCTGAGAATCGTCTTCTCGGGCGGAGTCTAGATCAAGCTCTCCTCTCCACGATCAAAGCATGCAACCAAAGGGACACAAGGAGCTACCCAGGTTCAGGCCGCCCGGAGGCTAAAAGCCCTACTCCTGCATGTCTGGATTGATGGGTTCTTCATAGTGTGGCTTACAATGGAACCTCCCGGATGGGTACCCGGAAGGGTTTTGGCTGGAGGTAGAAGGACAGATCCTGACCCGGAGGAGATCACCTTCCCCTCTACCTTCGCAGCCCTAGTCTAGTCTTGCTCTGGTTGACTTGTGCCTTGGTTCGACCTCGTTCTTCCTCCCCCCTCCTCCGTGCCTTGGTCCTCCTTTTATAGGCTAAGGGGTTGCCACAGGGTCACGTGAGGGGCACGAGGGACCTTCGGGGTGAAGGACCCTCCTCATCTAGTTTAGGGGAGACGTGGCCTCTCCTCAGCCTAGCGTCTCCTTTGGGTTAGGTGGGAGCGTCCGCCTTGGGGTGGACAGGAGCTGACACCACCACGGGCTGCTTCCCGCCCGCGCTGCCTTCGCCTTGCTTCCCAAGTCTTCTGAGGTCTTCCAGCGTGAGGTGGAGAGCTTATCCACAGGGACGTGGGGAAGTACCCGAGAGGGAGCCTGGCCTCCTGCCGGGAACTCGGGCTCTCGGGTCCTTCCTGGCCTTCTTGCTTGGTTCGGGGACCCGGTAGGCCCCCAGGACCGGAGCCCTTTGTCGACGTAGGCCTTGCGTGTCCTGACGGTGAACCCGCCAGCTTGACTTGAGTCTTGGTCTTGTTCATCTTCATCTTGGGCCCACATGGGGTGGACCCACTTTGGCAGCACTAGGGGAACCCCATGTTCCACTGCTGCGACAGAGCGTTTGCCCCACTTAATACTAAGTTTGGACCGTTATCTCTTTACCCCAGTATGTCTTGTCCAATCTATAAATAGGAGAGACTATCATCGTTGGCTTGGCCAACTTGTACCTTACTTGACAAGAAAGAGAAGAAAGAAGTCCCCTCTACATATTCTGACCATTTTACTATATTATTCATGTGTTATTCGTGTGCCTGGTGTGCTATTTGAAGTGATCCATGTTGGTCCTCTTGTCCGTCTAGATGTGGCCATAATTTTGAAGACGTATGCCTTCCTTCTACCAAGCTCGCTGCTTACATTCAAGTGGGATTCCTCTCAACCAATCTTTGTGTCTTGCAAGTGTCTTATCTCTGATGTAGCACATCCATTAGTGTTCTAAGCGACCATTATCTGAGATGAAATTACCTACAGGTGGTTCTGTGCATCACCACCCTTCTAACAGGGCTATGCATATCAGCATGTGAAGGGAATGTAGAACTTATTCCGTCGGACAGTTGAGAATAAAAGGATGGACCAAACCAGGACTCAAGAAAATAATGTGGCCTAACAAAGCACACATACAAATCAAATTATCAAACCAGAAACGCACTAGAATTATTAAGTCAACAATGCACCGGAAGAGATAGAATGTACAATACCCGTCGCACATGGTTGACCTCAAAAGATATGAAGTTCTCTTGGAGTTTTCTCACTTCTTTGCATAGTTCCATCATGTTCTCTTTCTTTGTTTGCCATGTATCTTTGACCTGTTTAAGCAATATGAGAAGGCTGTAGAAAGAAATTTTCTTCTCCAATCTCTGCGTTATCTTTTTTGCCCTGTGATTCCGGTAGAGATTTTAAGTTTGCTTGTAACATGATATTGGTCCCATTTATCCTCCTTCACTATAGTTTATTCTTTCGATAATTGGGCAATGAAGTCTCAAAAAAAAAGTACACAATGGTTTCAATAAGTTTATTCTTTAGGGGTATGTGTGCATGTTCATAGGTTTCAGAATACACGATGTGCTCAAAACATGAAAATGCTACCGACATACTGAGTCTTTCTGATTAATGTTTTCCTACATAACGTTAATTATAGGTATATCGCTTCCTAATTGCATGTGGATCAACGTAAAAGGAAAATTAAGATCTGTATAACTTTCACTCTTCCTTTTCTTTCAGGTCTCTTTCTGTTTCGGTTAGCAGTATGACTTGTGAGATAAGCATGAAAGTGCAGAGCTGTCAGACAACCATAAAATGGAGGCAACTTGATCACTAAGAAGGAGCAAGCTTATAAGCATGTACCTGATAGCAAACTAATTGGGAGTCACCATATACTTTGATTCTCTTGAATCCATGCCTGATAGCATATTTCAGTCCTAAGATAAGGCCCCGGTACTAGGCGACATTATTGGTTTCAACACCAAGACCCTCACGAATCCGAGATATCTTCAAAGATATGACAGGACATGAAGCCAAGGGATAGATTAACCAACTGGAAATGATAAAACTCTATAGGCCATTAAATTAAATATTATACCACTCTCCCATCTTCAGTCATAAGTACAGCTCCAGCACCTGATTTTCCTGGATTTCCTTTTGAAGCACCATCAAAGTGAACACAACATACCATCTGATAACCAAAGAAGTAGAAAGCTTGGTATGAATTTCGACATGAAAATATAGCATGTGCCGATGGCCCTGAGACAAGCTCTGTGTAAGAGAAGTAGGTAACCAGCATGTGTGCCATGTTCTACAGTTTGACTGCAACATTTACAAGGCTATGTGCCAGCCTTAAGAGGTGCAAGAAACGAGCACACTTGAGACACATTTTATGGCTAATAATCTTTAATAGTCTTAATTGCTAAACCATCTTTGGCTATGTAAATTATAGCAGCCAAGCGCACTTGAAAAGTACTTCGAAATTTAATCGCCTTATGTAAATAGATTATAAATATACAATTCCGTAAAGGATTGTGCAAAGTAAATCTGATTGAAATTTTCTTTTCAAACATGTTCATGAATGGAAATTGAGTTAGTGCCACTATGCCAGAACAGGTTCGTGCTGGAACCTATTTGGTTGATTTGTGGCAAAACTAAATTGTGATTCTGAGCTATGTTTCCAGCATCTTTATTCAAGTCATAGAATCCTATTTTCTTAGACCTATTGATTGGATTGATCTACTCCTATGAACCAAAACAAATGTTATAGGATCATGATAAGAACTTTCATACCCAAATCTACCGAATTTAGATAAACAAGTACCTGTATAGATGAGTCTATAGTCTATATGTCCTCTAAATTGTACTTCATAGAAACCTTTTATCTCTTCACATCTATTACGATATGTATAAATAAAAGATTGATCTCTCCTTTCCACTATATTTTTTACAACGTAAGTTCTAAATTACAATTTCAAGATGTGATCATAGATTTTAAAAATGTTTATTTGGTAGATTCAGATATTATCTTGATGCCGCATGATGCTACGTTTTGCGATCCTATCAAGGAACATCTTATCTAATTCACATCGCGATTCGAACACATTGATTATGAATATTCAATATTGACCAACACAACTTGGGTATTTGAAATTTGAAACTAAGTATGATTAACTTATTTGATATTGGGCCCTAAACAGTATGTAACTGCATAGATTACTTCCAACAGCATCTCAAACAGATTAACAGACTGCTAGGAGCAAGTATTGTAGTAGAGGTGGAAAAATAATCAGCGCAAACATGAACAAACATTACATATTGTTTTGAGACAGGTTGTGCGTCAAAAGCTCCATGGTTGAGGTTATTTGGAGAGGAATGGCTGGAGGACCTTGGTTTTGCATCCTGCAATATAAGCCCATCATATAAAAAATACCAGTACTTCAGTAATCCTTCCGTTCCAAATTAATTGAAGTTCTATGTTTGCCCGAAGCTCTAAGTTTGACCAGATTTATAGAAAAATGTGTCAATGTCTATGACGTCCAATCCATATAGTACGAAAATATAATGTATGGTGACTCTAATAAAAGAAAATTGGCGTCGTAGAAGTTTGCATATTTTTCTATGAACTTGGTCAAACTTACACTAGTTTGACTTCGGACAAACCTAGAACTTCAATTAATTTGGAATGGAGGGAGTACTACACAAGTGACTTGCAATGATATTGGACAATGAAAATTATATGCTAGAAAGAAATAATTCACTTGGTCGTATTTACTCATCATTTGTAATAATAAATGGAGATCATGTACATTCTTAGACGTGTCATGTTGCATACCAGCCTGCTAAATGCTTCCTGATCCGAGTAACCTTGGGCTTGACCAGATCCAGCGGCACTCTGTAATAACACAATATGATGTAACTGTAGATATTATAGTGCTAGGATGCTTGCCAATAGCAGAACTTACAGTATTCAGATTCACAGGTTGTGTCCCAGGCTGATATCTTATATCATTACGGATACCAGGTTGATACCTTTTATCACTACAGATTCCAGACAGATCTGGAGCTAGTTGGTTTGAACTAGGACCAGTTATCTCCTACAAGGAAATAACATATGATAATTCAATGCCTCAAATATGTCAACTGTACTAGGCCGAGAACAAGAAAATATTCCACCAGGATTTGACCTCATACCACATAATATCTATTGTCAGATTAAAACATGTCAGCTGGTTATGGAAAACGAACTGAAGTGCAATTTTAGCACTTTACCTGGAAAGTGCACGGTACAAGGGCGCCCAATAAATCTTCCCTAAAATCAGCTGCATTGATTGTATATGAAGCATTAATAAGTCCACGTGTAGAGAGGTAGTCCGCCTTTTCTTTGCCCCAGAAATAACCCTTGTAGGCACTTGCAGCAGGACCAGATACCTTTTAAAAAAAGAAACAATCTAAGAAGATAATGTCTTGCTCATATAAATATCTGAATTGGAGGTCAATTGGTGATGGTTCGTCTTCTATCCCACCAGCTCCTTATTTGAGAGGTTTCAGAATAGGTAATATCTAATATGATCATTTATAATTTTGCTATCATCAAGTACAAGTTATTTTTAAATCTAAAAAATGGAAAATAGAAAAAGAAACAATATAGAATTGGAAAGTAGCAGCAGGAGCAACATAGAAATGCAGGCTGCTACTACACTATTCCCCAACTCAAACCATATGCTGTGGTTAAGTGTACATAACAATACAATATTCCATCGGAATAACATGGAGTTGAAGGCAATACTATAGTAGTCAACTGAAATTATTTGGTTGTCATGAATATGTTATAGTATGAGGTAAACAGCTTACTGAAAAACAATACAAACACACGTCAGTAGAAACAGAAAGTTAACATCATAGTGAATTGGTATCATAATTTTCAACTCGAATATAAATATTTACCCGGCTAAATTAACTCCACCTAAATATCAACAAATATCTTAAAATCTCAAACTGGTAAACCAGCAGTCCAACACTAGAAAAAATTGCAAGGAACAATGTGAGTAGTGCACATAGACATGGAACAGCAAACAGCGGGAGAAGCTAAAAAGGGAGCTATGTTGACATGTCTCATCTCCCTTCAGCTAAGGAACATGCCAAGGTAAGAATACAAAAGAAACAAGGCTTAGTAAAAAATCACATATGCAAGCACGGTGACTTATTTTAGGGACTCGACTGACGGAGCAAGGACTAGTGGACCATTTGCTATAATAATTTCATGTTTAGATTAGTAATAGTAGGGTCTATGCATTATTACATCATAATTCTGACATCTGGTAATGGCATAACAAAATTTTACACATTAGCACCATGAAAAACTGCAAGCAACTTAACTGTCAAATGTTCATAGAAAATCACATACCGAAGAGCAAATCTGTGCCTGGCAATCACTTAATGTTTTGTAAACAGCAACCATGTCCCCTTTCTTGACAACATAATAGTCACTGCCTTCTTCCATATGGCTGCCAAAAGATGTAAACTAAATCAAGCAATCCTTTAGGGCAAAAAATGTTGGCATAAAAAAATCTGATGAATACATACATAAGAAAGGAAATTTTGCAGTTGTTGGTTACCATACTCAATCTACACCTTCAAAGCAAGGTATTTATAACTCCCTAAATGTGGACACCACACAGTCCCTATGTTCCCAAATTCTGAACAAAGGGTGATTTATAGGTCATACGTACTCTACACAAGCACCTAAAATGACCAACTTAAGCACATTAACTAAAATTATTAAAGATCTAACGAATGAATTGCAGAATCGCTCATGGAAAAGGTGCCCTACTTTTCACCAGGCCATGGTAAAAAAAAAACTTCGATTCTAGGCTCACGGTCCACAAAACATGACTGTACATGCAAGGGGGCGACTTCACGCGGGCATGAGGGTTCAATCGAAGTCCCCTAAATTGTCTTGGAAACTAAATGTCCAGTACTAGGATTGATTCAGCGTAATAGAGACTGAAATAGCACCGATGCAGCACCGGCACCTTTGGGCAAACCCTATTTATTTTAGGTTCAACCGCGACCGATCTTTATGCAGATAGATCTCGGCGGATTGATTGTTCACAGCAAAGAGAAGACTAGAGCAAAATGATCAGCAATGCAGTTGCAAACTAGGGCTTTCTTACCAGCAAAAGGGATCAACTCAGGACTCTTGAAGGCGGCAGACGCGCCTGGGTGGAATGGCAAAGGGGAGAGGCTTGGCCGTTTGGGACGGGAGAATAGGGAGACGGCTGTCAGCGACCCTGCACCCTGTGATGACGAGGAAGCGAAACAAGGCCCAGCCCGTGCGACTACTTCGACTGACAGTGCGCCCCGGCATGCGACCGAGAAGATTTGTGGGTGGGTGGGTTGGGTGGGTGGGAGAACATATCTAGTGCTACACACCCTTAGGGTGGTACCGTTGCTACCACACGAAAAACGTATTTTATATGTGTCAAAAAATTATACGAAAAATCGTGAGTGCTCATGAAGTATGTCCGTACAACATCCTAAAATTTCATGTCCAAATTCGAAATCAACATTGAGAAACAAAAAAGACAAATCTATCATGAATAGTGCTACCCAGTGTCACAAAAAGACAAAACCAGAAAATGACACTATTCATGCTGATTTTCCCTTTTTTGTTTCTCAGTGTCCATGTCGAATTTGGATATGAAATTTTGGGATGTTGTAGGGACATACTTCATGAGCACTCACAATTTTTCGTATAATTTTTTGACACGTATAAAATACTTTTTTTTACGGTAGCACGTGTAGCACCCTAAGGGGTGGTAGCACTAGATATGTTCTCGGTGGGTAGGGGGGTGGCGACCGAGCCTCCAAATTCAAAACATGACAAATACAAATCAAATTATCCGAATGATACATAGTTTTAACACAAAATCCATCAAATGTTAGAAAATTTATTTAAAAGTGTTCACATAACTCAAACATGTTGCCCTCCCGTGGCTATATCATTTTGAATCTGGTGATGAACGTCTTCATCCTTAATCTTTATATGCGGGACGAGGAAATCAGCAGAATCTGCGGGAAATAAGTGATTAAAATAAGCGAGAGGACCCTGAAAATCAAAAGGAAGAAAATCATGCACCGGATTCGCACGCTCACTCTCCATGAATATGTTGTGCATGATCATACACATTTATGACGTCTCACATCTGCTCCTTCGACCATGTCAGAGCATGGTACCAGACAATAGCAAACTGAGATTGAAGCACTCCAAATGCCCACTCAACATTCTTTCTCACACTCTCTTGTTCGGAGGAAAACCAACAACCTTTGTTGCCTAGAGGATTAAAGATTCTCTTGACAAATGTAACCCACCTTGGATAGATGTCATCGGCTAGGTAGTACCCTTTGTCGTTTTGGTGGCCATTGATCTCATAGTTGACTGCTGGAGCATGGCCTTCAACAAGTTTTGCAAACACCGGAGAGCGTCGTAGCACGTTGATGTCATTGTGAGATCATGTCATGGCACCAAAGAAAACGGGTCAAATCCATAGTTGATGATCGGCCACATCTTCAAGTACCACACTTCAATATCCTTTATGGCCCCCTTTGTACAATCCTTGCCAACCATAATGGATAATTTTTTCAACTTTAATGCATGCAGTCGATACTTCCAAGCACCACAGGAAATCCCCTCGTTGCATTGTGTTCCATGATCTGAGTTATTTTTTCTTCATTTAGTCCTCTAATAGTGCGGGCCAAACACAGCCACCACCATCCTGCATAATCTGTAAATTGATTTGATAGGTGCAGACTCCGAGATGCGTACATAGTCGGCGTACCATACGCATGTGCTCCATATGCAAGCATCCTCATAGCAGCAGTGCACTTCTAGATTGAAGAGAAACCAACCATTCCCACAACGTTTTTCTTCAACTTAAACCATGGATTGTACACCCCCACAACTTGCGCGACCCACAAGAACAAGTCACGGTTTATCCAAAACCGCCAAAGAAAATCCTTTCGATTGAATGCTAGGAATTCGGTAAAATAATCAGAGATCAACATATGCAATGACTCTCCATTATCTGTCTCGGCTTGGTATTGATCCTCCTCCTTTGGGTGCAGCATTGGCGACCTCGCCGGCTTGAAGTTGTAGAAGACAAGCAACAATTGCCAAATTCTCTTTCCGATAGTTGTTTCTTCTTCCAACAACGGGTTGGCCATCATCTCATCGTCGCTATCCATCTATTGAAATAAACGTGAATGAATCAATCACTCGATCGTCGGTGGCCAGGAAAAATTCTGAAAATATTCGGCCTACCAGGGAATGGGCCGAACACTTTGCCTGGCCCTAGGTGTGGGAGCAGGAGGTAGCCGGGAGCTCTTTGGCCAATGAGAGTTGTTGAGCCGCCTCCGCGGGAAGCCTAGGGATATGGGGCTGGGTCGGCGGCACGATTTGTGTGTCTGGCAAGCTAGCGCCGTGTACGATGGAAGGTGTGGGGGCGGCGAGGAGGAGGAGGGGGCAGAAATGAAGCGGGAGAAAGGGGAGGAGATAGAGTAGGGTTTTTTATGCGTCAATGGTAGCAATGGCCCGCCTGTCGGAATCCTACGTGGCGTCACGTGCGGCTTCTTACAGTGCGCCCAACCGACTCACAACCGGGGGTGGGGTGGAGGGATGGCGCACCAGACGTAATATTGCGCCCCGCCGGATGAAAACTGGCTATTGGAGCATCGAGTGGGCGCGATTTTATGTCCACGCGCTCAATGCGGCTATTGGCGGCACTATTGGTGCCGCGAGTGGAGGTGCTATTAAAGCAGCCACCAGCATGGGTGGTGAGCAGGAATTGGCCCACTGATTGCTCGGTAACTAGTAAGGCCAACTCCAACGCTACAAACCAAATGGAAGCGATATATGTCCGATTTTTTGTTGTTTGGGTTGTCAAGCACACAGACGTTTGTTGTTTGTCCCTTTTTTTATGGACACTGCACCCAACGGGGTGACCCATTTGGTCTGCCATACTCTTTTTTTCAATCCAACCATCTATACAAAATTTTAAATTTAAAGTTCGAATATGACATTAAATAAAATAGGGCATACATTTGGTCTACTGGATAGATTACACATAATATATCTAGACCAACTACTTGTCGTCGTCCTCCTCCGGTGTGGGTGATGTAGATCCCAGTGTCTCGACAATTTAAACAAAATTGGCTGTGTGTAGTCATCGCTAGGGTTACCCGTGACATACTCGCTGGCTCTTCCTCCGGCACAACCGACCACGGTGGCGGACCTCGGCGCCACAAGGGCCTCATGCTCTCCCGTTAATTGATAGGGAATACATAGTGGTGCTGATAATTTTAAAAAATGTCGCGTAGGCGGTGCTGCCGGCGGTAATAGGGGTTCACTCGGAGCTTCTCGTAGCGCCCGCCGCCACAGCCTCACGCGCACGCTTGCGACGACGCATATGCTCTCCGTTCCCCAATCCGCGGGCCGCCTTGGCTAGCTCGACAGCTTCCTTGGCCTTGAGGTCGCGGGGGAGTGCAGCGCGACAGACATGGTCGTCGTCGAGCGCCGCCAATGAGGACTCCATGACCTTCTGCAGTTGTGGGTCGCTTCCGCCGTCCGTCTCTGCCAGATTTCCTTCTCGCGAGTAGGTGTAGCAGCGGCGGGGCGGTTCCCATGACCCCCGCAGCGTACGCCTCCTCCTCGGTACATACAAAGTCCTCCTCCTCCTCGGTTCCCGCTGTGGCGACCCGAGTACACCACTGCATGTTGTAGTGCACAAGTCTTTGACATAACACCCACGGATGTCCTTATCTGTAAATATCACGTCCCTCAGAGTAGTACAACAAAAACATTGTGGGTCCAACTTCACACTTTATTCCGTACTACAGATTACAAGCCAAAGATGAATATCAAACTCGACTTCCTCCTCAGTCGGTTGAGGAAGTTTAAACATACTAAAGTCAACCTTGGAAAGTTGACGAGCAAACTATAAAAGTAGACTGAGAACCATCTTAGTCAAACAACCCAATGGCTATGTTGCTTTACTAGGCCTCGTCTATCTCTAGACTCTTTTTCCCGACTAATCTTTAGCTCCTCCTTCTTCAGGTGCGGCTCCGTACGCGATGACGTAGTCGACTCCTTCAACTCCTCCAGATAGGTCCGGAGCCTCGAAGTAAACTTCTTAGTCTTCGTAGATGTGGTCTCCTTCTCTAGATTCCAGCATCTCACAATCTAAGCATGGGGTCAACGGGAAGGTTGAGTAACGAGAGTTACTCAGCAAGTTCGTAAAAGGTACGAGAATTTCCTTCATGCATTTCCACCGTCATGACTCTAAAGAGCCATAGATGTCGATGCAAGATTTTAGAAAAGGTCGATTTTATCTTCATGAAATCTATGTTCCTCCGCCCTCACGGGTTTGAGAGTCAAGTTAAGACCCCTTTCCCGCCGCGATCATAGTTTCTTCCGGAACACGAGAATAGCTGCTATTAATCTTTTAACACTCTGCTGAGGTGCGTCACTTTTCCCAAGAGTAGGCCTATCCATGCATCTCTCTACACACTTCCTTGGTGTGTTTGGTCAGGTATGGGGTTCTCAAGACATTCCGAGTTCTTCTTCGACCCCCCTTCGTCCACATGTCAGCCCTAAGTGTGAATAACACGGTATTCTTGACCAAGTCGACGGGCCCCTAGATCCGTCTATCCACCCCACCCAAGATAACACTACCGATCACCACTCTCGAGTGGGGCTGGCTTTAGACTGGTACCAACAAAAAGATTTCCAAGTCATATCCACTTAAGGATCCTTGAATTTTTCATCCACTCAAAACTATCAAAATTCAATATAAAAATTACAGTAAAATTCCTCATAATTTATAGAGTTTATTGACTATTTTTAGTTGATTTTTGTTCCAACAGATTCTTGGTCAAAATTCAGTGAAGTTTGAATTATTTAATTAGGTAAATTACCAAAATACCCCAGACTCGAGTGGGTTGAGTCAAACTCACTGACTCGAGTCTAAGACTCTGGCTCGGTCGGTCAAACCGACCAGCCTCTCTCTCTCTCTCCCCCTTGCTCTTTTCTCTCTCTCTCGCTCGTGCTCGCTCCTACGACCAAAATCGCCGTCGTCGTCGCCTCGCTCCTCCGGCTGGCTCCGGCCGTCTTGGCCGCCGCCGTTGGACGCAATCGACGCGCCTCGTCGAGCTCTTCCTTCCTATCCACTTCGATCTACTTTCCCCTCTCTCTCACGGTCGTGCGCAACCCTAATCCCCATTTCTAGGGTTTCGGTGTGCGGCTCCGATCGATGGCTTCGCCGTGCTCTGGTGCTCTACTCCGACGTGCTCGCCTCCTGGGTGCTCCTAGCATCCTACTGCGAGTAGCCCGTGGGCGGCTTGGCTCCGAGCTACCACTGCTCGAGCCGCCATGGTCGCTGTTGTGATGTGTTCGAGTTCGTCGTGCTTCGGTGGCACCCTCCAGAGTTGCACATGCACTGCCCTGTCATCTCTGGAGCTAGTGCCCTGGACTACAAGGTAAAAACCTTCTCACTCCATCTTCCTCCTCTGCCACTGCTCGAATCTGAGCAACCATACTTCTATTTCTACTGCTTTTAGTTGTAGAATTAATTATGTGATCTTTCTGTGTTTTAGGGTTACTTCAATGAGCTAATAAACTGGCCTTTGTGCTAGAAAAATTACTAGATGGCCTTTTCATTTATATGCACTGTCTACTGAAGTTATTCTTCAGTTTTAACAATTGTGCCTTCTAGTGAATGGTGTGTAGATCTACTCATTCATGGACTTCACGGTCCAGTAGAGTGATCTATGGGCCTAATTCTCCACAACAATAGGAATTTCCCCACCTATGCTTCTCTAAAGCTTTGTAAGAGCATCAATTGCTCCCACTTGTGTAAAAATGGCTAAGGATGAGCTTTAGCTCTGAAGCTTTGCAATAAAAATTGCTATGCATGCTTAGCTTGTCGAAATACCTCTCTGTGGTGCATTTAAACATGTAAAGGGTGTTCTGCTGCGTGTGACATCTCCTCTGAGAATACACATGCACAAAATATCCCTCTTTTATGTTTTCCTGTGCTCAGTGCATCCTAATTCATCAAGCATAGCTGTGACCAATAAATTGGTAGCTTTCTTGGAATAAAAACTGATAAGAAAAGATACTATGTGTCCCTGTCCCTTTTAATGCAAGTGATGATCCAAATACAGTGTAAAACACTGCTAGATTCTTATGCCTACTCCAGATCTCTCTCCTCTCACTCTTGAGAGCATGAGAGCATGTTCTGTTGGGTGTTAACCAAGTATAACACCTTCCAGAGGAAGATCATGAACTCATGATCAGCTATAACCTGTTGTATGAAGAGTAGCGAGAGTCTTCTGGCTTTGAACAACCTGCTTCTTGTGGTAAGCCTCCTCCTCCTCGCTGCTTGACCTATTTCCTAGAGGCTTTCTAAGAAATCAAAGGTTTTGTGCTTCTGGTGGGTGCTGCAGTGTGTGATCTACACTACTAGTGATGAAAGCTATGGTGGCTGTGGTGAAAATGGTGTATGGAATGCGAGTGGGTGTGCATTAGCTTGCTGCCATTCCATTTCTCTGTGTATATATAGGTTCTAATGTCGGTTGTTGATCATCTGGTGGCTTGACACCTAGATAAATGCATGTGGTGACTGTGTTGCTTCTATGGATCACTATTGGTTCAAGTTTCCCTAATTCTGGGTCGGTTTGCTTAAGGAAATGTATCTGGAGGCGGTTGCCTCCTTTGTTGACTGCCCTTCAGGTGGTTCTTGTCATTTTAGTTAGGTTCAGTCCACCTCAGCTCCATGTGTGCACCAGGTGTGTGCCATGTGAGCTTCTGTTGTTCTGATCTGTGCTCCACGTGGTTATGGCTTGTGCCCTTGTGTGATACATGTGATCACCTCATCTCCTTGGACTGGTGCTATCCTATTGTCAAGTGTTCGCTGGTTTTGGCTTTATTTCTAGTTGGCTGCTATTGGTTTCGAATTCAAATGAATTATGTGGCTTTACAGGTTTATTTACTAGATCTAGTTGACTATAAGTGTCAAATGTGATACCTAACTCGTGTGTGATGTTCTGGAGCTCTGAATTTGGTTATTTAACTCCTATTTGGAATTTCATCAAAGGATTTGGCTGGCTGGAGGGCTCCTGTTGCTTGCTTTGTTGTTGTCTTTGTATCCTGCGATCACCAGGTCATGTATGCATACAAAAGCCTTTGCCCCTGCTGCCTAAGTTCTATTTCCTTAAAAAATACATGATGAAATCCTGGGATGATCACTCATGTTGCCTTCAGTTTGGTTCTTCTGCCCTCTAGCATCAGAACATGATCAACCAAGTGTTGATCTTGTTCCTGCCATTTTCTGACATCAAAATGCCATCACCAACAAGTGGTGGCAACATTTTAATTCTAACCAAACCATTTCGTTGTCTTTGCTTTTGTGCAGGTACCAAGACCTCAAGTCTTACAAGATCAAGAAATAAAATAGCTAGGTTTAGTTTCTAGGAAATATTCCTATGTAATTTTCTTTTATCAGGTTTTGTATAAACCTTTGGGAATTATTCCTTGTAATGAATTTGTAATGTTTGTGAGAGAATAACAATAAGAAATAAAGATTTCCATTTCTACTTGTGTTGTTATGAATTCTGTTTATGAATTTACTTGTAAAATATTTGTAATTCAAATTATTCAAATTTGAATTTGTCCTTAATTTGTTGAGAAATGAGATGAGCAATACATATGAATGTATTATTTAGAGTTTTGAATTCCTTATGAATTCCAATTTCAAATAGTTACTAATTCTTTCAAATATGAGCTTTGAGTTTATTTCAACCCCTCTCGACAACCCTGTAGAGTGTCGATCACCTCTTGTCTCTTTTTCACAAAAGCGCGAAATTTATCCCAAATTTCCAATGCATGAATGCAAATATGCACAACTCTAATTTCTACCCTTCGAATGTGCTATAACTACGGGTCGTTACACCCGCGGCGTACGCCTCCTCCTCGGGGTCGAAGAGGTCGGAGTACACTGCCTCCATAGCCCTCCTTGCGCACTTTGGAAGCCCGCGCGAAGCCAGTGGAGGCAACAAAATGTTGGCCCAGGCGGCGGCGAGAGAAGCGGTCGCTGTAGTGCCCGGGCGCGCTCGATCTGGACAAGGAGATGCTGCGGCGATGGCGGATCTAGTACGGAGCTCAGAAAATAGGTGGCCAAAGCAGGGTGATGAGTTGATCATAGGTGGGAGAGGAGAGGGCAGCGCTAGGGTTAGAGCCCTAGGTTCGCTCAGCGACGTCCCTTTAAATAACTGGCCCGCCACATAGCGGTGGTTAGCCGTTGGGAGAGGTTGACAGCTGGGCCAGTGGTGGATAAGGGACGGACACGAGGCGGACGCTGAGAGCTGGTCTGCATTGATGCCCCAAATTTAGGCCCGAAATGGTTCGAGCCAAACGTGTCCACCCCCTCCGGTCCGCTTATGCTGCCCCGTTGAGTGTTGTTTTTAGCCCACCCGAACAAACACGGACACAAAATGGACAGACCAAACAAAATGCGCCGACCTTGCCCTAAAAAAAGGAAAAGGATGTGTATTTCGGCCGATAAGCTAGGAGACATGAGAGAACAACTTGAATTCCAGATCCATTTTCTTAACCGCGGCTCACGGAAGTTGTAATTCGTAGCACAAATTTATACTACCTCCGTATCTAATAACTATAAGAAGTTTTAGTAGGCTCTCCACCACACACACAACCCCCTTCACGGCTGGGATCGAGGAAGTGTACAAGTTTCTGAAGCGCGAATTCGCCGAGAATCCTCGTGAATTCACTCTTATCTTGTTGCTTGTCAACTTGTAGTATTGCTGCTTGTGAATTTTCTTATGGGTGTTTTATTTTTGTGCGCTACTTCGCTTAGTTTTCCTCGTTTGTGCCCTACTCGCTTAACTTTCCTCAGTTTTGCCCTACTTGGCTCTTTCGAGGCCCGCGGACGGCCAAACACGGCGTTTCTGTCGGGTCAACCCCCTTTGACCGTCAGTGCGCTGATAGGTGGGACCCTGGCCGTGGGTTCCTTCGCCTGCCGCCCATCGCGGGTAGAATAAAAGGGGCCTACCCCTGCAATGGAAGAACACGCCCATTCTTTCTCTTTCTCTCTCCCTCCCTCCATTGAAAATGTGGTGGAGCCCACCCACGCCGGAGAGCCCCTTCTCGCCGCTCTCGGACTCGGAGCTCTACTCGCCTGGTACCCTGCACACCATGAAGGAGCAGGAGCGAGAGGAGGGGAGGAGCAGCGAAAGGCAGAGAACCTGTTCCGCAAGCAGCACGGGCTCTCCCCCCTACCCAAGAAGAAAGAGGAACCCTACGAAGTGGCGCGTGGAGATCTTCCGCCGCAGTCCCCAGTCTACGAGTACGAGGCGTCGGAGTCCTCAGATGAGCCCTACTCCGACGAGGACCGCGGGGCTGCTGTCGTGGACCAACCGCTGCGGCCGTCGTCATCGAGCCCATTGTGCCTGTCATCGAGGACGTCTCTGGCAATGAGAACTCCGACGACATGGACTCGTGCGAGGGCAACGACGAGGAAAACGATGAGGACGACGACGAGGACGATGAGGACGATGAGGAAGACTCTGACGCCTCTGATTTCATCGTTAGTCCCCTGCACCACGCATGAAGAAGAAGTTGTAGTATATGAGTAGTAGCTGAAGTATTAGTTAATATTTAGTTATCGAGTGAGTAATGTTTCTATGGAGTAAATCTTTTATTATGATCGTCTATCTTCTTTACCTAATGCATTTACACCGTGATTGGACGTGACGGCTAGACTAGGCTAGGCTAGCGGTGAGGCAAAAGTTCTGTGAGGCGTTCAATGGCCATGTCCATCCGTGCACGCTACATAGACGCAGGGTGGACTACAGCATGCGTGCGGCATGCCACACATGCAATCAATGTGCACGCAGTGCCACGCACTGGAAGACTCTCAGATGTGTCTCATCTGATCGTACTACTCGTAAAGAGATGATCCGCTACGGATTCTGGATGTACTTTCCTTTCACACAAGTACTCCAGAACGGATAAAAATGAACAAATACGTGCCGCTCGTTCTGCCATATGGTCAATGTAGACATAAATGAAGAAATTGCGCCGACTGGTGCGAGCGATCGAGCTGTAATGCAACTACGCTTGGAACGCGACAGACATCGATCTAGTATGCATAGTTTTCCAACTACTGGAAGCATATTTTTAGTTCAACAAACATCGACAAACAGTACAAACATCGCTCTGATCTTAGTTGAACAAACATTGGACAAACAGTACAAATAGTAGTTGATACATATTTTTAGGATACCCTAATCTACTCATTATCGGAGAAGGCGAAGACCTGGTTGACGCGCTGGCGGCGCCGTACCTCCTCCCACTCCCGCGCGCGAGCGGTGTGCTCAGCGTCCTGCCGGAGCCCCTGCTCCAGACGCACCTCGTTCCTCGCCTCCCGAAACTCGGCATCCTCACGGCGCCGCTTTGCCGCGCGGCGCCCCGAGTGCACGGACTTGGCGACAACGCACGCCTCCAGCTCGACGGGGTCGACGATCTAGACGAGCTCCTCGCCGTCGTCGGTGGAGACTGTATCGACCCTTGAGTAGGACTCGTCGTCGCTGCGCTCGGTTGAGGGTGCCAGCAGAAGCGGTGGGGCACGCGCCGTCGCTTGCGAGGACCCAACATCGTGGCGTCGCGGTGGTGGGGTAGGGGAATTGGGTCTGGGGGTGCGCAGACCCTCCCAGTTCGTTAAGCGGCGACGACCGCGCCTGCGGCCCACATCCGAATGGCGGCGGCGCTCCTGGTCATCGTTGCTGGCGCCAGGAGGAGAACGTCCACCGCCGCTCCCGCAAAGGCCGCCGCGGCCGCGCCCGGATGCAGATGACATGGAGCGAGGAGGCGAGAACGGAGAGGAACTGGGCGGAGGAGACGATAACGCCACGGCCGGTGGGGGAGGGGGTATAAATGGGGCGGAGCATAGGAGGAGCAGGCGGCGGGAAATGCTACGCAAGTGGCGCGCAACACGAATCTGACTGTCAAATATCGAGCTAGATCTGACGTCCGCAGTTGGGCGCTAGGGTATGATTGAACGGTGATAGATCGGCGCTAGGGTATGATAGAACAGTCCCAGATCGGCGCTAGGGTATGATCCGATGGTCCCAGATGGGTGCTAGGGTTAGGAGAGGGACTGCGGGGTTTTGAAGTGGTCAACGGTGTTTCCTGAAGTTTGACCAACTTTCAAATGAGCATAACTAATTCAAAAACAATCAAAAAAATATAAAACCTGCGCACATTGTCGTTTTACGTGACATGGTTTCGACAAAAAAAATATAAACTTGGTATACAGACATTTTCATGAAAAAGCCTTCAAATGAGTGGGCTTCCCCGAGCAGGTTCAAATGAGCACAACTAATTCAAAAAAAAAATCAAAAAAATACAAAATGTGCGTACATTGTCGTATTATGTGATATAGTAACGTTTAAAAATAATAAACTTGGTCTATCGATATTTTCATGAAAATACCTTCACACAAATGAACTATCACGTATGAAGCTACAAAGAGTTCATGGAGAAGGAGGTAGGGGTTTAGTTTTTTGAAAAATTAAAAAAAAAATGAAAAAAACATCACGAAAGCTTCAGTTTGGAGTGACTAAGAAGGATCTTAACTTAGATTTAAATCTTAATATTTTAAACATGTTTTTTAATGTGTTTCTATTAAAGCATGTTTTTGCAAAAGAAATGTAATAATATGAAGGTTAATTTAATAAATAGTGAGACTTAGAATTGAAACCGTATAGATGGAATTGGTGTAAATAAAAAATATTTGACACATTTGGACAAGGTCGGAAAAAACTAGCTTACAAATGGGGTTGTTTACCCTAACTTTGGAGCTCATTTGGAGCACACTTCTCATGACTATGAGTTTTACTAGCAAAAGAGGTCGGGATTAATCACGTAACATGTATAATAGTTTAGAAACCATTGCAACATCATACCACAAAGCAATGGACTTGAAATGCTGGCCCAAATTTGAATTCTTCCTCACATTTGAATTCTGCCTCAAATTTGAATTATGCTCAAATTTGTATTTTGACTCAAATTTGACATCAAAGTACAAATAGCCTGTTCTACTCGAAGAAAAAAAACAATGTTCAAAGTAGAAATAACCTTGCAAATTAAATTTCTGCCTCAATTTTTAATTTGACTGAAATATAAATTCCTGAAGCAAGATTACAAAAGAGTTGAACTGTTTTTTTAAACAATGTTCAAAGTTATAAATACTAAATTGCAATAACATACAAAGTACAAATGAAAGGTTCTATTACAGATACCACTAAGATTACAAGGTTCAAATTCAAATATTACAATTTTCACTCAAATATTAATAACCGCTGCGCATTCTCCACTTCAAAGCTTCTGCATAGGGATCAGCCACCGGCAATTTGTGTATTTTTTGAAGGTATTTATTATCTTGATACCTGTATCTTCAAAAATAATCTTAGCTTCAGCAGCTTTAGTTTCTTGCGCCGAACTTCATACCATTTATCATTGTGTCTCCAATCAATGCCAAACCTCAT
The DNA here is from genome assembly GCA_947311845.1 of Poa pratensis. NCBI lineage: Eukaryota > Viridiplantae > Streptophyta > Magnoliopsida > Poales > Poaceae > Poa > Poa pratensis. The sequence goes on from CAMZMU010000064.1 coordinate 50,571,328, forward strand.
AATCTTGAGAACACTTGTGTTCAGAACAAAGAACTTGCCGAAATGAATCTCGGCTGTTGTGCCTCGGTAGTCGTTGAAAGTACTTTCCGTGAGATTGAGATCAAGGCATTCGATGGGATCGTTCATGTCATATTGCCGCACATTATTCACTTTCGGGCCTCTCTTTATCTGTAGTTTTGAACACTAAATTTGTTATTGTAAACTTGGGAAAACTACCCTAACATAATAACAGGAAAGCTTGAATTCTGACTCAAATTTGATTTTTGACTGATTTAAAGTTCAAAGTACAAATGAAAGGTTCACCTCGATGTATAGCTTCTCTGTGCACGGAAAGCATCTAAGGAATGGAAGAACTTCATCCAGTTTGGGGCCGACTGATTGTAATGCCAAGACCTTCACTGTGCGCAGAGACGAGGTCAAGCTTGTGGGAATCATATTCTGGAGATTTATTAGCAATAATGTGAGAATTAGGCAGACGAGTAGCAAACAAAAAAAGAAGAAAATGATTGTTGTACCTGAATGGTTTTGGATCCAATAACAAGTTGGGAGAATTCGGCAGCCGAGTAGCCCAACAGTGTCAATTTCGACGCCTGAATGACACTAACTGTGTTGGACCATCTGGATCAACTACAGACAATCTCTGAAGGAGAGGTGCATCAATGACCAAATTGTGACAAGATTCTATTGCTTTGTTGTCAAGTGATCTCCTGTCCCTCCAGCAACACATAATAATCGTCCGGATAGATGGAGAGACAATGCGTAGTGTACTGCACCCGTGGATCGACATAATCTGAAGGGCCTCGAGCTCTGTACAGCCGCCGAGCAGAAGCTCCATGGCTTCCTGATACGTCTCAAACGTATCTATAATTTCTGATGTTCCATGTTGATATTATACCAATTGTTACATGTTTTATATACACTTCATAGCATTTTTATGCATTTTCTGGGACTAACCTATTAACAAGATGCCACAGTGCCAGTTCCTGTTTTCTGCTGTTTTTGTATTCCAGAAAAGCTAGTCTAGAAATATTCTCGGAATTGGACGAAACTTGGACAGAGCCTCCTATTTTTCCAACACGAAGACGGAGTCCAGAGGAGAGACGGAGGAGGGCCACGTGGCACCCACACCATGGGGCCACGCGGGCCCCCTGCCGCGCCGTGGGGTGGTGTGGGGCCCTCGTGGCTCCGCAGCCGCCGCCCTTTCGCCTATTTATTCTTCCCGACGCGAAAACCATAAATACCCGAGCCATTATCCACGAAAAGTTCCAGAGATGCCGCCGCCGTCAACCCTAGCTCGGGAGGGTTCAGAAGCTCTTCCCGGCACTCTGCCGGAGAGGGGAATCATCACCGGAGGGCTCTACATCACCATGCCTGCCTCCGGAGTGATGCGTGAGTAGTTCATCCTTGGACTATGGGTCCATGGCAGTAGCTAGATGGTTGTCTCTCCACTTTATGCTATCATGTTTAGATCTTGTGAGCTGCCTATCATGATCAAGATCATCTTATTGTAATGCTACATGTTGTGTTTGCTGGGATCCGATGATATTGAATACTATGTCAAGTTGATTATCAATCTATCTTATATGTTATTTATGATCTTGCATGCTTTCCGTTACTAGTAGATGCTTTGGCCAAGTAGATGCTTGTAACTCCAAGAGTGAGTATTTATGCTAGATAGTGGGTTCATGCCTCCGGTAATCTGGGAGAGTGACAATAACTTCTAAGATTGTGGATGTGCTGTTGCCACTAGGGATAAAATAACCGATGCTTAGCTTAAGGGTACGCCGTTAGGTCTAATGCATTTGTTTACTTTACGCACATTACTTAATGCAATTATCCGTTGCTTGCAACTTAATACCAACGGGGAACTCGGTATGACAACCTGGCGGTGGATTATTAGTCATAGACGCTGTTGGATAACGGTCTATGTATTTTGTCGTAATGCCCACATGAATATCATAGTAATCATCATGTCATATATATGCATTGTCATGCGCTCAATATTTTGTCAATTGCCCAGCTGTAATTTGTTCACCCAGCATGTTAGTTATCTTTTATGGAGAGACACCACTAGTGAACTGTGGACCCCGGTCCATTCTTTTACACTGATAATACAACCAACTGCAAACATTGTTCCTTTTCATTCTCTGCAATTTACTACTGTTTTCCACACCATACGTTTAATCCTTTGTTTTCAGCAAGCCGGTGAGATTGACAACCTCACTGTTTCGTTGGGGCAAAGTAGTTTGATTGTGTTGTGTGCAGGTTCCACGTCAGCGCGCCACTGACAACCTTCAGAAGTGATTTCTTGCTCCTACTGGTTCGATTAAACCTTGGTTTCATACTGAGGGAAAACTGCTGCTACACTGCATCATACCTTCCTCTTGGGGTCTCCCAACGAACGTGTGATCCACGCAATCAAGCTTTTTCTGGCGCCGTTGCCGGGGAGAAAATGTTCAGAGCTCCTCTACTCCCTTCAACAGCCTTTTTCTGGCACCGTTGCCGGGGAGCAAGAGGATTTCTGCAAGGGGAGTTTCACGCTTCCAATCTCTTTACTTTGTTATTGTCTTGCTTAGTTTATTTTTATTTAGTCTTGTTTGCTTTATCAAAAACACAAAAAAATTAGTTACTTTTATTTTCAAGTTGTTATCTTTCTGTTTTGTTTTAATTTTGCTAAAATGAGTACCCCTGAGAACACTAAGTTGTGTGATTTCACTAGCACGAACAACAATGATTTCATTAGTACACCTATTGCTCCACCTGCTTCTAACGCAGAATTCTATGAAATTAAACCTGCACTTTTAAATCTTGTTATGAAAGAGCAATTCTCTGGTGTTAGTACTGATGATGCTGCTGCTCACCTTAATAATTTTGTTGAACTTTGTGAGATGCAAAAGTATAAGGATGTAGATGGTGATATTATTAAACTGAAACTTTTTCCTTTCTCTTTGAGAGGACGTGCTAAAGAATGGTTGCTATCTTTGACTAGAAATAGTATTGATTCATGGACTAAATGCAAAAATGCTTTCATAGGAAAATATATCCTCCTGCTAAGATTATATCTTTGAGAAGTAGCATTATGAATTTCAAACAATTTGATAATGAGCATGTTGCTCAAGCTTGGGAGAGAATGAAATCATTGGTAAAGAATTGTCCCACCCATGGACTGACTGCTTGGATGATCATCCAAACCTTTTATGCAGGACTAAATTTTTCTTCAAGAAACCTATTGGATTCGGCCTCTGGAGGTACCTTTATGTCCATCACTTTGGGTGCTGCAACAAAGCTTCTTGATGATATGATGATAAATTATTCTGAATGGCACACCGAAAGAGCTCCACAAGGTAAGAAGGTAAATTCTGTTGAAGAAACTCTTCCTTGAGTGATAAGATTGATACTATTATGTCTATGCTTACAAATGGAAAATGCATGTTGATCCAAATAATGTTCCTTTAGCTTCTTTGGTTGCTCAAGAAGAGCATGTTGATGTGAACTTCATTAAAAATAATAACTTCAACAACAATGCTTATAGGAATAATTTTGGTAATAACAATTATAAGCCCTATCCTTTTAATAGTGGCAATGGTTATGTTAATTCTTATGGTAATTCCTACAACAATAATAAGAGTGTACCCTCTGATCTTGAAGTCATGCTTAAGGATTTTATTAGTACACAAACTGCTTTCAATAAATCTGTTGAGGAAAAGTTTGGGAAAATTGATGTTCTTGCCTCTAAAGTTGATAGTCTTGCTCTTGATGTTGATTTGTTAAAAATTAAAACTATGCCTCATGATGTTAAAGAGAGCAAAACTCTCAATGCTATACAAGTTAAAATTGATAATAATGTGAGGATGTTAGCTGATTTACATGCTAGGTGGGCAAGAGAGGATGAAATTGCTAAAAAGAATAGTATTGCTAGAGTTTATACTATTACTACTACTGAAAATGCTGTAAACTCAAGTGTTAACAAACCTCCTACTATCAATGGTAAAGTAATTGGTGTTGGCAATGTCTCTACTTCTGTTGCAAAACGTTTAAAATTGCCTGAAAACACTGAAACTGTTCCTGATAAAAGTGCTGAAATTTTTCGAGATGTGGGAGACAATGGTCCATTACTTTTGATAATAATGATTTTGATTTTGATGGTTGCAATATTTCTGAAGTAATTAAGTTCTTGCAAAAGCTAGCTAGAAGTCCTAATGCTAGTGCTATAAACATGGCTTTTACTAAACATATTACTAATGCTCTCATGCAAGTTAGGGAAGAGAAATTAAAACATGAAGCTTCTATCCCTAGGAAGTTAGAAGATGGTTGGGAGCCCATCATTAAAATGAAGGTGAATGATTTTGATTGCAATGCTTTATGTGATCTTGGTGCTAGTATTTCTGTTATGCCTAAGAAACTCTATGATATGCTTGATTTAGCACCTTTGGAACACTGTTATTTGGATGTTCACCTTGCTGATAATACTATAAAGAAACCTTTGGGGAGAGTTGATGATGTTTTTATAATGGTTAACAATAACCTTGTCCCCGTTGATTTTGTTGTTTTGGATATTGAATGCAATGCTTCTTGTCCTATTGTTTTGGGAAGACCTTTTCTTAGAACTGTTGGTGCTATTATTGATATGAGAGAGGGGAATATTAAATATCAATTCCCACTCAAGAAAGGTATGGAACACTTCCCTAGAAAGAAGATGAAGTTACCTTTTGATTCTATTGTTAGAGCAAATTATTCTGTTGATGCTTCATCACTTGGAAACACTTGATTCTTACTTTCTGCGCCTAGCTGAAAGGCGTTAAAGAAAAGCGCTTATGGGAGACAACCCATTATTTTATTTCTGCAATTTTTCTTTTTTTGAGTCAAGGAGTTGTTTACTTCTGTAACAATTCCTTTGTATCTTTATTTTATCGCATTGTTGTGCCAAGTATTGCCTCTAATAGGAAGATGATGCTAGATTTGGATTTCTGCGCAGGAACAGATTTCTGCTGTTCACCGTTTTAATTCTGTAAAATCACAGAAAAATTATTTAAATCTGAAATTTTTTGTGCGTGATCCTCAGATATGTACGCATCTTTCGTTAGTTTAAAGTTTTTCGATCTGAGCAACGTAAGTGCCTCGAAAAAATTCGTCTTTGCGGACTGTTCTGTTTAGACAGATTCTGTCTTTTATTTTTCGCATTCTCTCTTTTACTAGTGTTGAGTGGAATTCTTTTTTAGGGTGAAGAGCTTCACATAACATCAGTGGCAGTAGCTAATGTTAAAAGTAACGGTCATGTTTGTGTCCTTATAGAACATGTGAGTTTTTGATTGTGCACTAACCCTCTAATGAGAATTACTTTGAGTTTGGTGTGGCGGAAGTTTTCAAGGGTCAAGAGAGAAGGATGATATAATGTGATCAAGAAGAGTGAAGAGCTTAAGCTTGGGGATGCTCCCATGGATCACCCCAGCATATTTCAAGAAGACTCAAGCGTCTAAGCTTGGGGATGCCCAAGGCATCCCCTTCTTCATCAGCAACTTATCAGGTCATCTCTAGTGAAACTATATTTTAATTCTTTCACATCATATGTGCTTTACTTGGAGCGTCTGTGTGCTTTTATTTTCAGTATTTTATTTTTCTTATGGTCAACTTGATTGGACCCCAGCATTCTTGATTGGGAGAGAGACACGCTCCGCTTTTTCATATGAATACTCCTATTCTTCACTTATACTTGTTGAGTATTCTTATCTAGCTATTGCTATGCTTTTAGCTCCTGTTTTTCATGCATCTCTTATTCAGAGCTGTTAGTTCTTTTAAAGAAAGTACTCTCTTGCTTCACTTATAATTGTTTGGAGAGTTTATGTTGAAATAAATTGATTGGTGTTTGGTTGGAACAGAAAATGTTGCATGTGGTAGATGGTATAATGGAAAAAGCTTACATATTCTTGTAGATCATTGTATTGGATAATTTGATACTTGTCAATTGTTTTGAGTTATCAAGTAGTTCATGTTTAAGCTTTTGTATCATGTAGTTAAAACCTATTAATGAAGAACTACCGTAAAGCTCGTTGAAATTTGGTTTGCATGATTGGTATCTCTAAGGTCTAGATATTTTCTAGTAAAAGGGTTTGGTTAACAAGGAAGACAGTGTAGAGTCTTATAATGCTTGCAATATGTTTTCATATAAGCCTTGCTGTGTCGGTTGATATCCTGTGTTTGCTTCAAATAACCTTGCTAGCCTAAACTCTGTACTGAGAGGGAATGCTTCTCGTGCATCCAAAACCTTGAGCCAAATCCATGCCATCTGTGTCCACCATAACTACCTATATGTGGTATTTTCTTGCCATTCCAAGTAAATTTTTCATGTGCTACCTTTAAACTATTCAAACTTATTACTCCTATTTTGTGTCAATGTTTACCAAGCTCATGAGGACGGGGTGGATGTCTTTATGTCAACTGTCAAACAGACTTTACCACCGGACTAGCGGCATATACATCCGCTTATCCATTAATTTTGCAAAAAGAGCTGGCAAATGGGGTGCCCAGTCCCAATTAATTACAACTTTAACCGCTTAATTCTCTTCACATTTTTGCCCTGATTTATCAGTCAAGCAATGACAAACAGTGAAATATCTGCATGTGTAAACAAAAGAGAAAGAGGGATGATCTGCCTTGCTGGTAGAAATAACGTCCTTCATGGGAGCCGCTCTTAAAAGTCTGGTTGGCAGGGGTCATATTGTACTTTCCATTTTCTGATTCGTTGACAATTAACAAACACCTCTCAAAACTTATTTTTACTCTCTATATGATTTCAAAAACTTAAAAAGCTCTAGCACATGATTTAATCCCTGCTTCCCTCTGCGAAGGGCCTTTCTTTTACTTTTATGTTGAGTCAGTTTTCCTACTTCTTTCTATCTTAGAAGCAAACACTAGTGTCAACTTTGGTGCAACAATTTTTATATGCTCGTATATTGCACTTATTATATGCTTTGTGTTGACAAATATCCATGAGATATATATGTTGAAAGTTGAAAGCAATTGCTGAAACTTAAATCTTCCTTTGTGTTGGTTAAATACCTTTTACTTAGAATCTATTGCTTTATGAGTTAACTCTTATGCAAAACTCTTTGATGCTTGTCTCGAAAGTACTATTCATGAAAAGTTTTTGCTTATATGATTCAGTTGTTTGCTCATTATCTACTTGCTAGCAAACTATAGACCATTGACCTGGATCACTTCATTCATAACATGTGCTTTACATATTATTTGATCAAGATTATGATTGTAGCATGTCACCTCAGAAATTATTTTGTTTTTATCGTTTTACCTACTCGAGGACGAGTAGAACTAAGCTTGGGGATGCTTGATACGTCTCAAACGTATCTATAATTTCTGATGTTCCATGTTGATATTATACCAATTGTTACATGTTTTATATACACTTCATAGCATTTTTATGCATTTTCTGGGACTAACCTATTAACAAGATGCCACAGTGCCAGTTCCTGTTTTCTGCTGTTTTTGTATTCCAGAAAAGCTAGTCTGGAAATATTCTCGGAATTGGACGAAACTTGGACAGAACCTCCTATTTTTCCAACACGAAGACGGAGTCCAGAGGAGAGACGGAGGGCCACGTGGCACCCACACCATGGGGCCGCGCGGGCCCCCCTGCCGCGCCGTGGGGTGGGTGGGGCCCTCGTGGCTCCCAGCCGCCGCCCTTTCGCCTATTTATTCTCCCGACGCGAAAACCCTAAATACCCGAGCCATTATCCACGAAAAGTTCCAGAGACGCCGCCGCCGTCAACCCTAGCTCGGGAGGGTTCAGAAGCTCTTCCCGGCACCCTGCCGGAGAGGGGAATCATCACCGGAGGGCTCTACATCACCATGCCTGCCTCCGGAGTGATGCGTGAGTAGTTCATCCTTGGACTACGGGTCCATGGCAGTAGCTAGATGGTTGTCTCTCCACTTTATGCTATCATGTTTAGATCTTGTGAGCTGCCTATCATGATCAAGATCATCTTATTGTAATGCTACATGTTGTGTTTGCTGGGATCCGATGAATATTGAATACTATGTCAAGTTGATTATCAATCTATCTTATATGTTATTTATGATCTTGCATGCTTTCCGTTACTAGTAGATGCTTTGGCCAAGTAGATGCTTGTAACTCCAAGAGTGAGTATTTATGCTAGATAGTGGGTTCATGCCTCCGGTAATCTGGGAGAGTGACAATAACTTCTAAGATTGTGGATGTGCTGTTGCCACTAGGGATAAAATAACCGATGCTTAGCTTAAGGGTACGCCGTTAGGTCTAATGCATTTGTTTACATTACGCACATTACTTAATGCAATTATCCGTTGCTTGCAACTTAATACCAACGGGGAACTCGGTATGACAACCTGGCGGTGGATTATTAGTCATAGACGCTGTTGGATAACGGTCTATGTATTTTGTCGTAATGCCCACATGAATATCATAGTAATCATCATGTCATATATATGCATTGTCATGCGCTCAATATTTTGTCAATTGCCCAGCTGTAATTTGTTCACCCAGCATGTTAGTTATCTTTTATGGAGAGACACCACTAGTGAACTGTGGACCCCGGTCCATTCTTTTACACTGATAATACAACCAACTGCAAACATTGTTCCTTTTCATTCTCTGCAATTTACTACTGTTTTCCACACCATACGTTTAATCCTTTGTTTTCAGCAAGCCGGTGAGATTGACAACCTCACTGTTTCGTTGGGGCAAAGTAGTTTGATTGTGTTGTGTGCAGGTTCCACGTCAGCGCGCCACTGACAACCTTCAGAAGTGATTTCTTGCTCCTACTGGTTCGATTAAACCTTGGTTTCATACTGAGGGAAACTGCTGCTACACTGCATCATACCTTCCTCTTGGGGTCTCCCAACGAACGTGTGATCCACGCAATCACTTCCTTCGAGATGAAAAAGTCGCAGAGAACAAGCCGCTTGAGTAGAGGGAGAAGAAGCGCGGGCTCGGGATCTATCTAGGGGAATTGACAATGGACGAAAGTGGCGGCCTGCAACGTGGGGGCGAGGCGGAGCACGGAAGCGGACTGTGTCCACCTTGGAAGCTCAGTATCTCGAGGTGGTTTAGGACGGAGGATTGGAACCACTCATCGAGCTTGGCATTGAGCTTGCATTTTGAACGGAACTCACCGATGTCCAGGGATATGACTGGCCCATGGTGCTCGGCGAGGATCTTGGAGACTACGCGGATACGTTTTACATCCGTATCGCAGAGCTAGTTGTCGACGGCGAGGTGGACGGGGCAGAGAGCCAGAGGGGCGCCACCGCTGGGAGAGCACGGTTGTCTGAACACCAGATTTGCTGTGGGGACCCCGGACTAGCCGTCCGAAATAACCGATTATGCTTAACACAACGATCCCGTGATCAGTATGTCGTTGCACATAATCCGAACTGAGTACCATAGATTACATCCATTAGAATACCGAATTAGAGTCTTACATAAATGGTCATTTAGACCAAGTCTTACATAGGTACCTTCATGGGCCAAACCAAAATATTCAGCGGAAGCTACGGCGTAGTAGACATCATATCCTAACAACAACCCGACAGGCAGCTGACTTATGGAGATCCCTAATTCGCATAGAAGTCGCCATATTCCTCCTCAGCGTAGTGCTCCTCGAAGTCTGGCTAAGACAATAGCCAGGGACGAAACCAATATGAGTACATTTGATTGTACTCGCAAACTACCCCAACTATAGTATGCACTAGTTTTATTTTTAATTTCAGACTTTTATTTATTTAAAACATCTCTATATCTTTATTGAAAAAGGTAAGAAGAATTTTATAACTATCCTTAAATAAAATCACCATTTTATCTGTTTCTCCAAAACTCCTCCTTTTTCTGACCATAGCCCGTCATGGTCCATTTGCCTCCAACAACCTGATGGCGTGAATCACACGCTCATTGGGAGACCCCAAGAGGAAGGTATGATGCAGTTCAGCAGCAAGTTTTCCCTCAGAAAGAAACCAAGATTATCGAACCAGTAGGAGCAGCAACACTTCAGAAGGTTGTTGGTGGCTCGCACAGCGCAACACGATCACCAACGTGGAATCTGCACACAACACAATCAAACTACTTTGCCCAAACGAAACAGTGAGGTTGTCAATCTCACCGGCTTGCTGAAAACAAAGGATTAAACATATGGTGTGAAAAATGATGTTTAATTGCAGAGAATGAAAAAGAACAGTTTGCAGTTTGTGGTTGTTTAATCAGTGTAAAAGAATGGACCGGGGTCCACAGTTCACTAGTGGTGTCTCTCCATAAAAGATAACTAACATGTTGGATGAACAAATTACAGCTGGGCAATTGACAAATAGTGAGCGCATGACAATGCATATACATGACATGATGACTACTATGATATTTAATTGGGCATTACGACAAGATACATAGACCGTTATCCAACAGCATCTATGACTAATAATCCACCGCCAGGTTGTCATCCGAGTCCCCCGTTGGTATTAAGTTGCAAGCAACGGATAATCACATTAAGTAAAGTGCGTAATGTAAACAAACACATATGCCCATGGACATAGCATAGTTAGGTTATCTCTAGTGGCAACAGCACATCTGCAACCTTAGAACTTTCTGTCATTGTCCCAGGTTAAATGGAGGCATGAACCCACTATCTAGCATAAATACTCTCTCTTGGAGTTACAAGCATCTACTTGGCCAAAGCATCTACGAGTAACGGAAAGCATGCAAGATCTTAAATAACATATAAGATAAATTGATAATCAACTTTACATAGTATTCAATATTCATCGGATCCCAGCAAACACAACATGTAGCATTACAATAATATGATCTTGATCATGTAGGGCAGCTCACAAGATCTAAACATGATGGCACAAAGTGGAGAGACAACCATCTAGCTACTGCTATGGACCCGTAGTCCAAGGATGAACTGCTCACGCATCACTCCGGAGGCAGGCATGGCGATGTAGAAGCCTCCGGTGACGATTCCCCTCTCCGACAGGGTGCCGGGAAGAGGTTCTGAACCTCCCGAGCTAGGTTGACGGCGGCGGCGTCTCTGGAACTTTTCGTGGATATTTGCTCAGGCACTTAGGGTTTTCGCGCCGGGGGGAATAAGTAGGCGAAAGGGCGGTGGCTGGAGACCCCCGAGGGGCTCGGGAGGACGTGTAGGTGAGGCAGAACTGTCGCGGCGGCCTGGGGAAGCTTGCTGTGGGAGTCACACTTCCTGGGACGGCTCCAATCGACGGCGTCGAGCAGCTCCGCTTCCACGGGCACTTCCCGAAACTCCGGCGAGGTCCTGGCGGTGATTCTGTGCACGAAACAGAGGGGAAAAGGGAGCGTGTGAGTGCGGTGGTGCTGGAGAAGAGAGTGCAGCCCAGAGAGCAGAGAAAAGGTGAGAGGCATGGCACGGCCGTGGTCGACATCCACCTTCTTCTCCGGCAGCACTTGGCCGTGGTCGACCAAGGCAGCGAGGGCTGCGACTGCGTGCTTGCCCTCCTGGCGGTGCACGAGTGAGGGTGGAGCAAGGGGGAGAGAGTGGTGTGGAGTGGAGAGGAAGTGAGGCTCGGGTGCTCTATTTAAGCTCGGAGTTCGGTCCATGGTGGACGTGGTGCGGGAGAGGTCCAGAGAGGGGGAGAGGCTGCCTATGGTTGTCTGGGGGGGGGGGGGGCGCAGGTGAGCTGTGGAGTGGCTGGGCGCGGCCACTGATACGTCTCAAACGTATCTATAATTTTTGATGTTCCATGCTTGTTTTATACCAATTGCTACATGTTTTGCATCTACTTTATATCACTTTTATACATTTTTTGGGACTAACCTATTAACAAGATGCCGAAGTGCCAGTTCCTGTTTTCTGTTGTTTTTGTATTCCAGAAAAGTCTGAAAATATTCTCGGAATTGGACGAAACTTCACGGGGATCCCTATTTTATCAGAAGACACTTGGAGTCCGAAGGAGAGACGAAGTGGAGCCACGAGGGCCCCATGTGCCGGAGTCAGATTTCAGCTGGAAAAAGCACCGTCAAGACACTATATTTCTGGAGCTCTAAAAATATTTTCAAGAAGACAGAAGTTCCTATTTTATCAGAAGACGGAGTCAGCCAAAAGGGGAGGCTGAGATGGGCCAGGAGGGGCCCACACCACCCCTGGGCACGGCCAGGAATCTCCAGGCGCCCTAGGGTGGTGTCGCCTCCTCGTGCACCGCCTCGCGACGCACTTTCGCCTACTTATTCCTCCCGACGCGAAAACCCTAAGTGCCTGGACGATTTTCTGAGAAGAGTTCCGTAGCTCCGTCGCCACCAAAAACCCTAATTCGGGGGACAGAAGTCTCTGTTTCGGCACCCTGCCGGGACGGGGAATTGCCCCCGGAGCCATCTCCATCGACGCCACCGCCTCCATCATCGCCGTTGCTGCCTCCCATGATGAGGAGGGAGTAGTTCTCCCCGAGGCTGAGGGCTCTACCGGTAGCTATGTGGTTTATCTCTCTCTCCCATGGTGTGATCTTTATGTGATCATGAGCTTTGTAATCTAGTTGAATCCATAGATGTACTCTTCATTATCTTATATGCTACTCAAGTGGTTTTATTAATGTAATCTCCGGAGTCACCTTTGTCCCACGGTGCGAAGTTGACAGCGTGCGCCCCGTGTGTGGCTCTTAGGCTAAAGATAACAGGAATACTTATCATGAGTTATTATTTGCGTTGGATGTCTCTATGAAATTGCGGTGTTTGTCTAGTACTATTTAGGGCGCTCAAGTTGACAGTGTGGGGTTCCCTAGATGTGGAATGCGACTTTAAGGTGTGCTGTTATAGCCCTACGCAGTGGATTGGTGTTCGTTATCCAACGAGAGAATAATTCAGAGTAGCATAGTGAAGAGGAAATATCTATGTATTCAATTATATTATTATTGTTGAGAGTGTCCACTAGTGAAAGTATGATCCCTAGGCCTTGTTTCTAAGCATTGAAACACCGTTTACAACAAGTTCTGCTACATGTTTGCTTGCTGCCATTTTTATTTCAGATTGCAATTACTACTTATAATCATCCATATTACTTGTATTTCACTATCTCTTCGCCGAACTAGTGCACCTATACATCTGACAAGTGTATTAGGTGTGTTGGGGACACAAGAGACTTCTTGTATCTTAATTGCAGGGTTGCTTGAGAGGGATATCTTTGACCTCTATCTCCCTGAGTTCGATAAACCTTGGGTGATTCACTTAAGGGAAACTTGCTGCTGTTCTACAAACCTCTGCACTTGGAGGCCCAACACTGTCTACAAGGATAGAAGCGTGCGTAGACATCAAGCTATTTTCTGGCGCCGTTGCCGGGGAGGTAAGGTAAAAGGTACTCACATCCTCCAGCTACTTAGCTATTTTCTAGCACTGTTGCTGACGTGTGAGTGCTCGAAGGTATTTCCTTTAGATTCTGCAATTATATATCTTTTTGTTTCTTGTTTTTATTTCACTAGCTAGGCTTAATGGAAAACAACAAAAAAATTAGAGATCTTTATGAACTTTATATTGAATTAGGACATGATGCTTTTGAAGAGAAAATTAAAAAACCTATGGAAAATTATTTGCATGATGGTAGCAATGTTATTATTATAAATGCTTTGAACACCATTATTGCTAATGCTATACAAAGCTCTAAGCTTGGGGAAGCTGGTTTTGATGAATATGATATTTTCAGTCCCCCAAGTTTTGAGGAGAAAATTTTCTTTGATGATACTTTGCCTCCAATTTATGATGATTATAATGATAGTGGTATTTTGGTGCCACCTACTATGGAGGATAAAGTTTATTATGATTATACTATGCCTGCAATTTATGATGAATACAATGATGGTTGTGATAGTTTTACTCTCACTATTACTAATAAAATTGATTTTGCTTATGTGGAAAATATTGATACCTTTATGCATATGGGTCATGATAAGAATGTTTCATGTGATGGTTATATTGTGGATTTTATCAATGATGCTACTGGAAGTTATTATGAGAGAGGGAGACATGGATTCATACATCACAATAATATTAAGTCTCCTCTCTTTATGTTGAAGGTTTTGATGTTGCACTTGTTTTGCCTTCCTATGATCGTCACTTTGTGCTTTATTGATTTATTTTCTTACAAGATTCCTTTGCATAGGAAGTGGGTTAGACTTAAATGTGTTTGATATTTGTTTCTTGATGCTCTTTCATATTCACCTCTTATACATATGAGAGCATCATCAAAATTATCATGCCTAGCTAAAAGGCTTTAAAGAAAAGCGCTTGTGGGAGACAACCCATTGTTTTTATTTTCTGCTATTTTTATTTTATTTGAGTCAAGGTGCTGTTTACTTCTGTAGCAATGCCTTTGTATCTTTATTTTCCTGCATTGTCGTGCCAAGTAAGGCCTCTAATAGGAAGATGATGCTAGATTTGGATTTCTGCGCAGGAACAGATTTCTGCTGTTCACCGTTTTGCTTCTGTAAAATCACAGAAAATTATTTAAATCTGAAATTTTTTGTGCGTGATCCTCAGATATGTATGCATCTTTCGTTTGTTTAAAGTTTTTCAATCTGAGCGTCGTAAGTGTCTCGAAAAAATTCGTCTTTGCAGACTGTTCTGTTTTAGACAGATTATGCCTTTTTATTTTGCATTCTCTCTTTTACTAGTGTTGAGTGAAATTCTTTTTTGGGTGGAAGAGCTTCACATAACATCAGTGGCAGTAGCCAATGTTTAAAGTAACAAGTCATATTGTGTCTTTATAGAACATGTGAGTTTTTTATTGTGCACTAACCCTCTAATGAGATTTGCTTTGAGTTTGGTGTGACGGAAGTTTTCAAGGGTCAAGAGGGAAGAGTGATATAATAGGATGAAGAAGAGTGAAGAGCTTAAGCTTGGGGAGGCTCCCATGGATCTCCCCAGCATATTTCAAGAAGACTCAAGCGTCTAAGCTTGGGGATGCCCAAGGCATCCCCTTCTTCATCGGCAAAATTATCAGGTCATCTCTAGTGAAACTATATTTTAATTCTTTCACATCATATGTGCTGTTCTTGGAGCGTCTGTGTGCTTTTATTTTCAGTATTGCACTTTTATTTTCAATAAAGCTTGACTGGACCCTAGCATTCTTGATTGGGAGAGAGACACGCTCCGCTTTTTCATGAGAATACTCCTATTCTTCACTTATATTTGATGAGTATTCATATCTAGCGATGTTCAGCTTTTAGCTCTTGTTTTCATGTATCTCTTGTCAGAGCTATTAGCTTTCTTTTGTAGAAAGTACTCTCTTGCTTCACTTATATCTGTTTGGAGAGTTGTTAAAATAAATTGATTGGTGTTTGGTTGGTACAGAAAATGTTGCATGTGGTAATTGTTATAAGGAAAAACTTGCTTAATCTTGTAGATCACTAATTTGGATAACTTGATGCTTGTCAATTGTTTTGAGTTAACAAGTAGATCATGATTAAATTTATGCATCATGTGAGTTAAGCCTATTAGTGAAGAACTACCGTAAAGCTTGTTGAAAATTTGGTTTGCATAGGTGGTATCTCTAAGGTCTAGATATTTTCTAATAACAGGGTTTGGTTAACAAGGAAGACGGTATGAAGTCTTATAACGTTTGCAATATGTTTGTCATATAAAACTTGGTGTACAGGTTGATATTCTTGTTTGCTTACATAACCTTGCTAGCCTAAACTCTGTACTGAGAGGGAATGCTTCTCGTGCATCCAAATCCTTGAACCAAAATCCATGCCATTTGTGTCCACCATAACTACCTACATACCTCTCAATGTGGAAGTAAGGTATCGATCCGCAGGAGCGAGAAGAAAAAGTTACCTATTCCCTACAACTAAAGTGTCACAAGTTTTAGTTGATTATGCACTAAACAAGTTTGGAGAACAAGGTGGTTGATGGATGGAAGTTCGATGTAGCAAAACAAGAATGTAAAAGTGTCCCAATCCTCTTCAACGCAAGAGGACAAGACAAAGGTTTTCTCTTCTGGGAACAATGGACATGGGTTCATGGGTTCACTTAATCCTCTCTCTCTCATCTACGGTGATTATCATGTTATAGATAAAGTACACATAATTGTCATGTTTTAATGGTAGCTTTTATAACGGCTATATGTCCTAAAACACATAGTTGAAAGAGGTACTCATTTGTGTTGCTAGGTCACCCTCGTAAGGCTAGCGTGGTTGCTCTCACTCCCACATCATACTCTTTCTTTTTACCCCCAGATAAAGGATGTTGGGCGGTACTGTGTCACTCAATACCTATGCCGTGTCACATCGGCCATCCCGTACCCACATACATCATACTTCTTAATGGACAATATTCTAAACACTAGTGCAATGATTTATATTTCGTGTGTGTGACCACACCTCTCTCATCTATCTACACTTGGTGGTGTCAATCACCTCATGATAAAGATAAACAAGGCATTATGCATAAATCAAACCATCACATGCATCATAGAATATCTCCAAAGTATGACAAGTCATAAAAGATCCAACACAACAGTAAATGCATAACAAATTTTATCTCACACCACAATATCCACCATGGGAATTACATAGATGACCGTAATCAGGTTCAGCAGCTCATACGGTACTAATTAGTGAAGCTCAAAGAGAGGAGAGATACATAAGTTACCACCACAAACCCAAATCCAGGGGGTGGACTACTCCCCCTTCATCATGGAGACGGTGGAGAAGTCGTTGGAGAAGGTGGAGACCACCCCGACAGTGCCCCGTCAGAGTTTTCCCCTCCAATCTGCAGCTCCTGATCTCCGTTTCGGTGTTTCTGTGTTTGTGCGGCGCTCCGTTCGCGAAACGCCAGGTGACTTTTTTATAGGCGTTTTTAGGTCAAGATAGAGTCGGTGGACGAAAGATCGACGACAGCGGAGCTACGAGACCCAAATGAGTGGGCCCCATGCGGCCACATTACCTGGCCACGTGGGCCACCCTCTTTCGGCCTTCTGGCCTCCGTTTGCTTGCTTCCTTCGCTCCGAGGTCTTCCTCCTTCCAAAATACTGACGCCTGTATTTTTCCATAATTTTTGGACGACGTTTGGGTCCCTGAAACATAAAAGGAAAGAAATAGGGTTTTCTGCCTGCGCAGGGTTAATTCCATAAAAATAGGAAACAATTGATTTATTTCCTAAAATCATTAAATAACAGTAATATAACCCTTATATGATGCAAATATGATTAGAATATGAGTGAATAAAGTGCAAAGTTCATGTATGCATTTTACATGCATCAGCTACCTTTAAATTATTCAAAATGTTATTATTCCCTTTTTGTGTCAATGTTTACTAGCTCATGAGGAATTAGTGTGGTTATTCTTTATTCTATTTTTCAAATGGACTTTTACACTGGACTAGTGGCATATACATCCGCTTATCCAATAACTTGCAAAAAGAGCTGGCAACGGGGTGCCCAGTCCCAATTAATTACAATTTTAACCAATTAATTCTCTTCACACTTTTGCCCTGATTCATCAGTAAGCAATGACAAACAGTGAAATACCTGCATGTGTGTAAACCAAAGAGAAAGAGGGATGATCTGCCTTGCTGGTAGAAATAACGTCCTTCATGGGAGCCGCTCTTAAAAGTCCGTTTGACAGGTAGAATACTGTTCTCACCGGCTACCATTCGTTGACAATTAACAAACACCTCTCAAAAATAGATACTCCTCCATGGTATGTGATTGATGGAAGGCACCTGAGGATTCGGTTAGCGATGGCTTGTGTTAGCAAGGTTGGAAGGAGTATCAAATATTTTATGCAATCTCTATATGCTTTCAAAAACCTAAAAGCTCTAGCACATGACTTAATCCCTGCTTCCCTCTGCGAAGGGCCTTTCTTTACTTTTATGTTGAGTCAGTTTTCTATTCTTTCTGTCTTCCACAAGCAAACACTAGTGTCAACTTTGTTACACCATGCGTTATATGCTACGTGTTGGACTTGTTATACTACTTTGTGTTGACGATATCCATGCGATAAATATGTTGAAAGTTGAAGCAAATGCTGAAACTTAATTCTTCCTTTGTGTTGATTAAATACCTTTTATTAGAGACTATTGCTTTATGAGTTAACACTCATGCAAAACTGTTTGATGCTTGTCTCCAAAGTACTATTCATGAAAAAGTTTAGCTTGTGTGATTCATTGTTTACTCATTATCTATTTGGTAGCAAACTATAGACCATTGACTTGGATCACTTCATTCATTTACATGTGCCTTACAATACTATTTGATCAAGATTATGATGGTAGCATGTCACTTCAAAAATTATTTTGTTTTTATCGTTTACCTACTCGAGGACGAGCAGGAACTAAGCTTGGGGATGCTGATACGTCTCAAACGTATCTATAATTTTTGATGTTCCATGCTTGTTTTATACCAATTGCTACATGTTTTGCATCTACTTTATATCACTTTTATACATTTTTTGGGACTAACCTATTAAGAAGATGCCGAAGTGCCAGTTCCTGTTTTCTGCTGTTTTTGTATTCCAGAAAAGCTAGTCTGGAAATATTCTCGAAATTGGACGAAACTTCACGGGGATCCCTATTTTATCAGAAGACACCTGGAGTCCGAAGGAGAGACGAAGTGGAGCCACGAGGGCCCCATGTGCCGGAGTCAGATTTCAGCTGGAAAAAACACCATCAACACACTATATTTCTGGAGCTCTAAAAATATTTTCAAGAAGACAGAATTTCCTATTTAATCAGAAGACGGAGTCAGCCAAAAGGGCAGGCTGAGATGGGCCAGGAGGGGCCCACACCACCCCTGGGCGCGGCCAGGAATCTCCAGGCGCCCTAGGGTGGTGTCGCCTCGTCGTGCACCGCCTCGCGACGCCCTTTCGCCTACTTATTCCCCCCGACGCGAAAACCCTAAGTGCCTGGACGATTTCCCGAGAAGAGTTCCGTAGCTCCGCCGCCACCAAAAACCCTAATTCGGGGGACAGAAGTCTCTGTTTCGGCACCCTGCCGGGACGGGGAATTGCGCCCGGAGCCATCTCCATCGACGCCACCGCCTCCATCATCGCCGTTGCTGCCTCCCATGATGAGGTGGGAGTAGTTCTCCCCGAGGCTGAGGGCTCTACCGGTAGCTATGTGGTTTATCTCTCTCTCCCATGGTGTGATTTTTATGTGATCATGAGCTTTGTAATCTAGTTGAATCCATAGATGTACTCTTCATTATCTTATATGCTACTCAAGTGGTTTTATTAATGTAATCTCCGGAGTCACCTTTGTCCCACGGTGCGAAGTTGACAGTGTGCGCCCCGTGTGTGGCTCTTAGGCTAAAGATAACAGGAATACTTATCATGAGTTATTATTTACGTTGGATGTCTCTATGAAATTGCGGTGTTTGTCTAGTACTATTTAGGGCGCTCAAGTTGACAGTGTGGGGTTCCCTAGATGTGGAATGCGACTTTAAGGTGTTCTGTTAGAGCCCTACGCAGTGGATTGGTGTTCGTTATCCAACGAGAGAATAATTCAGAGTAGCATAGTGAAGAGGAAATATCTATGTATTCAATTATATTATTATTGTTGAGTGTGTCCACTAGTGAAAGTATGATCCCTATGCCTTGTTTCTAAGCATTGAAACACCATTTACAACAAGTTCTGCTACATGTTTGCTTGCTGCCATTTTTATTTCAGATTGCAATTACTACTTATAATCATCCATATTACTTGTATTTCACTATCTCTTCGCCGAACTAGTGCACCTATACATCTGACAAGTGTATTAGGTGTGTTGGGGACACAAGAGACTTCTTGTATCTTAATTGCAGGGTTGCTTGAGAGGGATATCTTTGACCTCTATCTCCCTGAGTTCGATAAACCTTGGGTGATTCACTTAAGGGAAACTTGCTGCTGTTCTACAAACCTCTGCACTTGGAGGCCCAACACTGTCTACAAGGATAGAAGCGTGCGTAGACATCAGCTACGCGTCGACGGGTGCAGTGGAGTGCCGAGGTCGACAGCGGTGTCCCTAGGTCGGCCATGGCGCACGGCGAGCACGGGCGCGTGCTACGCGCGCGAGTGGGCGCTGTGGTGCCGGTGTTTTCGTGTCCACTGGAGCAGAAGAGCAAGGGAGAGAGGGGGCACGGCGCTAGGCCACCACGGCGTCGCCACCTCCTTCTTCCACAGGGGCGACCATGGCGACGTGCGCGCGGGCTCCTGTCCCCTGGCGCGACTCCTCCCGGTCCAGCCGCCCATTTTCTTCGGCTCCAGTGAGTGCGGTGAGGTGAGTGAGGTGAGAGGGAGCAGATGGTGCCAGAGATTCGACGAACTCCGATCGAAATCGATTGAATCCATCTCGGATTGGGGATGAACATGGCTCTGCCACCAAGTGTTCGACGAAATGCTTGAACTAAAAATAATTTCCAATTTCTGGAATTTATTTTCATAATTTGCTTCACATATGTTTATCAAGATTTGTGGTGTAATTATTTATTTGACAAGTGCAACATAGCACATTTCTTGATTTGAATAAGATAAAGAAAGATATGGAATTTTAAATTTAGGTTTTTGGAATTAATATTTGGAGAGGGAAAAGTTGTAGGAATAAAATGGGAGTGCTCATATTATCACTCCACTGAATTTTGTTTGGAAGAAATTTAATTTCTCACTTGGAGAAATTGGGTGACACTTGTCACATGATTTTATTGTTTTAACTTCTTTTATTTTATTTCTTTGTTTTTCTTCAAGTTCCTAATCAGAGCAATAGACATCACACGCAACAATATACAATCAACACACATAATACAACAAAAGTTTTTGTTGGCCCATATTTTTGGAATAATAATACTTATTATAATTTTGGGATGTTACAGATCCTTCCCCCATTAAAATAAATCTCGTCCCGAGATTTGCTAGGCTTAGGTACTAAAGAGGTTTGGGAATTCGCTTTTAAGATAGTCTTCACGTTCCCAAGTTGCTTCTTCTTCGGAGTGGTTAGTCCACTGGACTTTGTAGAACTTGATCGCGCGCCTCCGGGTAAGACGAACATCTTCGTCGAGAATCTTGACTGGTCTCTCACGATACGTCAGGTCATAGTTCAGGTCGATGGAGAGGTGGTCAATGTTTTTGAAAACGTCGGGCTTGTCGGGAACTTCAAGACACTTCCGGAGCAAGGAAATGTGGAAGACATCGTGGTATTCCGATAATTCTTGGGGCAACTCCAGTTGATAGGATACTTCTCCTCGACGAGAAATGATCTTGAAAGGTCCAATATATCTTGGCGCTAATTTTCCTTTGACATGGAAACGCTGCATACCCTTGAGTGGTGTCACTCGGAGATAGACATAATCACCGACACTGAAAGTGACATCACGACGCTTGGGATCAGCGTAGCTCTTCTGACGGGATTGGGCAGTTTTGATACGTTCACGAATAAGCTGAACTTGCTCTTCAGCATCACGGAGGGTATCTGGTCCAAACAATTTGCCTTCTCCGGTGTCGGACCAATTCAGGGGCGTACGACACTTCTTGCCGTAAAGTGCTTCAAAAGGGGCCATTTGCAGACTAGACTGGTAGCTATTGTTATAGGAGAACTCTGCAAACGGAAGACAATCTTCCCACTTGGAACCATAGGATAGAACACATGCGCGAAGCATGTCCTCTAATATCTGGTTTACTCGCTCAGTTTGGCCTCCGGTCTGGGGATGATAAGCTGTGCTAAACGCTAACTTGGTTCCGAGGGCTTCGTGAAGAGATTTCCAGAACCTTGAAGTGAACTGCGTGCCTCTATCAGATACGATCTTCTTAGGCACACCGTGCAGGCTTACTATTCTGGAAATATACAAGTCCGCTAACTGAACTCCGGTGTGAGTGGTCTTGACAGGAATAAAATGGGCAACCTTGGTCAGTCGATCAACGATGACCCAGATTGAATCATGGCCTCGGTTGGATCTTGGAAGTGCGGTAATAAAGTCCATTCCAATTTCATCCCACTTCCACTCAGGAATTTTCAAAGGTTGAAGCAATCCAGCGGGTCGCTGATGTTCGGCCTTGACTCGCTGACAGATATCACACTTGGCCACGAAAGAACCAATCTCTCGCTTCATTCCATGCCACCAAAATCTTTCACGAAAGTCTTGGTACATTTTTGTCCCGCCGGGATGGATTGAATAAGGGGTCTCATGGATTCCTTCAGGATTAACTCCTTAAGTTCCATGACATTGGGCACATAGATACGCCATTGAATCTCAGCACTCCTTCAGCATCTTCGGTAAAACCGGGTGCTTTGCCGAGAGAAATCTTCTTTTTAATTCCTTCAATGCTTTCATGATCTTTTTGGGCTTCCTAGATTTGATCCATCAGGGTTGGGGCTAATTCTAAATTGGCGAGATATCCGTGGCTAACAAGCCCTAGTCTGAAATCTTCGAACTCTTTGAACAAGACTGGTTGTTCGGCTTAGATCAAGGCATTCAGGGTGCAAGGTTTGCGACTAAGGGCATCGGCAACTACATTAGCCTTTCCGGGGTGATAATGGATTCCAATATCATAATCCTTGATTAATTCCATCCATCTCCTCTGCCTCAGGTTCAACTCCTTCTGGGTGAAGATATACTTCAAGCTCTTATGATCCGTATAGATCTCGCAGCGATGTCCCGCAAGATAGGGACGCCACGTCTTAAGAGCAAGAACAATAGCAGCTAACTCCAGATCATGGGTTGGATAATTCTCTTCATGCGGTCGTAACTGTCGAGACAGATACGACACAACCATGCCTTCTTGCATCACAACGCGACCAAGTCCGAGGCGTGATGCATCGCAATACACGTCGAAACTCTATGTGACGTCTGGCATAATCAAGACTGGGGTTGAGGTCAGTCTCTTCTTCAATTCTTGGAAACTATCTTCACACTTCTGAGTCCATTCAAATTTCTTGTCCTTCTTCAACAGTTGGGTCATGGGTTTGGCTATACTGGAGAATCCGTCAACGAACTTGCGGTAATAACCCGCTAGTCCGAGAAAGCTTCGGATTTCAGTTACGCTGGTTGTGGCTTTCTGTAACACCCCAAAATTTGGATCCCTAATTTAGTGGTGTTTTCTCACACCGAAAAACTTTTCCCTCGTATCTCAAAATTTATTTTTGCCCTCTGGTGCTAGATGATGCCCTCGTGTTCTTTTTCTCTAAAATAGTTCCAGAGAATCTCCGGTGATTTCTTTGCCACTCTTCAAATCCTCTATTAGGATTTTCCCTAAAACCTCAAAGACTAAATATTGGGATCTTTAAATCCTAGTATTCCATCCAGCTCATGAACCATATTTCCTAGCTTGGAAAACTCCACCAGATATTCCCAAACACTGCATAAATATTTTAATGCATGTGTTGATCAGGGAATTTTTTGTCCCAACTTGTTCCTCTCCATCACTCCTTATGAATTCATGGTATGATCCTCATGCTGTTATCTACACCCACAAATATGGGCCACTTATCTACCACTCACTAATTATTCCAAATAGCCATGAAATATTTCTCATGCATGGCCACCTTTGGGGTGAACCTAGCACCTGTGATATATCAAACCCGCCTTATCCTTCTCATCCTCCTTTATCAAATAAAATCCCTCCACCTAGTTGTTGGTACGACACAAGTGCCTTGCCATCAATTTATGCCCACATTTTTGGAATGATGCAAGTGTCCCCTTGTGTGCATTATTTCTGCATGATTGGTTTTGAGACACCACCTACTCCCCTGGTCTCTCATATAGCCCCTTAGTGATCTGCATGAACCCAAAACATTATGATCAAAACCCAAATAGACATGATCATGCTATAAGGCCATTTTCCGCACTTTTTCCAAAATCCTAGTTAGGTTGCACCATTTGACCTCAAAGTTCAGAAACCATCTCCTCACATACAAACCTAACCACTGGAATTTTTCTGGATTTTATTTGTGTTAACAAGTTCTTGTGGGCATTTCATCGAACACCTTCTAGACATATTTCAAAATGACCGAAACATGCTTCGTTAAGCCTGCTTAGGGGCTTGGTCGGTGCCTAACCTAGCTTCTGCGTGTTCCACGTGCTGCACTATGCGGCCAGCTCACCGTTCCCATCCTCCCCTCTCCTCTGTAGCCATGAAACGTAAGCCATGACCTCAAGAGCTCCATTAAATCCCGAGCTACCAAGCACCTACTCCTCCTCTCTCCCGGCTATAAGAAGCCCCCCCTCGAGCCCTCCAGAGTGCTCCCAGCCCTCACTTGCCCCCCTGGCCTCCCTGCCTCGAGTGGCTCGAAGAAACGAGCTCACCGGAGCTCTGAAAAGCCTCCTTGGCCGAAACCCTAAAACTCCATCCCGAGCAAACCACGGCTCCTCCGCCGTCAAGAGAGGCACCTGCGAGCGTGGTGCAGCCCAGAGAACCCAACCCCACCATAGGAGAGACCCTAGCCCACCCCAGCGCTGCCGCCATCTGCCACCCGAAGCTCCGCCATGGCCGACGTGGCCGTGCAGGCCAAACTCGTGGGAGGCCGCACCCGTGGCTCCCCCTCTCCAGCTGAGGCTGTCCCTGGGCGCGGTGGGCCACGGCATGCCCGTCCCGCCGTCTCCCGGCCTCCTGGCGTTCTCCTTGGCCGTCCCCGGCCGGCTCCGGCTCGTTCCAGTACGTGGGCAGCAGAGAAAGAAGACGATCGATCGATCCCTGCTCTCCCTCTCTTTTTTTTCCTCCTCTGGAGCAAACCGTTTTCTTGGCCCAGCCCAGCAAGCACAGCAGCGCAGCAGCCACGGCCTGCTCGTGGCCCAGCTGGGCGCAGCGCATGCACAGCGCGCAGTCGCGGCCCATTTACGGCCCGCGCAGTTTTTTTTAGCGGACCTTTTCCTTTTCCTGCTGGACAGATTTTCGAACATCAATATCTTTTGAACCGTAAGTCCGTTTTCGGTGATTCAAATTTTTAAATCTTCGTCTCGACGAGCTCTTTCTGGTGGTACTAATATCATCTCATTCCAAAATAGTTCTATGGGGTGCCCTTTGTACGTACATTCCGGAGCCCGCGGAACGGGGCTATCGCTGCCCTACGCCGCGGAATCACCCTGACCATTCCAAACCCGGAGGATCCCCATCTTCGAAGGCAAGCTAACCCCTTGCTATGAGCAGTCCCGCAATGTTTGTTTGTTTATTTTCTTAATACCATGTCGGGTGATTATGTCTGTCTACTGTTGTATTGTTTATGTCTGTCTACTGTTATATTGTTTGTCTGCTGTTATATTGTTGTATGTATGTTTGTTGTCCGTATTTTATATGAGCGTTGTATTGCTGTATATATATATCATGTTGCATTTTAAATTGTCGCATTACTTTATAATTGCTTATCTGTGCATCACTCCCGTTCCCGAGACAATGGCCGGAGGAACCGCCTCAGTCAAAGGAGTGCGGGAAAATATTACACCTGTGCGTCTCGCGCTTGCGGGACTTTGTTTGCTTCTTCTTCTTCGCCGAGGTGAGGAGCGGACGAATGTCGTCTTATGATCCTCGGAGTTGGGGGCATTTGCCAAAAGAGTTATTTGCCTTGTCCCTCCGTCAAATATGGTTGGCATAGACCACCCGGACTGCGACGCTTGGGAGCTGACTTTCCATTTGGTTCTTTTTGCCGAGATTGCTGACACCACGTCGAGATAACCCTCGAGTGGAATGGATGCTCTCTCATTCTTATGAGTGCTTTTCGGTTCATTCTTTTACGGTGACACCGGCCGGGTCTCCCGCCACCGTCATCCGTTTGAAACATTATGCTATTATTCTGTGAACACTAACCCCCGAGTGACACCGGCCGGGTCTCCCGCCACAGTCCCGGATATTACTATTATTGTTATGTTGATATCTATACCTGCAAGTGTTATGGTTATTCTGTGCTGTTATTGTATGTTGCTAATGCCTTGCTGTTTGATGTTTTATGATATTGATGTCGTGAATATTATGCTGGACTAATCCTCTGTTATTTGGACTGGTGATTAATGAAACTTGATTAAATGAAAACACCCTCCAAACAACGATAGGGTCAGTCCATGGTGCCACTAATCTGAACCTTGAATGCAGAACCATCGTCGTCTCATGGGAAGACCGTGACCTAGTAGGTTGTTGAGCCCCTTTTGTGCCATCCATTGGGCGCAGTCGTTCGGTTGTGCTGTCCGAGGGTAGAGGTCGACAGGCACGGGTTCGACTGTGATAGGGAGTCCGGATCTAGGCATACCCGGTCGCGCTGGGGGATGTGCCGGATTTACTTGCCCGTTGTGCCACGCGCATAGGGTGGTGCAGGAGAGTGTCTTAGCAAGTGGACCGTCATGTGAGTGTATTTTGCTTAGTACGACTTTAGGCGTGAGAAACCTGGAGCGTCGGCTGAGTAGGGTGCATTCTGATAGGTGGGAAAGCAAACTCTCGAGAGACTCAACCTAGCAAGCTAGCCCCGTTCCTGGGATATGGAACAACAGTTCAGTGTCGGTCACACTGTGTGTCTTTGTCGTGTCAGGAGGTTAAACTTAAGATTCGTTTGAAAGAATTAATGAACGACCTGATTTCACTAAATGAACAATAAGTTGATGCAGGGAATGCTACTTGAGATGTGATTGTGAACCAGGTTTAGGGATGGCGGTGTGATGCGTTGGGGAGCCTATAGTTAGGCCAGAGCCCACATCAACCGTGCGTGCCCAGAGTGGAATGATGAGGCCGGTGGGCCTAGCAGTGATCACAGGTGTTGTTGTGTATTATTTGGTACCCACTTGGTACACCCGTTTTCTCGTCACAGGTAAGCCCTTTGTATGATTGCCGGTGCACGATC
Source organism: Poa pratensis (assembly GCA_947311845.1). Taxonomy (NCBI): domain Eukaryota; kingdom Viridiplantae; phylum Streptophyta; class Magnoliopsida; order Poales; family Poaceae; genus Poa; species Poa pratensis. Next base: position 50,598,111 of record CAMZMU010000064.1, read on the forward strand.
CAACCCCACCTGGCTTGGACTCTGCACTGGTGATACCCCGTTGTTTGCTTATGCCATGTTTTGCTTGTGATGCCATGCTACCTTTATGTTATACTGTATAATTGTCTATCTAGAGTACACACTTGCCATGTGTAGTATTTTATATCCAACGTATATCTTGCTGCATGATTGTTGGAATGTTTGTAGTAAGTGGCGATTCTTGCTGAGTGCATACAAATGTACTCACGGGCCTTGTGATTGTGGCCAGGTTTTGTCGAGGATTCATCTTCCACCTTAGGAAGGATTTGAAGCAAGAGCGTGCTAGGATCAGTAGCCCAGCCAGAACCTGTGGAGTGGAGCCGCTCCAAGCCGTAGCCTCTCATATGTCTTCCGCTGCCAGTTAAAAACTCTGTATCGTGCCATGCTGGGATTGATATTTCGTCATTCCTTGATGGCCTTGTAAACCATTTGTAGCACTGATGTGCCTGATCGTGTAATGATGTCCATTATGTTACACTGTTGTGACGTGCGGCCAGTTATCTTGGGATGGCGCACGGGACGACTGCCTCTCTGGTGATATGTGCCAGGGAGGGGTGTCACACTTTCCAGTCAACAATGGCTTGGATCTTCTCTGGGTCAACAGAAATTCCTCCCGCAGACACAACATGTCCGAGAAATGCCACTTCACTAAGCCAAAACTCACACTTGCTAAGCTTGGCATACAGCTGGTGCTTTCGGAGGGTCTCCAAAACTAGACGCAGGTGTTCAGCATGCTCTTCTTCGGTCTTGGAATAAATAAGGATGTCATCGAGGAAGACTACCACGAACTTGTCGAGGTACTCCATGAAAATCTTGTTCATGAGATTCATGAAATAGGCTGGGGCATTGGTCAGACCAAAGGACATCACGGTGTATTCAAACAAACCGTAACGGGTGGTGAAGGCGGTCTTGGGAATGTCTGACTCTCGGATTTTCAACTGATGATATCCTGTCCGAAGATCGATCTTGGAAAAGACTCGGGCTCGTTCATCTGATCGAACAGATCCTCGATCTTGGGAAGAGGATACTTGTTTTTAATGGTTACGTCGTTTAGCTTACGATAATCCACACACAGGCGTGTGGTACCGTCTCTTTTGTCCACAAAAATGATGGGTGATCCCCAAGGTGAAGCGCTTGGGCGAACAAGACCTTTGCTGAGCATATCAGCCAACTGCTTCTTCAATTCAACCAGTTCTTCCGGATTCATCCGATAAGGTCTTTGGGATATAGGGGCTGTTCCTGGAATAAGTTCAATTATGAACTCAATATCCCGGTCTGGCGGCATACCAGGCAACTCTTCAGGGAAAACATCTCGGAATAGGTGAACAACACGGATCTCATCTAGGGTGGGTCGAGCTATGCCCTCATGGCAGCCTGGTTGGGAATGACTAGCTTCGGACACATATTCCACTTCGACCTCTTTGTCGGTGGTGATGGATACAGCTCTTCTGGCGTAGTCTATTCGACCACGGTACTTGGCTAGCCAGTTCATACCAAGTATAACATCTATGCCTTGGGTTCCCAGAACGATTAAGTCGGCTGGAAACTTTTCTTCTTTGATCTCAAGGGAAACGTCGGGGCAAACCAACTTGGTCTCTACGGTGGATTCTGGGATTTGGATGACCATGGGTTTCGGTAAGAGACTCCCGACTAAACCTCCTTTAGAAACAAATTCTTGGGTAACAAAGGAATGGGTAGCACCAGAATCAAACAGAACAGTTGCAGGTACTGAGTTGACAAGGAACGTACCCAACACAACATCTGGCGCATCCTGGGCTTCTTCAGCATTGATGTGGTGCAGACGGCCCTTGTCAATAGCAACATTTCCGCGGGGTGCGGCATTCTTGCCATTTCCATTACGGCCTTGGCCATTGTTCGGTGCCGGTGCATTGGGGCGCTGAACATTCCTCTTAGGATTGGGGCATTCTATGGAGTAGTGACCCTTAGTGCCGCATTCAAAGCAGACAACGTTGGCATTGCGGTTGAAGTTGTTGAAGTTTCCTCCGGGACGGTTATTGTCATTGGGGCGGTTGAAGTTGTTTGGGCGGTTAGGAAAGTTGGAGCGCGGAGCTTGCGGTGGGCGATAGGCAGGCTTGGGGGCTTGCTGAAAGATACGGGGCTTCTGGTTGCTCGAACCTTCCTGAGCGTTCATCCTCCTCTTACGACCTTCAAACATGGACTTGCGCTTGGTCTCCAGCTGGATGGCTTTGTCCACAAGTGACTCCAAATCAAAGAAGTCATGGATAACCAAAGCACACTGCAGTTCATCATGAAGTCCATTCAGGAAAAACATAGTTTTACCAGACCCAAATTTTTAAGGGGGGAAGAGCTGTCACATCCCAAATTTGGAAACTAAGAAAAACTTAGTTTTACCAGACCCAAAATTCAGAACCAACAAAAACTTTTGAAATGTTTTCACTAATGATTGTGTTTTCCTTCCCATTGCTATGTTGACCTTGTGTGACTTGTTGTTTAAGTTGTTTGACTAGTAAATATAAGACCCAACCAATATAAAAATATATTTAACTTTGGTGATCATGTCATGACAAGAAAAATATTCCATGTATCTTTTCCATTCTTATTTTGGCCAACTCCACTTCAATGATACTTGGTTTAGCACCAACCAAAACTAATACCCATTATTTGAGAAAGTAAAAGTATTTCCAAAACTATGTGTTCCCACAAATGTGGAGATCTATATGCTATCTCCTATCTATCTTTTAAACTTGATATTTTGCATTTGTATGCAACTCCCATCTTATAAGCTTTGATTATCATTTCATTTTAAAAAGAACACAAGTGGGAAATATATTACCCCACATTTTGTCTTGCTCAAAACCCTTTTCAAAAATACAAAGGTGGAGTTGAGATAGTTTTAAACATCATCTTGTCATAATTAAATGTGATCATTTTTATAAGATAGTATTGTTAATTATGTAAATGGTGGTGTGATTAATTCTTGTGGTTTGAATTGTGTGGACTTGGTTGTGGTGTTGATCTTGTTGTGGTTGTTTGCTTATTGGACTTATGATTGTATTGATTGTTAATTCTTGTTTTATTGATTGCTTGGGTGAATAATTACACCAATATACTTGAGTGTTAAGTTGGAAACCCACTGGTCACAAATTTGGAATGTGACTTGAATTTAAAGCAAACTCCTCAAATTATTCAACAAATAGAAATTGAGATCATGAATTAAAAGAAATGATCTTAATAAATTATTTTCCCTACTTAGCTACCTATTTCCTTCAAACAAATATTTTCTCTTTGGAAATAAAAACTAGTTGAAGTTAATATATTTGTCAAGGAAGTTCCAAGAGTTCAAAAATAATATTTGAACTTGCTTTAAAATTTCTAAAGGATTATAAAATTATATTTAAGAAAAATGTCTTATTTAAACCCTAGGAACAAATGTTGTTCAAAACATTTTATTTTCAAATACCAAATTTTGTGGAGCTTCTACATGTATATGGGAGGCTACCTGAATTTTCCCAAATTTTTATAAAATGTTTAAGTACCCCAAATAAATTCCCTAAAGGCTACTGGTTTTAGAAAGGAAACAAAGAAAACAGAAAAGGACTTAGGTGTAAATGGAAACAGAAGTCCAGGGGGCTATCTGGAAAAACGTCTTCGCCTTCCTGTAGCAGCAGTGGCGCAATGGCGCCGTGTCGTCGCCCTGCGTCGCGCCGCCCGGACCCCCCCCTCCTCTCCGCTGCCCTGCGAGGAGAAGAAAGAGGCCCCCCCAGACGCTCCTCTACTCCTCTAGCACTCACTCGCCCCCCTGCTCTCTCTCTCCCTCAGTTCCTCTGCCTCGCCCGAACCCCACCCAAGGACGCCGCCGCGCATCGCCGGCGATTGGATCCTCCCCGAGCGAAGAGAAGACCGCCATCGACACGCCTCGTCGTCCTCTGCATCCCGTCCAAGGAATCGAGAAGGGGCGCCCGCGTTCGTCTTCTCCGAGTTCATCCTCTCCCGCTCCGGCCGTCAGCTTGCCGGGAAGCTCACGAGCAGCTCTGTCCACCGTTCTTCGCCATTTCTGCACCCTCGTGATCCCCTTCTCCTGCTCTAGCTAATAGACATCGCCATTTCTCCTAGCAACCTCGGAGTCGCCGTCGCCGTTCCCCGCCCGAAGCTCCAGCTCGCCGTCTCGCCCTGCCGTGCGTGTCGAGGAGGAAGAAGGCCCCGTACCTGTTCGCTTTGCACATGGGCCATTGGATGGGCCGGTTGCTGCGCTGCACGGCCCGATCTGGGCCAGATCTGGCCCAATCTTGTTTTTTTCCAGTAGATCTATTTCTTATTTAGTTTCCTGTTAATTTTTACAGTGTAGCTTTAATTAACTTGTGGTAAATCTGTGCTAAATAATTGAGTGATCTAAATTTTGTAGTGTTCCTGTGTGTTTTGTTAAACATCCAGAACTGGTGTCTTGCAAAAATATATTTTTGTGTGCCTTCTAGATTTAATCTTATAAAAAGTATGTTTTGCACTAAATATTTAATATCCAGAGTTATACAACTCCAAAAATTGCAAACTAAGATGCTATGGAAAGCTTGAGGTGATACCTTTCTAGATGTGTTGGTCTTGTATGCAAATGAAATCTAAAACAGAAGGTTTACTCATTCTTGTAAACACATCAGTAGCTCTTTGGTGATTTTTGTAGATTTTTGTGAGATGAATTTTGGAGTAAATCCAATTGGCTTGTCTTCTATATATGTAGGAGAACATATCCCTAAATTGGTTTGAATTTAGGAGTCATTGATTGACTGTGGTGCTAATTATAAGGTTTAGGCCTTTTCTGCCTATTTTTATTAGGGCTTTATAAATTGTGTGTTATCACTTTATTGTTATAGATGTGTTTCCTCGCATGTGTAGGGTGGTAATCCACTGTTGTGATGTGTTTCCTTAATCTTGCTAGCATGTTAGGAGAGCTATTTGTGAATCATGTGTTTGTTAGGGTTTTATTCCCTATATAACTTTTCCTCTAGTAATTAAGAATTGCTATGCTTATTTATTTTAATGTGAGAATATTGTGTGTGATTAATATGTGTGCCTTGCTGGTTAATGATTGTTGTGGTACTGTTGTTTGCATGTTATTACTGTTTAGAAGGTTATAATATGTTAGTACTGTTAGTGGTATTTGTTAGACATATTGGTATGGGTATTATGTTTGCATGGCTTGATGAACTTGATAGTCTTTGAGTTGAGTACTAGCTTAACTATCTTGTTAGTGTATCCACCTTAGATTGGTGAGATATTTTCAATTACAAAGATTAATTGGTGGCTTAACTTTTGTCTGAAGTATTTCCTGTTTAGGGAAAATGGTTGTTAAGTACCTTTAGTAGAAGTCGTCTTGGTGCTCTATGTTTTTAGCATGTGTTTGGTGTTATACTCCTGTGAATATAATGCCCTTGTACATATAGATTTCAGATTGTTGCTTGATTGAATTAGTGCTATGTTTGTGGTTTGATTACTTGTTTGTATACCACTTGTGGTTTGGTTGCTTATTGAGTGTTGTTTTATTTTCATGTTTGCGACGCTAGAGATATACGCTACCGGAGTGGTATTTGGAGATGATTTATTGAAGAGGAATCAGAGTTTATTTCTTGATCGATGAGGAGAAGTCCAGGAGCATTATGCTGAAATCAGGCTATTTTGGTTCACATGTTTTACTTATAAGAAGCATAAATGATTTATGTGGTGTTGGCCACAAAAGCTATGATTTTGAAAACCCTTTTTCCAAAATAGAAGTATATTATTTTGACACCCTACATGGAGGTATTAGATGGAAATTCTTTTTCAAACTATAGGATGGGAAAAATATTGTTTACTCAAAACTCCTTTGAAAATACTCGTGTGGTTGTGGAATACCGAGATGTCGGTGTGGAAATGGAGAAGTGGTGAATGGCGAAGTTTATGAAAAATGCACATTGTGTCTTTGTACTATGACGACCAGCCGATAACCTGTGCGACCACATTTACCCACATATGGGAAAGGGCGTAGTCATATAGTTTGCTCATATTAGTATGGGATGCCTCAACAACAGGGATGACCCCGTTCCATGAGGGGATGGTCTGAGGACCTACCCCCTGACCTGGGTCCTCTTAAGAGAAGTCTACCGGAGGCCGGTATGAGTGTAATGGAGAAAGAGGATTGAAGACGCCACCTTTGGGTCGCCGGGCAGAACTATGAGTCCTCACACTTAGATTCCGACGGGCTGGGTTAAGTGTTGATGGAAAGTGTCATAGCGGCAGGGTCCTATACTAGCATGAGCAAAGGACAGGCTATGGTCGGTGGCTTACTTCGCATACACCTGGTATGGCGAGACGTGGCGGACACGATGAGTTGCCGGATGGATGTGGGAAAAGCGTGCAACCTCTGCAGAGGGTAAAACTATTCGAATAGCCGAGTCCTCGGATATGGACAGTTGGGAGGCTGTCCTCTGACCATGTGCAAGTTTTGCAAAGTTTTGAGATTTGAAAATAAAATGGAGATGTGTTGTATCTGCAACTCTACCGACGGGCTGGTATGAGGTTGCTGGAGAATGATTTGACCATGACGGGCTATGGTCGAGAAGTGAAGAGTTTTGTGATTTGGAAAGTGGAAAATATTTTAGGTAACCATACCAAAGGGCTGGTATGAGGTTGTTGGGATTGAATGACCATGAAGGGTTATGGTCGAAAAAAAGAGGAGTTTTGGAGAAATAGGTAAAATGGTGATTTTCCGAGAAAAATGTTTATAAAAGAGACTTCTTACCTTTTTCAACAAAGATGTATTTACGGGAGAAAGTTTTAAAGAGACTTCTTACAAAGACAGATTTATGGGAAAAGTTCTAAAAGCCTTCTTTTCTTTTTCAATAAAGATATAGAGATTTCGAAACAAAGTGTTATTAAACAAAAGTCCATCCTACTCTTTTCAACAAGGATATGGAGTTTTCAAAGTAAAAGAAGTTTTATTTAAACAATAAAAGAGTAGTGCATGCTCATTCCGGGGGTAGTTTGCGAGTACATTCAAATGTACTCATATTGGTTTCGTCCCTGGCTATTGTCTTAGCCAGATTCTGAAGAGGAGCAGTTCAAAGAAGAAGTGGTTAATGACGTCAATGCGAACTAGGGCGCTTCCCAGTCAGCTGCCTGTAGAGTTAAGGCAAATGACTTGGGCTCCACGCTGTTTGGTGATTTCCGCTGCAAGTACCTGTTGAAGTTATGACTTCAATCAAGTAAGTATATTTATTCGGTATTTATGGGTGTTCTGTGATGAGTTATGTGCAACAACAGACTGATCTTGGGATTGTTGCAGGAAACATAACGAGTATCTCGGATAGTTAATCCGGGGTCCTCACAGACTTGGTATCAGAGCCATCCTGACTGTAACAGACCTTAGTTAGCATGGACGTTAGTTAGGAAAGAAATATTTTGTTAAAAATATATTGTTACCAAAAACATATTTTTATCAAAGGAAGCCCAAGAAAATAGCTTCCACTCTTCTCACCTTCTCAAATATTTCTGAGTCTTATCCCTCTATTTAAGATTTTCCAAGGATTTCTCTACTCCCTCTTACCCGTTCAAAGTACTTGACGATGAACCCAAGTGAGACCTGATTAGCTAGTACCTACAAGAAGAAGCTTCCATCTCAAATGTTTAACATTCAACATCAAGGTGATTGATCTGCAAATACCAAGATTGTCAATGTCAACCACGCAAGAGGTCTCGAAGACCTCACTCAATATCAGCAATTCCACTCGTTACTACCCTGACAATCTCAAGTATTCCAGCCGAAGACTAAGGCGATCAAATGAAGACTTCAACAACCCTGTTTCACCACGGCCCATAGGAGAAAATTATTGTGGAAAAAAAAATATTACTACCTAAATTATTTGTATCTAAGGAGGCCTAAGTATAACTTCCATTCTTTTCAACTTCTCGAATTATTCTAAACCTTGTCTCTCGTTTAAAGGTTTATCAAAAGTTTCCATCTATTGTCTTACCTCCATTCAAACTTACATACTTGACGATATCCCAAACCAGACCCATAGGATCGATAGGATAAGCTCGTTTTACTTGAGCAATCCCCACCTTCCATGGTATTAAACGTCTGTTGGTGCTAAAAGTGACTTGATTGATCCTTGCTTGTGTGTTGCATTTATTGTGTGTTGTTTTCCTTGTGTGTTTCACAAAACACGCCTTGTCGGGAACCCAAAGTAACCACACTTTTATCTGTTGCTTTAATTTTGATTGTTTGCAAAAACCTTTTTGCCTTGTTGACCATAGATGTACTTTCTGTATCCTTTCAAAAGTCCGACTTAGAAAACCCTCCAGAAAATTTTCTCCTAGTAAGAGAAGCAAGGTATGGAATACACTCTACCCCAAGACTCTGTGACCTTCTGCAAAATGGATAGCGGCCTACATTCGTCGTTTTGTACACCCACATCAAGCCATCGAGAAAGATGAAGATTCAAGACCCGACGGTAGATGACACTGGTCGTATCCCGTCGGACTAACAAAAGAATATGAAAAACTAACCTAACTAACATAATTTATCTAACTTTAAATCTCTCATCTAACCAAATTTTGCAAAGATACTAACTGCTTTTTCTAGACCAAGGGAATAAGTGCCATAGGACGACTCAAAACTAGTTGGTACAAAGGAGACTTTAGGAGGATATAAGAGTGTTGGACTATAAGATTATTAGTCAAAAGGATCCCTTAAGAATCTAGTTGATGAGATCAAACTTTGGTGGATAAGGTTGGTAATATCAAAAATTTGGGGTTTAGAATAAAAGTGAAAGCTTGGAGTGGATCGATAAATCAATTGGGTTTGGACAGATGATATATTTAATTAATACTCAGGGGCTAACCAGTTGTGGTCCCCAACCACTGGTGGTTATCTGGAGCCAGAAGACGTGACCCTTGATTTAAGGTTTAGAAATAAAGGTGAAGATTATTGGATTTTTAGGAAGCACTTGCTGATAAAATGATGTTTGGATTGGTTAGAAGCAAGTAAATTAAGAAGAATACTCCGGTGTTGGAATGTTTAGGGTGATTCCTAGCGCAAGTGACCTTGTACTAAATTCTTATGGAATTATAGGAAGTGGTCAAAGATGAGTTAGCAAATGAGTAGATCGTTGTATGCAAGAAATAATTGGTGGAGGACAAGTGAATGTTTATCGGATTCTAGGAATCAATGTGACTTGGTCTAGTAGCAAGACATTTTAGGCGACAGTAGTTTTCAGAGCTTGTCACACTCTGTTTGGATTATTCTTAGAAAGAACTTTTATCTTTGATTAATAGATCAAGGCCCAAAAATGTTGAGATAAAATCTAAATTTGGTTAGAAAGGGGGTAAATTCTTGATGATACGATCACATGATTGTTGGATGCTTTATTTAGCTTTGAAGGTATGGTCGTGGGAAAACAACCACCTGAAGGAGTAAGATAATATGAGATATGCCTATCTGGGGAGAAAAATCAATCAAGAAATAATTGGTGGACCACTACGATTTTTGTGATAGGATATAATGGGAAGATTATGCCTTAAAGGTTTGATGGATATCCGATAGATTGAACTATGATACGATAAAGGGTTATGCCCGAAGAAGGTGATGGTGGATTAATAACTTTAGCTTGGGCAAAAGCCATGATTCAATTAACTAGTTGATAGTAGTGGCCTTACCGAGATGTTGGAATGGTATTTTGAAGACTCAAGAATTAGAGGCCTATGTAAAGTTGGTTGTTTTGGATCTTAGGTACAATAAGTTTGATGTTCAGAGTATAGCACCCAACTCCCTTGAAAACTAACTTAAGCCCCTCAACCAGAAAGTTTTCCCGGAAACCCTAACTATTCTGGTGCACTCTAACTTACTTGTGAAGACACCTGCAAAGCTTCCTGAAGAACCCGAACCAAAGAAGTCTTTCAGGACAGCCTTTTTCTCGCCAAGCCGAAGGAAGAAAAGCGTGAAGAAAATCTATCGGAAGTCACTAAGAAGAATCGAACAACGGAAGCCTGCTGTTGGCAACATCAACCACCAAGCAAGTTCAGACGCCCTTAGAAGTTTATAACATCCCTCTACTAACTAGAAACTGGAGAGAGTCGAGTGCTCAGACTTGACACATCCTGAGAACAACGCGTCCCCACCTGCAACCCTCGTAAGGAGACAATATCAGGAAGTGATATCTGCACCGACCCAAACATCGAGGAATGAAACCCAAGACAAAGATCGTCAAGCTACCTCGGAAGAATAATGTCCCCAATTCAACTCCAGCTGCAACCTTCAGGATGAACCTTCAAAACCCTTTTTAAGGGGGGAAGACCTGCAATAGGTATACAGGAACGTAGTAATAAATAGATCCTTGCGCCTTAGCCTTGTAGTATCTGGAAGCAACCAACCAAGACAATCCATCCGAGTCAATCGTCGAGACAACTCCATCATCAAGGATCTGAACTCAGCACAGAAGTTTATCGACAAAGAGAGCCTCGCATCATCAAGTTGTCAAGATATCACATGGTGACCTTACTAAAGAAGCAACGACCTCAGAAGTATAGCCAGCCCAAAACCCGTGCCCCGTACTCCCCTGTTACCACCGGGCAAATCTCGAGGACGAGATTTATTTTTAAGGGGGGAAGAGCTGTCACATCCCAAATTTGGAAACTAAGAAAAACTTAGTTTTACCAGACCCAAAATTCAGAACCAACAAAAACTTTTTGAAATGTTTTCACTAATGATTGTGTTTTCCTTCCCATTGCTATGTTGACCTTGTGTGACTTGTTGTTTAAGTTGTTTGACTAGTAAATATAAGACCCAACCAATATAAAAATATATTTAACTTTGGTGATCATGTCATGACAAGAAAAATATTCCATGTATCTTTTCCATTCTTATTTTGGCCAACTCCACTTCAATGATACTTGGTTTAGCACCAACCAAAACTAATACCCATTATTTGAGAAAGTAAAAGTATTTCCAAAACTATGTGTTCCCACAAATGTGGAGATCTATATGCTATCTCCTATCTATCTTTTAAACTTGATATTTTGCATTTGTATGCAACTCCCATCTTATAAGCTTTGATTATCATTTCATTTTAAAAAGAACACAAGTGGGAAATATATTACCCCACATATTTTGTCTTGCTCAAAACCCTTTTCAAAAATACAAAGGTGGAGTTGAGATAGTTTTAAACATCATCTTGTCATAATTAAATGTGATCATTTTTATAAGATAGTATTGTTAATTATGTAAATGGTGGTGTGATTAATTCTTGTGGTTTGAATTGTGTGGACTTGGTTGTGGTGTTGATCTTGTTGTGGTTGTTTGCTTATTGGACTTATGATTGTATTGATTGTTAATTCTTGTTTTATTGATTACTTGTGTGAATAATTACACCAATATACTTGAGTGTTAAGTTGGAAACCCACTGGTCACAAATTTGGAATGTGACTTGAATTTAAAGCAAACTCCTCAAATTATTCAACAAATAGAAATTGAGATCATGAATTAAAAGAAATGATCTTAATAAATTATTTTCCCTACTTAGCTACCTATTTCCTTCAAACAAATATTTTCTCTTTGGAAATAAAAACTAGTTGAAGTTAATATATTTGTCAAGGAAGTTCCAAGAGTTCAAAAATAATATTTGAACTTGCTTTAAAATTTCTAAAGGATTATAAAATTATATTTAAGAAAAATGTCTTATTTAAACCCTAGGAACAAATGTTGTTCAAAACATTTTATTTTCAAATACCAAATTTTGTGGAGCTTCTACATGTATATGGGAGGCTACCTGAATTTTCCCAAATTTTTATAAAATGTTTAAGTACCCCAAATAAATTCCCTAAAGGCTACAGGTTTTAGAAAGGAAACAAAAGAAAACAGAAAAGGACTTAGGTGTAAATGGAAACAGAAGTCCAGGGGGCTATCTGGAAAAACGTCTTCGCCTTCCTGTAGCAGCAGTGGCGCAATGGCGCCGTGTCGTCGCCCTGCGTCGCGCCGCCCGGACCCCCCCCCCCCTCCTCTCCGCTGCCCTGCGAGGAGAAGAAAGAGGCCCCCCCAGACGCTCCTCTACTCCTCCAGCACTCACTCGCCCCCTGCTCTCTCTCTCCCTCAGTTCCTCTGCCTCGCCCGAACCCCACCCAAGGACGCCGCCGCGCATCGCCGGCGATTGGATCCTCCCCGAGCGAAGAGAAGACCGCCATCGACACCGCCTCGTCGTCCTCTGCATCCCGTCCAAGGAATCGAGAAGGGGCGCCCGCGTTCGTCTTCTCCGAGTTCATCCTCTCCCGCTCCGGCCGTCAGCTTGCCGGGAAGCTCACGAGCAGCTCTGTCCACCGTTCTTCGCCATTTCTGCACCCTCGTGATCCCCTTCTCCTGCTCTAGCTAATAGACATCGCCATTTCTCCTAGGAACCTCGGAGTCGCCGTCGCCGTTCCCCGCCCGAAGCTCCAGCTCGCCGTCTCGCCCTGCCGTGCGTGTCGAGGAGGAAGAAGGCCCCGTACCTGTTCGCTTTGCACATGGGCCGCTGGATGGGCCGGTTGCTGCGCTGCACGGCCCGATCTGGGCCAGATCTGGCCCAATCTTGTTTTTTTCCAGTAGATCTATTTCTTATTTAGTTTCCTGTTAATTTTTACAGTGTAGCTTTAATTAACTTGTGGTAAATCTGTGCTAAATAATTGAGTGATCTAAATTTTGTAGTGTTCCTGTGTGTTTTGTTAAACATCCAGAACTGGTGTCTTGCAAAAATATATTTTTGTGTGCCTTCTAGAACTGTTGTGATGTGTTTCCTTAATCTTGCTAGCATGTTAGGAGAGCTATTTGTGAATCATGCGTTTGTTAGGGTTTTATTCCCTATATAACTTTTCCTCTAGTAATTAAGAATTGCTATGCTTATTTATTTTAATGTGAGAATATTGTGTGTGATTAATATGTGTGCCTTGCTGGTTAATGATTGTTGTGGTACTGTTGTTTGCATGTTATTACTGTTTAGAAGGTTATAATATGTTAGTACTGTTAGTGGTATTTGTTAGACATATTGGTATGGGTATTATGTTTGCATGGCTTGATGAACTTGATAGTCTTTGAGTTGAGTACTAGCTTAACTATCTTGTTAGTGTATCCACCTTAGTTTGGTGAGATATTTTGAATTACAAAGATTAATTGGTGGCTTAACTTTTGTCTGAAGTATTTCCTGTTTAGGGAAAATGGTTGTTAAGTACCTTTAGTAGAAGACGTCTTGGTGCTCTATGTTTTTAGCATGTGTTTGGTGTTATACTCCTGTGAATATAATGCCCTTGTACATATAGATTTCAGATTGTTGCTTGATTGAATTAGTGCTATGTTTGTGGTTTGATTACTTGTTTGTATACCACTTGTGGTTTGGTTGCTTATTGAGTGTTTTTTATTTTCATGTTTGCGACGCTAGAGATAAACGCTACCGGAGTGGTATTTGGAGAGGATTTATTGAAGAGGAATCAGAGTTTATTTCTTGATCGATGAGGAGAAGTCCAGGAGCATTATGCTGAAATCAGGCAAGCTATTCTCTGAGCTTGCATCTATATACATCTATTTTGGTTCACATGTTTTACTTATAAGAAGCATAAATGATTTATGTGGTGTTGGCCACAAAAGCTATGATTTTGAAAACCCTTTTTCCAAAATAGAAGTATATTATTTTGACACCCTACATGGAGGTATTAGATGGAAATTCTTTTTCAAACTATAGGATGGGAAAAATATTGTTTACTCAAAACTCCTTTGAAAATACTCGTGTGGTTGTGGAATACCGAGATGTCGGTGTGGAAATGGAGAAGTGGTGAATGGTGAAGTTTATGAAAAATGCACATTGTGTCTTTGTACTATGACGACAGCCGATAACCTGTGCGACCACATTTACCCACATATGGGAAAGGGCGTAGTCATATAGTTTGCTCATATTAGTATGGGATGCCTCAACAACAGGGATGACCCCGTTCCATGAGGGGATGGTCTGAGGACCTACCCCTGACCTGGGTCCTCTTAAGAGAAGTCTACGGAGGCCGGTATGAGTGTAATGGAGAAAAAGGATTGAAGACGCCACCTTTGGGTCGCCGGGCAGAACTATGAGTCCTCACACTTAGATTCCGACGGGCTGGGTTAAGTGTTGATAGAAAGTGTCATAGCGGCAGGGTCCTATACTAGCATGAGCAAAGGACAGGCTATGGTCGGTGGCTTACTTCGCATACACCTGGTATGGCGAGACGTGGCGGACACGATGAGTTGCCGGATGGATGTGGGAAAAGCGTGCTACCTCTGCAGAGGGTAAAACTATTCGAATAGCCGAGTCCTCGGATATGGACAGTTGGGAGGCTGTCCTCTGACCATGTGCAAGTTTTGCAAAGTTTTGAGATTTGAAAATAAAATGGAGATGTGTTGTATCTGCAACTCTACCGACGGGCTGGTATGAGGTTGCTGGAGAATGATTTGACCATGACGGGCTATGGTCGAGAAGTGAAGAGTTTTGTGATTTGGAAAGTGGAAAATATTTTAGGTAACCATACCAAAGGGCTGGTATGAGGTTGTTGGGATTGAATGACCATGAAGGGTTATGGTCGAAAAAAAAGAGGAGTTTTGGAGAAATAGGTAAAATGGTGATTTTCCGAGAAAAATGTTTATAAAAGAGACTTCTTACCTTTTTCAACAAAGATGTATTTACGGGAGAAAGTTTTAAAGAGACTTCTTACAAAGACAGATTTATGGGAAAAGTTCTAAAAGCCTTCTTTTCTTTTTCAATAAAGATATAGAGATTTCGAAACAAAGTGTTATTAAACAAAAGTCCATCCTACTCTTTTCAACAAGGATATGGAGTTTTCAAAGTAAAAGAAGTTTTATTTAAACAATAAAAGAGTAGTGCATGCTCATTCCGGGGGTAGTTTGCGAGTACATTCAAATGTACTCATATTGGTTTCGTCCCTGGCTATTGTCTTAGCCAGATTCTGAAGAGGAGCAGTTCAAAGAAGAAGTGGTTAATGACGTCAATGCGAACTAGGGCGCTTCCCAGTCAGCTGCCTGTAGAGTTAAGGCAAATGACTTGGGCTCCACGCTGTTTGGTGATTTCCGCTGCAAGTACCTGTTGAAGTTATGACTTCAATCAAGTAAGTATATTTATTCGGTATTTATGGGTGTTCTGTGATGAGTTATGTGCAACAACAGACTGATCTTGGGATTGTTGCAGGAAACATAACGAGTATCTCGGATAGCTAATCCGGGGTCCTCACATTGGGCGGGGGTCGGGTTTGGTGGTGGTGGTGGTGGTCCTCCATCCGAGTTGGTGCGACGAGTCTCCACCATCCTGAAGCACACCGGGTATAAGAGGCAAGGCGAAAAGATTTCGACTAAGGGGAAAAAGGTGATTTCGCAAAGGGGTTGATTAATTAAGGATTATATGGAAAATATTTTACACAGATCAAATAAGACTAACACACTTATATAACACAAACATCACATCAAGGAGTTCACAACATCAAGCTTACAACATCGCCCTACATCTAATGTACATAATACATGGTTTCCAAAAGAACCACTACTTCGGCTCGACTAGCGATAGGGGGTCAACCTAATCCTGCGGTAGTACTCAAGTCACTCGCCTACTGAGGTGGAACCTCAGGCTCTGCTGCGTCAGCGTCGGACTGGTAGGGTGTCTCCTCCGGGTCCTCCTCCTCGTCCTCGAGAGCTGCCTCTAGTGGCTCCTCCTCCTCGTCAACTAACTCCTCCTCGTCGTCCTCCTGCTCATAGTCCATCTCCTCCAGGAAGTCGTCATCGTCACTGAGGAAAGCGTTGTTCTCCTTGCGGAGATCCTCGCCCTCCTCCTCCATCTCATTGGCCTGATGCTCCATATCCTCGATCATCTCGTCCTGCTCTGCCACCTTCTTGCGGAGCTTGGCGATGGTCCTCCTCAGCTGGGTCCTCTTCTTGAGAAGAGCGATCTTCTCCTGCTTCAGCTGCGCCTCACGCTCGCGACTCTCCATGTCATCTTCTTGAGAAAAGCGAGACCGAAGCCTAGCGCTCATCAGATCCTCCTGGGTGCGGTAGAGCATAATCTCCATGTCCAGGATGTACTCTCCAAACGTCGGGTGTAGAGGGGATCGGATAGGGTGTCCATCATTAGTGCGCCTCCCGTAGAACCAGAAACGGGAGTTCACCAACTCCGCCTTGTGCTCCTCACAAAGTCGGGCCAGCAGCCTCTGCATCGCACGACACAGTCCGTCGTCTCAGTGGACGTCCATGGTGGTGAAGATCAGCGTCCTAGATCCGGGAGACTTGATGTTCCCCCGAACAGACGACTCAACTAGCCAACACAGGTTCCCGTTGCCGAGAGTGTCAACCTGGGCTCTCTTAAACTCTGGAGCGGGGCGACCTAACAGCTTGCTCAACTCGAACAAGTCCTTCTCGAACATCAACTTGCCGTCCTTCTCAAGCTGAACAAACTCGGTGAAATGGATTGCCATCTACAATTTTTAGCAGAATTTTAAGTTAGTGAGATGACAAGTGTACAAAATTTTAAATTTAGTGAGGCAACAAGTGAGCAAAATTTTAAGCTTAATGGGATGACAAGTGTGCAAAATTTTAAGGATACAAGGGAAAATGTAATATTTAATGAGAGTAAAATTTTGCATAAGTAAGAGGATTGAAGATAAGCAATTTTCGAAAATACTTCACTCCTTTATTTTTAGAAATTAACTTTTGTAACACCTATCTAGCGACCATGCTAATCTAAGGTCTCTTAAAGTCAGGATGGCTCTGATACCAACTCTGTGGGGACCCCGGACTAGCCGTCCGAAATACCCGATTATGCTTAACACAACGATCCCGTGATCAGTCTGTCGTTGCACATAATCCGAACTGAGTACCATAGTTTACATCCATTACAATACCGAATTAGAGTCTTACATAAATGGTCATTTAGACCAAGTCTTACATAGGTGCCTTCATGGGCCAAACCAAAATATTCAGCGGAAGCTACGGCGTAGTAGACATCATATCCTAACAACAACCCGACAGGCAGCTGACTTATGGAGATCCCTAGTTCGCATAGAAGTCACCATATTCCTCCTCAGCGTAGTGCTCCTCGAAGTTTGGCTAAGACAATAGACAGGGACGAAACCAATATGAGTACATTTGATTGTACTCACAAACTACCCCAACATGAGTATGCACTAGTTTTATTTTTAATTTCAGACATTTATTTAAAACATCTCTATATCTTTATTGAAAAAGGTAAGAAGAATTTTATAACTATCCTTAAATAAAATCACCATTTTATTTGTTTCTCCAAAACTCCTCCTTTTTCCGACCATAGCCCGTCATGGTCCATTTGCCTCCAACAACCTCATACCGATCCGTTGGTATGGTTGTATAAAACATTCTCCATTTCATTTTCTCTTTTAAAACTCAAAGTCTTTCAAAACTTGCACATGGTCTTAGGACAGCTTTCCAACTGTTCATTACCAAGGACTCGGCTATTCGAATAGTTTTACACTCTGCATAGGTAGCACGCTTTTCCCACATCCATCCGATAACTCATCGTGTCAGCCACGTCCCGCCATACAAGGTGTATGCGAAGTTGAGTCACCGACCCTAGCCTGTCCTTTGCTCATGCTAGTATAGGACCCTGCCCATATGACACTTTCCATCAACACTTAACCCAGCCCGTCGAAATCTAAGTGTGAGGACTCATAGTTTTGCCCGGCGGTGTATAGGGGACATCCTTCTATCCACCACATGTGCGAGGACCATCCTTCTCCACATGTGCGAGGACCCGGGTCAGGGGGTAGGTCACCGAACCATCCCCTCATGCATAACGGAGTCATCTCTGTCGATGAGGCATCCCATACTAATATGAGCAAATTATATGACTAAGCCCTTTCCCATATGTGGGTAAATGTGGTCGCAAGGGTAAGATTGGTCGTCATAGTACTAGGACACACTGTGCATTTTTCATAAACATCGCCATCCTCCATTTTTTTTCCACTTCCACACCGACATCTCGGCATTCCACATCCATACAAGTATTTTCAAAGGAGTTTTGAATAAACAATCTTTTTCTTCCCATCCTATAGTTTGATATACACTATCTTATATATCTACATCGGAGGCAAAATAGTTTTTCATAAGCTTTTTGAAAAGGTTTTAAAATTCATTGCCTTAAGAGTAAATCATGTTATCAAAGTAGATGTATATATATTTGGAGTGCAAGCTCAGAGAGTAGCTTGCCTTGCTCGACAAAGTGACCTTGGTCTTGATCTTCGGGTTCAACAAATTCCCCTTCCTCGATAATTCCGACAACGCTCTCGTCTAATTAATAAACAAACAAATACAAACAATCACTATCCTACTCAATCAACATCACAACATTACAATCTTAAATGCTATAAATAGCCACTGCACACATCAAGCAACACAATTTGGTTTCAATTAAATTGAATTAACCACTATTTATTTATGTCTTAAATATGGCAGAAACTAGTTAAACATGTTTATTTTCATAACTCCAGTTCTGTTGGTCACAAAAATACAAACTAAAATTCTACAGAGAGCTACTGATGTGTAGAAAACAACACAATTAGATTTGGATTAATTGGAGTTACCAAACTCGCTAAACAATTGTTTTTATCCAGAAACTTAATAATCAAGTTTTAGCTACAACTTAAGTTCTGTTGATCCTAAAATTAAATCCTTTTAGGGGTAACTAACAATGACTAAATGTGATCCAACAAAATTGGCCCTAACTCATTTGGGTTAATCAATAATTATCTATAATTGTTTTGGTGCAGACGGATTTGCTAAATTTAACTTTATACTAAACAATTATCATTGCATAATTAATTCTACCAAAATTAGGGAAGCTAATAGATCACAGTACCAAGCTAACAAAATTGGATTGGAATTAATTGGGTTAATAGATTATCAGAAACAAACAAGTTTAGGTTTTAAACCTTCGGTGGCATGTTTAATAGTACACATTTATCATTTATCTAAATGAAATGAAACCACTTGGGTTGGTTAAACAATTTCATAAGCTTTCCAGAACATTTTGATTTATTTGGACTTATAAATCTTGAGATATTGAATTTCAAAGTTCAGTCCAATACTGAAATTCCAGGGAAAATTAAATTAGAAAAGCTTTCTGTTCTGGATAATGTTGAGGATCCTGACGGGTGGGGTCCACTCGTCAGTGACTCAGCAGAAATATCTCGCGCGTTGGATAATGTTTAAAGTGCTGACAGTGGGGCCCACATGTCAGCGACTCATCTAATCGAAACGGTATGCTACCGTGGATCAAAGATCTAACGGCTGGGAAGCAAGCACATCGGCGACGACCAAAATTAGGCGGCGCCGTGGCTCCGGCGAGGTGTGCGATTCGCTCACCTAGGGGCTCGGGAGGACGTGTAAGTGAGGCAGAACGGTTGCGGCGGCCTGGGGAAGCTTGCTGTGGGAGTCACACTTCCTGGGACGGCTCCAATCGACGGCGTCGAGCAGCTCCGCTTCCACGGGCACTTCCCGAAACTCCGGCGAGGTCCTGGCGGTGATTCTGTGCACGAAACAGAGGGGAAAAGGGAGCGTGTGAGTGCGGTGGTGCTGGAGAAGAGAGTGCAGTCCAGAGAGCAGAGAAAAGGTGAGAGGCACGGCACGGCCGTGGTCGACATCCACCTTCTTCTCCGGCAGCACTTGGCCGTGGTCGACCAAGGCAGCGAGGGCTGCGACTGCGTGCTCGCCCTCCTGGCGGTGCACGAGTGAGGGTGGAGCAAGGGGGAGAGAGTGGTGCGGAGTGGAGAGGAAGTGAGGCTCGGGTGATCTATTTAAGCTCGGAGCTCGGTCCATGGTGGACGTGGTGCGGAGAAGTCCAGAGAGGGGGAGAGGCTGCCTATGGTTGTCTGGGGGGGCCGCAGGTGAGCTGTGGAGTGGCTGGGCGCGGCCACGCGTCGAGGGGTGCAGTGGAGCGCCGAGGTCGACAGCGGTGTCCCTGGGTCGGCCATGGCGCACGGCGAGCACGGGCGCGTGCTACGCGCGCGAGTGGGCGCTGTGGTGCCGGTGTTTTCGTGTCCACTGGAGCAGAAGAGCAAGGGAGAGAAGGGGGCACGGCGCTAGCCACCACGGCGTCGCCACCTCCTTCTTCCACAGGGGCGACCATGGCGACGTGCGCGCGGGCTCCTGTCCGCTGGCGCGACTCCTCCCAGTCCAGCCGCCCATTTTCTTCGGCTCCAGTGAGTGCGGTGAGGTGAGTGAGGTGAGAGGGAGCAGATGGTGCCAGAGATTCGACGAACTCCGATCGAAATCGATCGAATCCATCTCGGATTGGGGATGAACACGGCTCTGCCACCAAGTGTTCGACGAAATGCTTGAACTAAAAATAATTTCCAATTTCTGGAATTTATTTTCATAATTTGCTTCACATATGTTTATCAAGATTTGTGGTGCTGTTTAATTATTTATTTGACAAGTGCAACATAGCACATTTCTTGATTTGAATAAGATAAAGAAAGATATGGAATTTTAAATTTAGGTTTTTGGAATTAATATTTGGAGAGGGAAAAGTTGTAGGAATAAAATGGGAGTGCTCATATTATCACTCCACTGAATTTTGTTTGGAAGAAATTTAATTTCTCACTTGGAGAAATTGGGTGACACTTGTCACATGATTTTATTGTTTTAACTTCTTTTATTTTATTTCTTTGTTTTTCTTCAAGTTCCTAATCAGAGCAACAGACATCACAAGCAACAATATACAATCAACACACATAATACAACAAAAGTTTTTGTTGGCCCACATTTTTGGAATAATAATACTTATTATAATTTTGGGATGTTACATTTGCGGGGGGGAGGGAGATGATAACGTACACCAACTCGTCGGGGAGGAGGCTGATGTGGTCGATGCTCGCCGAAGGGTCCATCCCAGCCGGCAGCGACTACGCCGGAGCTTTGTCATCGGCGGGGCTTTGTCTGCGGCGGGGTTTTTCTCTGGCCGGTGGTGGAATGGGGGCTGGAGCAGATTAACAGTCAAATGAGCAGAGTATTTTTGTTTTATTATATGGGGGATGGAACAGAGTAATAACGGTCAAACAAATTAAATATATTTAGATGTGAGCCATCCGTCCCCGCCTGTAAGGTTTAACGGCTCCACTGGAGATGCCCCATGCCGGCCCTACTAGTCAGGCCAAGTAACGGTCAGAGGAGGTTGACCAGACGAAAACGGCCGCTTGGCCACCCACAAGACTCGAAAGATGCAAGTAGGAAAAAACTGAGGAAAGTTAAGCGAATAGAGCATAAACAAGGAAAGTTAAGCGAAGCAGGTTACAACAATAAAAACCCTTTTCTTATACTGTCGTCGAACTATAGGCTCTCTCTGACGATAGACCGTATGTTCATCCTCTAAGCCCAGCTTGGAAAGGGGTCCATTTTTATGCTCCGTATTTCTGTACCCGTCGTGGCCTGTAATGTCTACGGAGCTAATCAGCTCCGGATTTTTTCCCGATCTTTTGGCTAAAAAACTGCCATCCAAGCTGGGCCTAGAAGTTGCAATCCTGCTGGAAAATAACTGGACCTAACCCTTTCGGGAACCCACACGCTTAATTACTGTACTCCGTAGTTTAAATATCGGGATTCAGGGAATCGGTCCATTGGGGCAGCGATGGATTAGAAGTCCCTAAAATAACCGATCTAGATTTAGAGGTCCTTAGTTCATGTTATCATGGTCCTGAAAATAACAGCTCGACTATCAGTTCCTACAAATTGTGATGTTTTAAATAAAGCAGTGTATCGCGAAAGAACATTTTATACTACACATCACGTGATAACAGTGCGGTGTTGCAGAAGCTACTATTTTGTATTTTCCATGTTGATGGTCACAACTGATTATATATCATTAATACTGATTCTGAAACGAACTCAAGTTCACAGTTCACACGGAGGGAAAATATTTCATTAGAAAGCAAGGCCGGAAATTACATAGCTATAAGAAACTACATAGTTGCATAGTCGTAAATGCTAATCCAGATATGCTACCTAGTTCTTTCGCACCGACGTTCAACAGTCCCCTCCGCGCATGATAGCGTGAAGTTTGAAGTGAAAGGGGAAAATGACGAGAATAAAATGCATAAAGGCTCGCCTCCTAACTTATTCGACAACAAATGGCAATTTAATGGAATCCACCGCCACCGGATCCAGATCCGCTGCCTCCACCATTACCAGTCCCGCCATTTTGGCTACCGCCCATGCCACTACCCATGCCGCCACCAATTCCAGTGGCATAGCCGCCAGTGCTACCGGTCTGTCCAGCCCCGGAGCCAGAGCCAGACCCAACTCCGACACTTGGACCTTGTGCGACACCTTTAACTAGACCACCACCGCTGCCGCTACCTTCTCCAGTGGCACTGCCAGAAGTGTCATCGCTGCCGGCCTGTCCAGCTCCTTTGCCCTCACCACCTCCATTTCCGTTGTTCCCGCCACCACCACCGGTACCACTACCGCCAGCATCAGAGTGGCTGACACCACCAGCAGTAGGAGCCGGTGCGGTTGTTACGCCACTCTCACCGTATCCTTCACCAATACCTGATCCGGCTCCAGATCCACTAGACCCATTTGCACCAGCACCTCCGCCACCGCCCCCACCCTTACCATCGGCGTTGGCGTGTCCATTGCCGGCAGGTGCTGATGCTGAGCCGCTCGCTCCGCTTCCGGAGCCATAGCCGGATCCAGAGCCAGAACCGTATCCACCATTTGATCCTCCTCCACCACCGGCTCCTCCTCCTCCACCGGCTCCCTTGGCGAAGTTCCACTTGTTACCCCAATCTCCACCGGTTGCAGCATATCCTAAGCCTCCACCCGATCCAGATCCTCCGCCCCATCCACTCCCACCAGACGCACCGCCACCGCCTCCCCCTCCCCCGCCGCCTCCACCACCCGAGGCACTGGAGGAGCTACCGAGCATCCTTGCAGCATCGGTGAACCCAATGCTCAGGAGGACAACAAAGCCAAGAGCTACAAGCTTAGTGCTAATAACCATTGTGAGTGAGCTCGGTGGAGTGAGACGAGTTGGGTGCTGATAATAGAAGGTTGGGTGGGGTATATATAGTGCTGGAGGTTGTGCATGGGTGGGATATCTTACGCGATCGAGCGCTTTGGTTGTGAACTGAGTGGGTTATTCTATTCGATGAGAAGTTTTCTACTAATCAGGCAGGTGCTGGTACCGTTGACTGTATCGATCAAGACGCTAGCTATACAACATGTAATTCTCATGCAAATCTCTCTCTTGCCTCTACCTCGTAACTAGTTGATGGAGACAAGTGTGGAAGAGAAGGGCAATTTAATTAGCAAGAGATTCCCGGATCCTGACATACACAGATTAATTATATCTTTTCGGTCTCCTAGATATGGAAGAGCGGGTCTTTCGTAGGAAGTTCATGCTAGATCCCAGCGGGGGTATGTACATGAAGTCCTCTGGATCCGAGCGATCACACGCGAATCTGATCCTTTGACATTTGCAAGCATTGCCTCGTAATTTCACCTTGCAGCTGTAGTGGCCATTAACCAGAGGCACCACAGAAATGGTCAACATTTTCAAGGTGCCCGTTTACAAGACGACATTTGCACATTTCGGGTGGGAGTAGTTTTCATTTTGCATGCAATCTAAAGCACGTCGATTTGGTAATGCATGAATGGATGGATTCGCCTACTGCATGCATGGAAAGCACGTCGATTTAGTTATTTACACCACACTGGTGCAAATGAGCTTTGCTCTAATGCTATTGCTAACCAGGGTTCTAGCTTTGCTATAGCTAGATAGCTCAGCTGTTACGCGGCGACTTAAGTTAAATCTTGCGGTAAGCGACGAAGCAGGGTGTTGACCTAATTGATTATCTGCGGCTAGGTTTAACGCGTCGCCGGGTCCAGAACTTTGACAAAGTAAACACAGACAGGAACGCTGTCTAGGTTTTCTCGGGATAGTTATGGCGACGCAAACAACGAGAGACGTCGATCGCAGAAAATTGCGGTGTCCGAGTTGACCTAGCAGGCTAGGATCGACTTGGCATTCGAGGCTCCAGCTGCATGCACAATACAAGGCCCCAAAATGATCAACAGGAACGACAAGTGAGGTGCCAGCTTGATCCTATTGCTAGGTGCCTACAAAGTCATGTCACTGTAATTTGAACGAGATCCGATCTTTAATGGTTTGATTAGTATCAACAATTAATATACTGTCTTTCCGGTACATTTCGATGCGTTACGTCTGACTTCTGAATGCACATGCATGTACTGTCGACGTACCCCTCTTTGAACAGGTCTCTCGCTATCGATTACTAAAGCTCTATTGTATATTTTCATATAAGAAATCAATGTTTGACATATCGCTTATCGGAAACTTAATGGTCGATCCAACAACATAAGACGTAAATCGGCCGATATCTTGAACAATGCAAGAAATATGTTAATACCGGGAAGGTATCAATTACGCCCGGTCTCTCGACGAGAATGATATTAAAAAAACTAGTAAATTAAAAAAATAGAATACACGAAATATTAAAAAGAAGAGTAAAACGCCCCTGGAGTCTACCAAGTTGCGGAGTTGGAGCGGATTGGTCACCTACTGGGAAAATGCTAACTATTGGTCACTAAGTTTTGTCAATATTGAAAGTTAGTCATTCCGTCATTCCTACCGTTAAAATGCTGACGTGGACGATTTTTTTTACAAAAAAGACCTTAACCTTTTATTTATTCTTATTACTCGGTCCTCGTTGGCAGGTCGTCAAGCAATGGATCTTCCTGCCCTGCATGCATGCTACTCCGGCTGGCAGGTCGTCGTACGTGAGCTCGTTGACGTGTCAGAAATGTTCCGTCGTGCAGCCCGGCGTCAGCAACGGCGCCTTGATGACCTGCAGGATCTGGACCACCTCCGCCATGGACGGCCGGTTCGACGGGACCTGCGATGTGCACACCATCCCCAGCTTCAGCACCGGCAGTGCCTCCTCCTCCGGGAACTCGTAGCCCAGCGCCGGGTCCACGCACTCCACCGCGCCGTCCCCGCCCTGCTCCAGCACCGCCCTCACCTGGTCGATCAGCACGGCCACGTCGTCCTCGCCGTACTCCACCGCCCGCCGCCCGTCACCAGCTCCAGCACCAGCACCCCGAACCCGTACACGTCGCACTTCTCGTTCACGCGCAGGCTGCTGCACGCCAGCTCCGGCGCCGCGTACCCCACGCCGCCGCCATGCATGAACCGCCTGCTTCGGCTTCCGAAGCAGCCGCGCGAGCCCGTAGTCGGCGATCAGCGGGTTGCACCGCGAGTCCAGCAGGACGTTGCTCGGCTTCACGTTGTAGTGGATCACCGGCAGACGGAACGACTGGTGCAGGTACGCCAGCCCGCTCGCCGTCCCCGCCACCACCCGGGACCGCTCCTCCCACGTCAGCGGCCGCGGCGACTCACCGCCTTTCCCGTTGCCGTGGAGCCGCGTCTACAGGCTCCCGTGCGGCGCGTAGTCGGTGACCAGCAGCTGCAGCTGCGGCGTCCAGTAGTACCCCTTGAGCGGCATCAGGTTCGGGTGCCGCGCCTTGCCCAGCAAGCGCGCCTCCCGGTCGAACACGTCCCGCCACAGTGCGGCCGCCATCATGACGCGCAGCGGCACGCGTGGAGCCGCGGCAACGTTCTGGAGCGCGTGCGCGGCCGCCGCGGCGCGCCGACACGCCGTACCGATGCCCATCTGCGGCGCGTCCTCCTAATCCTGGGCATCGTCGTCCGCCCTGGGTGTCGCGCCTTCGCCGTCATTCCGGAGTCGGCGGTGGACACGCAGGAGGAAGCCGACGATGTCCCGGACACGTGGTCGTCTTGGTCGCGTCCCTTAGGCGCGGAGACGCGTGTGCGGCGGTGGCGCGAGGCGAGGAAGTTGGCGCCGTGCACGTCCGCTTCGCAGCCCGCGCAGAGGAGCGTCGCGTCGGCCGCGCAGTGCACGTTTTTAGAAAAGGACCGAGTAATAAGAATAAATAGAAGGTTAAGATCTTTTTTGTAAAAAAAAATCGTCCACGTCAGCATTTTAACGGTGGGAATAACGGAATGACTAACGTTCAATATTGACACAACTTAGTGACCAATAGTTAGCATTTTCCCAGTAGGTGACCAATCCGCTCCAACTCCGCAACTTGGTAGACTCCAGGGGCGTTTTACTCTAAAAAGAAAAGAAAAAACACTCAACGGAACAACCGCGGCAAGCATCAATAGAACGAGAAGGTATCATGCATCTTGATCGATCATGAACTCTTGCCTCTGCAGAAACCAAGCCCTTTTTGTTGGGGACACGGTGCTCAAGTCGGCCCCCATGATCCGGGGCTCCTCGAGGAGTAGCACGATCTCTAGCTCCGTTTGCCTAAGCTCCACTTCCTTGCCTCTTGACCGAGCATCGGCCACATTGATTTCCACTTCCTTGGCTTTTAAGCGGGCATTGGCTTCATCCATCTCGAGCTTCTTCTTTTGTAATTCAAAGAACTTCTTTGTTGTCTCCTGTTTCTCCCGGTGTTTTCTCTATTCCCTCTCTTTCATCTTCTCATTTGACAGCTTCTTTGGGTTATGAACCCCTTCAATGTTTCTTGCAAAGCGACTGTTGAAGCATCACGCTTTGCATCTAGATTGGAGTTGGTCCTCACTTGGGGCGGCGGCCTCAAGGTCGACAACCGATGCTCCCCCACCTCTTTTGAGTGACACAGAGAGGTCTGGCAAGTTTTGATAATCTTCAATTGACATCCAATAATGAGTCAAGGTAAATGTCCTGCCCCCATGTTGGGTATTAAAGGTTTCCAAAGGTTGAAGCACCTATATGTGGGCTATGAAACCAACAAGATACATTTATATGTACAGTAGGACGATATGTACTCATGCATATGAATGGATGAAGGGAAATGGAAATATACCAGCTCCTTGACGTCAGTGCCACTCACTGGCCGGCCAACCACACACTACTATAGAATGACACATCGTAAACGGGCCAAAATTCTCATCGGAAACGGAGAAACGGTCCGTGTCCCCGCCCCGCTGCTGATGTGAAGGCCCTCATCGGGAACGGAGCCTTTAACCGTCACCGATGAGGCCAGTTTGGGCAAAGGTTGCACATATATCTCTGTTGCCGATTTATCGGCCACATCAGTAACAGAGTATGTGTTTCTACTCGTTTGCATTGAGGTTTCTTCACAATCCTACAGCAGGAATACAGATGACACTGGACATTTAAAATCTCACAGCATAATCACAAAAATGATAGCAAATTCATTCATAGCGTAAAACAATTGTCACCAGTACATTGCATCAGAAGATAATGAATTACACATGCCTCATGCCTCCCTAAACTTATCTTTATGGTGCTCCACTCTATTCCACTCTTCTCCAGCTACACCGACCTTCTTCCTCAGCTCGCCCGTCCGTTCCCAAAACCCGAAAACAGTCTTCGGGCTAGCAAGAGACTCGAGTAGTGGTTTCATGCTTCTCCAAATCACATGTGCCACTTAATTGCTACCCACATCCTGAAAACTCTGCTTATTTGCAATTGAAGAAAGGTACAAACTATGAGTAGAATTCAATGAATAGACCATAGGATTCAACAGTGTAAAAGAAAAAGGACACGACTAATCAGCAGGCGCCTGCTGGTTAGCGTATCTTTACGCAGTGTGCGCGCGCGCCGTGCGCGGCCAAGCGAGAGAAATGGCCCCTTTTGCATGCATGCACAAACAAACAAACAAGCTGATGTCATCCCGCATTAAATGCAAAATTTGAAAATTTAAAAAGTTTTGTAGGCCAAACCGTTTATCCGATTTAGAATCTGTTTTCACCGCTGAGCTAGTCGCAACGAGATCTTCGAAACTGGATCCCATGTTGATATATTCTGATAACTTTTTTTGGCGACCAAAAGTTACCCACCCTACACCCTGTAACATATAAGTTACCCAGTCTTGAATACGTAAGTTACCCACCATATTAACGATTAGTATTTGGGTTGAAATAAAACTATTTTTTGTTGTTGTTTTAGATTTTTACGAGTTTTAAAGTTAGCACATCACTTTGAGATGGTAAATTTATCGTGCATAAGTATTATGATGATAACCGTCGATTTCATAGTGACAACTACAACTAAAAAAGATGGGCATTGTGTTCGTAACTATTATTTAGAGGACATCGTAACTACATCGATTTCGTGGTGGATAACCACATCATGTACACATGGATAACTTCATAAGTACTAAGTGGGTAACTCCATCAGTATTGGGTGGGTAACTATTATCGAGAGAGTATTATAACTATATTGATTTCGTGCTAGATAACTACACCATGAAAACACATAGGTAACTTTATCAGTATTGGGTGGGTAAATCCATCAGTATTGGGTGGTAACTATTACCGAGAGAGTAGGGTAACTATAACGATTTTGTGGTGGATAACTACACATGGAAACACATGGGTAACTTTATTAGTATTGGATGGGTAACTCCATCAGTACTGGGTGGGTAACTCCATCAGTACTCGGTGGGTAATTTTATCAATACTAGGTTGGTAACTTTATCAGTACTGGGTGGGTAACTATTACCGATTAAGTAGGGTAACTGCATCGATTTCGTGGTGGATAACTATATCATGAACACATGGGTACGTAACTCCGTCAGTACCTGCTGGGTAACTCCATCAGTACTAGGTGGGTAACTCCATCAGTATTGGGTTGGTAACTTTATCAGTACTTGGTTGGTAAATCCATTAGTACTGCGTGGGTAACTTTATCTATATTAAGCTGGTAATTTTTTCTTTACATGAACTTCATGATACTAGATTGATAACTTTATCAGTACTAGTTGGGTAGCTATAACCGAGAGAGTATCATGTTGGTAACTATTACCGAGAGAATAGAGTAACTAAATCGATTTTGTCATCGATAATTATATCTTGAACATACGGGTAACTCCGTCAGTATTGGGTGGGTAACTATACCAATACTTGGTAATTATTACCGAAAAAGTAGGGTACAGCTAATCTATCATCTAATGAGGACGCAACAAGCTACAACGACAAATTGGACTCGTGTAGGTCATCGCAATAACATACAGTTCGCAAAACGTATATCTAAAAACAACTAATAATACCACCAGGAGCGACAACGGCAGATCCAGACTCTCTTGCTAAAAGGATTAGCCGGCGAGTGGTTCTTCGTGAACACTCTGGCGGCAGCACCAGGCACAACCCCTTGTAGCATAGCGATAGCAACACAAATGGCCTCGACAGGTGCTCCGACTCCTACGCCGTCCTCTCCAACCCGCCGAACGAGAGCATGGCACGAACTGAGTTGACACATCCTCACACACAACTTCGCAATCATGTCCTCACAACCGTCGTCTCCCAAGCACCGCGGCCCCGCGTGCTGAGCTCTGGCGTCGCGCTCAGGAAATCACCATTCGTCCATGACTCTCCCAACAACATCGCGCGCAACTCGCCATCCCAGTCCCGCCATCTTCGACCGACAAGAACTTCTCTACGGCGCCGCCGTCGCTCGATGTGGTGGGAAGGAGACAAGATTTTTTTGAGAGAGACAAAGAGAAAAAGATGCGGCCATGTGCTTGCGGCG
The DNA here is from genome assembly GCA_947311845.1 of Poa pratensis. Classification (NCBI taxonomy): domain Eukaryota; kingdom Viridiplantae; phylum Streptophyta; class Magnoliopsida; order Poales; family Poaceae; genus Poa; species Poa pratensis. The sequence continues at coordinate 50,627,739 of CAMZMU010000064.1, forward strand.
ATATTGTGGGAGAAACATAGATTACAAAACCGGACCAGCAACCAAACCGGTCAGTCTGTTGGTTCACAGTTTACTGGCCTGACGCCGGTTCAAATGGTTCAGCTGCTAGACCGGTCATTAAAGAAATTATTTATTTTTACTAAAAAGAACAGAAAATACAATGGCTAAATAAGCTAACCGTTCGTAAGTTAGCATCGAACGAGGATGGATTAGATGGCTAGTGGGGGTGTAGGTAGCGCACCTTCCTGTGACCCGGGTTCGATCCCCACTGCACGCATTAAATTTTTACGCGAGCGACGCGAGGTGCAGGAATCGCAGGCGCGTACATATATGACAAATAGCAGGCGCCTGCTATTTAGATTTTTCGAAAAGAAAAATAAACTTACGGTGGTGAAAGCAACTACATAGATGAAGAAACTAAAATCAAGAAACCACGCCGAGCTCGCAAGCCTCCGTAGCATATTAATTTTGCCAAGTTCTCTATAGTGAGGCTTGCTCCATCTTGGACAGTGTCATCGAAATAATCCACAATGTAATATAAAACCAATAGAACATTTTGTGAGTTTCTAATACAAATCACAAATCAAAACAGAGCACAACTGATGAACATAGGACATGTGAGGAACACTAGCTCATGAGCTGAACGATTTATACCTCATCTTTTCCTCCGTCGACGGTTCGATCCCCACTGCACGCATTAAATTTTTACGCGAGCGACGCGAGGTGCAGGAATCGCAGGCGTGTACATATATGACAAATAGCAGGCGCCTGCTATTTAGATTTTCCGAAAAGAAAAATAAACTTACGGTGGTGAAAGCAACTACATAGATGGAGAAACTAAAATCAAGAAACCACGCCGAGCTCGCAAGCCTCCGTAGCATATTAATTTCGCCAAGTTCTCTATACTGAGGCTTGCTCCATCTTGGACAGTGTCACCACAATAATCCACAATGTAATATAAAACCAATAGAACATTTTGTGAGTTTCTAATACAAATCACAAATCAAAACAGAGCACAACTGATGAACATAGGAAATGTGAGGAACACTAGCTCATGAGCTGAACGATTTATACCTCATCTTTTTCTTCTTCGTCGACGGCGGCCTCACATCTCTAGGCACCTCCTCCTCCGCGCCAGCAGATCCCGAGGCGGAATCAGTCGATTTGCTCGGCGAGGTCGCCAGCCTCGCCTCCCGGCCCTCCTCATCTACGGCCGCCACACCGGGTACTGCCACCACACCGGGTGAAGGGGGAGGATGAGAGGGCAAGGGTTAGGGCGCCGCCACACCTAGTGAGGTGGGAGGATGAGAGGGCAAGGGTTAGGGTGCCGCCACACCGGTTTAAAGATCCAGAGTGAAGGGGAAGAATGAGAGGGCAAGCGTTAGGGCGCCGCCACACCGATTTCCATATCCGGAGCGAAGGGGAACAATGAGAGGGCAAGGGTTAGGGTGCCGCCACACCGGGTTCCAGATGCGGAGTGAAGAGGAAGAATGAGAGGATAAGGGTTATTCTAGGTCATGTAGTCTATTATATTTGCACGACATTATCGGAAACGGTAAGTATATATAACCGTTTCCTTTGTGGTTACGCCACTATACACTTTTCTAGCGACTTTCATAGCTGCATACAAATCTAAATCATTATACCGATTTTCATTGCGGAAATTCACTTTGGCACCCGGTAGTTCAAAAACATATTTCAAAATGTAAAAAAAAATCTGAAATAAAGTTCCTGGATAGATCTTCATATTCTATGTGTTTACAAAGTGGTTTCACCAAAAACCGATATATTTTGTGCATTGTGTAAAAAGACAAAAAAAGTGTCGTGAAAAGCCTTATTTTAGCACCAATTGTTTTCTTTTTTATACAAGCCACAAAAAGTGTCGGTTTTTCGTGAAATGACTTTGTGAGCACATTACATGTTAAGACCTATGTGCGAACATTTTTTTTCCAATTTTTTTGACATTTCAAAATATGTGCAAAAGATATTTTAAATAAAGAGTGCATATACACCTGGAGCCAAAACACCACTCCCTTTTCATTGTTGCATACAATGCTACAACATTATACTTTGTGATTGGTGCACACGAGTTCACACCTACTACATTCTACTGATTTCCATAGTTGCATACAAGTTCACACCTACTAGATTCTTCTGATTTACATAGCTGCATACAAACCTACTACATTCTACTGATTTCCATAGCTGCATACAAACCTACTACATTCTTCTGATTTTCATAGATGCATACAAGTTCACACCTAACAGCAGCACACAAACACACAAAATCATTCTAACATTTAACTGAGCTATTTATGTTCCTTTCTGCCGCTCCTTTCGCACAACAACATGGTCAACTTTAGTCAAAGTGTTTGTTGGCCTCCATGCCAAACCAGTTACTGCAGCTGCAGTATGTGTCTGCATCTCCTTCCTGGCGCTCCTGACAATCAAGGCTACATTTTCTAGCTCTGCAGCTTCCACTTCGAGCCATTAGCAAGCAGCATATCAAAATAATCTTCAATCCAAAAAAAATCACAGCTCTCATAATCCTCTGCACCCCTTCCCTGTCAAATAGAAAATCAAATCTAGATCCAAATCAACATCACACATAGAAAAGAAATCAATCAAAATTGGTCCAAGCGTGCAACTAACCCTGTGATTTGGACACTTGAAGCAGATCCGACCTGAGTTCAGATCCGAACGCGACACTCGATGAAACGTGTTTCTACAGCGGCAACCCACACTTTCACAAGTAGCAGAGCTGACCAGGCGCCGGCGGGGCAGGAGGAGGACGCCGTCGATTCCCCGACGAGCTCATGCTCTTGGCGATGGAGGACACGAGTGCGGAGTAGAAACAAGTTGGAGCAGAGTAACAAGGGTGAACCAACAGTCTTTTATAATATCCAAGATAGTCCTAAAAAGGAATTTATATACCCAACCTCGCCAACGGTTGCATAGAATTGTATGATTCCATTGAGGGACATATTGACACGGAGGCATAGAAACCTCTGTTACCAATATATTGACAGCGGGTGAAAATTCAAGGCCAATGCCTACGAATGTCGGGACACGGGCCAGCTTGCCTAGCGGGCCGCATTTTTCACGCGGAAAGCTCGATTTTCTGTCATGTAACTCGTGCCTTTTCATAGAGGGGTATCTGATGTGTCGTTTTGTACTAGTGACATGATCATAGGAGTCACAAAATGTATTGCATTCTGCTTGTATAAAATTCCACCTGTTTTGAGGTGACAATGCACTCTGGTCACTCTCAAATTTGTTGTGATCAAACTACCTTTGTTTATGGAAGAATTCCGATACACTCTCCAATTTCCATCCATGCCCCGCAAAGCATCTTGTTCTCCTCCTACATGTATGCTCCGGTCTTCAGGCTTTGCCGCCTCTTTTGTGTCTGGGCTTGTTGAGTTATCTCATCTGCGAACAATGGCTCCTCCCGATGTGGACACCCTCTTGGCATTGACTCTCTTGGGCGCCATCCTGTTCAATCCCTTGGCCACCCTCACTGATCATGTCTGCCACGAGACCCTCTTTGTCCTCGATCTCGTAGTATCATGGGACATGCGGTGTCGGCCCCGACAATATGTTGAACAGGTTGCGTGCATCGGGAGGTTTGATGGGAGATGACCCATGCCGGCTTCCTTTGCATCCTGGGTGGGTCGTCGGCCAGATGTGCGGTGTTGAGATCGATGCAAGGTACCATGGAGAAAATCGGCACGAAATCGGTGATTTTCTACGAGCTGTCCCGGGCTGAGGTGGATAAGCGGGACACTGGGTGTGCCCCGGTAGGTAGCCATACATCGGTGTTGCGTCTCAAACGTATCTACAATTTTTTATTGTTTCATGCTACAATTATACCATTAATAGTCGCATGCTTTCATCATGCTTTTATATCATTTTACATTGTTTTCACTGGACTAACCTATTAACCCCCGTTGTAACGTAGCAAGTTCAGTTTTATTTTTTTATCGCAGAAAAGGTCAAAAATAAAGTTGCGGAGAAAGTTCAGGAAAAATAAGAAATCGCAGTAACTTTTCGAGACGAAGATGGAGAGCCAAAGCCAAAGGAAGGGGGCGCCCAGGGCCCGCGCCACCACCTCCTCGCTCCCCTCGTGTTGCCCCTTCGCCTACCTTAACCCCCTGACCTAGTTAGACGATATCAGTATTCGCTTGGGAAAAATACGATATAGAGCCATCACAGCCGTTGCGAACACAGATCTGGAGCCCTTTTTCGGTACTATGCCAGAGGGGGAATTTGTCACCGGATGCACCTACATCACCATTGCCGCCTCCAAGATGATGCGTGAGAAGTTCACCCTTGAGTTACGGGTCCATAACATAGCTAGGGATGGTTTTCTCTTCTCCATGTTTCTCATTACAAAGGTCTCGTGAGCTACCTAACATGATCGAGATTCATACGATGTAATTGCTATTGATGTTGTGTTTGCTGGGATACGATGAATTGTGATGTTATGATCAGATCATGCATGTTATATATATGATGCTATTTTGCTATCTAGAATTTGTTTATTTACATTCTTACATGATCTCCTATTTATGTGTATGCTCTCGCCAAGTTGATGTGTAAATCTCATGAGGGTATGTGTTTGATAGCGGGTTCAGGCTAAAATAGGTCCAAGCAGACATCAAAACGGATATTGACCGTTTGCGCCGCACCGTTGGATGATGGTTTATCCATGCGGACAAAAATGGACCTGGTCGGACGAAATGCGCCATCCTATTGGAGTTGCCCACCCTTAGTAGGAATCATGTACTATCAGTTATCGATGTAAGCATGGACTTTATTTCTTTTGGCGGAAACAACACTTTATGGACACTGTGTTTTGACTCATGGGTCTAGATGTACCCGCTATGAAAATGTTTTTTAAATACATTTCAAAATGTAAAAATTTCAAACAAAAAATTCGGAGGTACATCTAGACATTCTATATTCGCACAAAAAAAGATATTTTTTAGGCTGTGCAAAAAAGATAAATAAATGTCTCGTACAAAATAATTTTGGAGCGCCGGGATTTTTCTTTTTTGCATAGCCCACAAAAAATGTCATTTTTTCACGAAACTTTCTGCACAAACATACAATGCCCGGATGTATACCCGAAATTTTTGTTTGAACTTTTTTTTACATTTTCAAATACTGTTTGTAGATAGTGGGATCGTTTGCTCCTACTATCCAAAACTGATTTCCGTGCTTTATTGATTAAATAACATCAATACACAATGATCCCGGGATACAATCCGGAACTGAATGGAAAACCTCTAGTGAGGTAACAGAAATACATGATTTAGCTAACAGATACGCTGCCTTATGGACCAACGTTCACATGGATGAACGACGCCATAGTGAAGGAGTGGGTCATCGACTTGATCCCACTAACCAGGATGCCAACAGATGATCTATCCTTTGATGTGCTTTAAATTGAGTTTGCTTATTTGCATTTTTGTCTTCGTTGACTAACAATGGGAATCACGATAATGCACCTGCAGGCTTCGCAACAAGATTCTCAACAATGCACCTGCCAGCATCGCAATGGGAATGCAGAGATTGTTTGGTAAACTGACCACGGAACTGGGGAGAATCATTCTATGGTGTGCAAACGCTTCTCATGATTGAGGTTAGGGGTGTTTGGTTAGTGATCAAAATTAACACAACCACTATCTGGATCATGGTCAACTTTTGTTTTCTTTTGTTTGGATGAATGCCAACTTTTGTTTTGTTCAAGAAAATGCATACAATATTAGTGCACAGCGTTGCGGAAAATAGGTCACAACCTTTCGACACCATCACTGTAAAGACATTACTACAGCAATCGACGGTAAAACGAATTCTATATTCTACGAGTACATATTTTCTGCAAAGGAAGCTTAAACTGAAACATGACAAAAGCATAAATTGCCTAAAGAGCAGACCTATGGCTTAAGGGCATGGGCAAGACTTGACCCGGCCTGCTGCTGCTGCTGCAGTGGGAATCTCACACTGACGCACGCAGCATCGAAAGAATCCAAAGAGGTTCAGAGCCGTGTCTATATCTTGGTGAGAACATATTGAAGAAGACACTGCAGAAGAACTCACCAGTTACTTGTAAGATAGAAAGGGTGGCTCGGCTGCACTGACAGGTGTTAGATGAACACGCACCCGCTGCTTTTGCTGCTCCACTACACACAAATCTCTTCTCCGGCCAGCGCTGCTAGATCGCCAGTCTTCCGGCATTTATCTTCAGTCACTGCTTTGAGTGTGCTCTGAGAAGGATGGATGCATCAGCTGCAGCGAAAAAATTAATTTAGAGTCTATTTTCCAGCCAAGAAAGTTGTGTTCAAGCTATTCGACGGGGGTGCCGCAGAGAAAAAAAGGAAAAGTACCAGGTGCAGATGATGCTCTACTTCCTTTTTATATCCTTCTCTTACAATTCACGGTCGTGTTTCTTCCATGCATGACTCATCTTGCTCCATCTTTTCCAGACATATATTCGAGTGTTCAGGACATGCAGCTTCATGCAGAGAAGGAAACTGGGATCCCTTGAAGGTAGCGTCTGTACAAATTTTGGGCTGCTACGATTATTTTTTTTTGCGTAATGGTTTGCGCTTGAAGAAATACACAACAAACGTCGCTAAACCATTGTTTACTTTTGCTACAAAATCCATAATCGAGCAGAAGCCGTTGATTGGAAACTATGATGCCTTACAAATAAATTGGTTCTTTTGCACTATGCTGTCCGGTCACATGCATCACCAATTACAGAAATTTCCCAATTACATGACTGTCTGCCTATTCTGCAAAAAACTTTGTGCTATACTGGAGAAAACCAATGATTGAAGCGGACAAGTTAGAGAACTAACTCAAGTAGGTAGCAACCTGCGTCTAATTCGAATATTTATATCTTCAGTGCCAATTTAAACTGTTGCCAACTTCCGCAGTACTTGACTTGGTTTGTTATAATTTTGTAAGAGTGCTGCATTAGCTAACTCAATTTGCTCTTTGGCTTATATAGTTCATAGAATATTTAACTGAAGTATAATTTCGATCACAGAAGATCTTTCATGCATCCTAGATAATTTTGCTTATTTAGCACGGTAATTTCTCCTGTCAATCTAAGAAATTATCCATTTAAGTGCAGGAGAGCAATGGCCAACGGGGACCAAGACAATTAGAGTCACTCAAAGGAATTGGTAGAAAGCCTGTGTCTGAAAGAAAACTATGAGCAGAACTCGGGAAGAACAGAAAGAGTAGGAATACCAATACAATTAACGATCTGCATGCTCTATCGTAAGAGCAATAAAATAAACGGGAGCAGATGAAGTACAAGCAAAAATAAATTGGAAGCTTTGTAAGAGCCAGAACAAACATCGCTGCTGAAGAGAGAATAATACATTCAACTCGAGAGAGGAACCAATCGAACTTGAACTACTGGAAATGAAATCAAAGGAATGGATGCCTTACCTGCCAATGCCATCAGCTATACAGAATCAACAAACACTGAACTGGAGATTGGAAAAATTATGTACCTGTAGAAAGTGCCAAGTGTTAAGAGCAAATTCATATTATGGACCAGCGCAAGTCATAGACTCATCAGCTGTAGACAGTGCAGTTGTGGCTGAACAAATGATGAAACTAAGACGACGGGACGAATTAACAAGAACAGCACGGATGAAGAGGAAAGCACAAATTGACCTTAAGAGGAGCAGAAAACGTGCTAGAACCAACAGTGAAATAAGTAAAGACAATAAATCCAATGCCAGTAAGATATGGAACTTTGGGAGGCCAACATGTATCTGTGAGCATTGCAATGCAGTTATGTGGCATGGAGAAAGAATACAATCTTCTAGAAGTACAAGGCCATCCTTTGGATTTTGTTGCAAACAAGGAGAGGTTACCCTGCCACCGTTGAAACAACCACCGCCATACCTTGCAAGTTTATTGACAAGAGATGGAGGAAAAATATCAGCAAACTACCGAAAGAACATTAGGTCTTACAACTCCATGTTTGCATTCACATCAATGGGGGGAACTTTAGATAAGAAAATAAACAAAGGGCATGGACCTTATGTTTTCCGACTGAATGGCCAGAACCGCCACCAGATAGGAACTCTGCTACCAGAAGAAGGAAGCAAGCCTCGCTTCCAACAGTTGTATATCTATGACACAAAGAATAAGATCCAGAATAGGGTAGAAGCATCAAGATCTGGCAAACGTGATGCCTCACTAGATGAAACTATTGTCAGTGGCCTACTATCCATGCTCGACAAGAACAACACACTAGCACAATCATTCTGAATGGCAAGAGATAGATTTAGAGATGATGATTTCAGTAACTTCACTCTATGATTACTAGGCAATAGGGATCAAGATGGGAGGCAAGAAAACATGCCATCAACATCAGAAGTTGCTGCATTAATAGTCAAAGATCCAACGCAAAATAGTTATGGTCGTGACATTGTTCTCGAGTACAAAAATATGAAACCTAAAAGGATACCAGAATACCATCCAAAATTCATGGCCATGCAGTACCCTTTGCTTTTCCCATATGGAGAAGATGGTTATAGACTGGGAATCAAATACAACAAAAAGAAAGGTGTAAGCAACAAGAAGTCCATCAGCATGCTGGAATATTATGCATATCGCCTCCAACAGCGCCCAGGCCAGTCCATGTTGCCACTCATATGTGGAAATCTGTCAATGCAATTCATGGTAGATGTCTACACATGCATTGAACAATCTAGGCTCAACTGGATCATGAAAAATCAAGGAGTTCTAAGAACAGAACTTTATGATGGACTGCAGGATGCATTCAGAAAAGGATACACGCGGACCGAGCAGGTAGGGAGGAGAATAGTGCTCCCAGCAACTTTCACAGGAAGTCCTAGAAACAAAGAGCAGAATTACCAAGATGCGATGGGAATATGCCGTTGGGCTGGACTTCCAGACTTGTTCGTAACATTCACATGCAACCCTAATTGGCCAGAGATTCAGTTGATGCTAGATGATGCCGGGAACCAGAAGCCAGCAGAACGCCCTGATATTGCAGTTCGAGTGTTCATGATAAAGCTAAAGGAGCTAATTTCCGATATTAGGAGAAAACATCATTTTGGGAAGACTAAAGCAAGTAAGTATTGTTAGATCATCAACTATATATCACTGATAGATGCTTACATTTTTTTTATGGTCGGCTTTACTAACACAAACTGAAAAACAAATGCAGTAATCTTCACAATAGAATTCCAAAAGAGAGGACTCCCACATGCTCATATACTAATATTCCTTGACAAAAGAGAGAAAGAGAAGTGTCTCAAGCCCGCACAAACTGACGACATAATATGCGCTGAGATCCCTGACAAGGACAAGGATCCAGAAACATTTGAAGCTGTTCAGAATTTTATGATGCACGGACCGTGTGGAGAGGCAAATCCAAAGTCACCGTGCATGGAAAAACATATGTGCACTAAGTACTTTCCAAAAAGTTTTTGCGATGAGACGATCATTGACGAAGACAATTTTCCAAGATACAGGAGACGAGATGATGGCCGACAAATAGACAAGGGAGGAGCAAAGTTGAACAATGGATTTGTTGTACCATACAACAAAGATCTCCTGGTAAAATTCCAAGCACACATAAATGTGGAGTGGTGCAATCGATTTATGTCAGTCAACTACCTCTTTAAAGATATCAACGAAGGACATGACCAAGCAACAGCACTAGTTGAAGAAAAAGAACCAACAAAGAATAATGATGAGATTAAAATGTACCTAAGATGCAGATACATAACAGCAACTGAAGCATGCTGGCGAATATTCAGGTTTCCTCTACAGTACCAGGAACCATCTGTTGAGAGGCTACTGTTCCACCAGGAGAACAAACAACAAGTAATTTTTCCTGACTCAACAAACCTAGACGAAATAATAAGACGCCCAAGATCAGGTGTCACTATGTTTACCGAGTGGATGGAGACAAACAAAAGGCATGAAGATGCGAGAGAATTAACATATTCAGAGTTTCCGACAAGATGGACATGGGATAAGAATAAAAAGAAGTGGAAAAGGCGAATAAGAGGAAACAAAATTGGCAGGATCTACAATGCTCATCCAGCAAGCGGAGAAAGGTACTATCTTAGGGTTCTGCTCAACACTGCAAAGGGTTGCATGACATTTGAAGACATCAGGACTGTCAACGGAATCGTGCACTCATCATACAAATCAGCATGTCATGCACTTGGATTTCTGAAGGACGACAATGAATGGAATGAGTGCATCAAGGAAGCATCCAACTGAGCATCTGGAGAACAACTACGGCAACTGTTTGCAACTATTCTGTGCTACTCTGAGATTACTGACCCAAGGATGTTATGGGAATCCAACTGGGAGGCCCTCTCTAAAGACATACAGCACACACCAAGCTGGATCTTGAACTTTCAAACCTCCTCCACTCCTTCACAGAAAAGAAAATGCACTTTAATAGAAATTGAGAAGCAAATTGGACAAGCTGGAAAATCACTGAAGCAATACCCTGGAATAGAGCTACCAAGTATTCCTGAAAATGAAATTGAGAACAGGCTTATACATGAAGAGATGAACTATGACAAAGACAAATTGAAGGTTGAGCATGTGCAGATACTAAACAATTTAAGCTTGGAACAGAAAAAGGCTTTTGATGCGGGAAGGTCCCGATTTTCACGGATTTGTGCGGAGGGGAAGATGAACACGAAGAACACGCGAAGAACGACGAACACAAAAAGGGGAAATCGAACACACAAGGGTAAATAGCAAGTAGTAACCCGGCAAGAATTGACTGGTAACAAATCCCCGAGGGCAGCCCCCAATCCTCCTCTCCCAAGCACACCTTACTCTTAGAATTGTTTGTCCAATTGGTCAATCCAACCAACCCGATAGAATCACCGTAAGATGAAAGATCGGCAAGTAATCGCAACTACAAGCGGAGCCTTGGTATCCACGCAGGGATCTTCTCCTCAATAGGAGGCCTTGGTTCATCTCCACATGTGGAGGTCTTGATTCATCTCCATAGGAGGAAGGAGACACTTTGAGAAGAAGGAGCAAGGCTCTACTTTAGTTCCCAAATCATAGTCTAGCCCTAGATCTAGTCCAAGGGCTACTTTAAATAGTCTAGGCAACTAGGAGGACGAACGGATAAGGTTTGGTGGCCGAACTGACGAATCTGCTCCCGCACCGGCGGTAGTACCGCTGGCTTAGCCGGTGCTACCGCTGGCGCGGGCATGTGCTGCTCCTCCCACGCGCCCGGTACCTCCTGGTACCGCTCCTCGTACCGCTGGCGGTACCGGATGAAGCTGCCGAAGGCCCGAGTCGGCGGTAGCGGCGGCGGTAGCACCGCCGGCGTGGGGTCGCCCATCCCACGTCCCCGGTACCGGTCGGTACCGCTGTCGGTACCGCTGGCGGTACCGCCGGCGTGGGGTGTGCCCGTGCTGACTGGGCCAGGGGCGGTAGTACCGCTTAAGCCAGCGGTAGTACCGCAGCCTGGGGAGTTCTTCTCCATCTTCTCTTCTTCTTCTTCATCGTATTGGCTCGACTCTTGTCCATCTTCTTGCTTCGCCTCTTGGCCATCTTCATAGGGGTCTTCAGGTCCACCATAGCTGAGCACACACAAGGTATCGGAATGAAGTAGCAAACCATTCAAAGGAGTGTCGATATCACACATAGATAGGAGTGAATTCACCTTGTCATGTATAGCTTTGACTCTAGCTCTTGTCATTGGGCCACTTGGTGTAGACGCCGTAGGCGGGGCTACATCATCTCCCCCCCCTTGGGGAAGAGTCGTCCTCGACTCTTGGTCCTCTTCATCGCTTGATGTCCCATAGTATGGCGAGAGGTCGGCGACGTTGAAAGTGTCATGGACCAAATGCTTGGAGTTGGAGATGTCGATCTTGTAAGCATTGTTGTTGATGCGCTTGATAACCTTGAAAGGTCCATCTCCACGAGGGTGAAGCTTGGATTTCCTTGCATCCGGAAAGCGATCTTTGCGAAGGTGTAGCCACACAAGATCTCCTTCTTCAAATATCATGGCGCGCTTGTGTTTGTTCATCTTCGTAGCATGGTCTTTGTTGTGCTTCTCGAGAGTAGTTCTTGTTTCCTCATGGAGCTTCTTCATGTAAGCGGCTCGCTTGTCGAAGTCCATGTTAACTTGTTCACGGAGTGGAAGTGGTAGCATGTCGAGCGCGGTGTAGGGGTTGACCATAGACGATCTCGAAGGGTGTTCTCTTTGTTGCGCGATGTAGTGCTCGATTGTAGGCGAACTCGGCGTGTGGGATGCACTCTTCCCAATTCTTCAAGTTAGGCTTGATCAACACACGAAGGAGTGTAGATAGGCTTCGGTTCACCACTTCGGTTTGGCCATCGGTTTGAGGGTGGTATGCGGTGGAGAATAGTTGCTTGATTCCCATCTTGGCCATCAAAGTCTTCCAAAAATAGCTCACAAACTTGACGTCTCGATCCGACACAATGGTCTTTGGCACTCCATGAAGACGGACGATTTCCCTGAAAAACAAAGTAGCAATGTGTGAAGCATCGTCGCTCTTGTTGCAAGGTATAAAGTGTGCCATTTTAGAGAAGCGATCAATGACGACAAAGATGGAATCCTTGTTTGTTTTAGTGCGTGGGAGTCCTAAGACAAAATCCATAGCTATATCGGACCATGGGTGATGTGGAATAGGCAATGGTGTGTATAACCATGAGAGTTTAGAGTAGACTTAGCTTTGAGACATGTAGAACATCGTCGAACTAGGCGTTCCACATCACGCTTCATTCTTGGCCAATAGTAGTTGGTGGAGAGCATGGCGTAGGTCTTGTCGCGGCCAAAGTGACCCATGAGTGTCCTCCATGAGATTCCTTCAAAAGGACCAAACGAAGCGAAGACTCGGGTATACATAGTTTGTTAGCCTTAAACAAGAAACCTTTGTGCAAATAGAAATCACCAATTCCTTTGTGCTCCGAACATTGAGCGAAAATGTCTCCAAAGAAAGCATCGGTAGCATACAACTCTTTAATCTCATCCAAACCCAAACACTAATGTCAAGACGTGTAAGTAGGTTGGCCTTGCGGGATAGAGCATCCGCGACCACATTGTCTTTACCTTTCTTGTATTTGATTACAAAGTGAAAGACTCAATGAACTCAACCCACTTAGCATGTCTTTTGTTCAAATTTGTTTGACTTTTCAAATATTTCAAGGATTCATGGTCGGAATGAATGACAAATTCCTTAGGACGAAGGTAATGTTGCCACACATCCAAAACACGAACCAAAGCAAATAACTCTTTGTCATAAATGGGGTAATTCAAGCGAGCTCCATCTAGTTTCTCACTATGGTATGCGATGGGTCTACCATTTTGCATAAGCACTCCACCAATGCCCAATCCACTTGCATCGCATTCAATCTCAAATGTCTTAGAGAAATCCGGAAGGGCAAGGAGTGGTGCTTCGGTTAATAACCGTTTGAGCTCATTGAAAGCAAAATCATGTGCATTGCCCCAAATGAAAGGTACATTCTTCTTTGTAAGTTCATGGAGGGGGCAAGCAATTGTGGAAAAATCCTTGATGAAACGGCGGTAAAATCCGGCAAAACCAAGAAAACGTCTCAACTCCTCAAGTGATGTCGGAAAAGGCCAAGTCCGAATTGCTTGTATCTTGCATCATCAACTTCAACTCCATCCGAAGAAACAACAAAACCCAAGAAAACAAGTTTGTTGGTGGCAAAAGTGCACTTAGAAAGATTTGCATAAAGCTTTTCATTGCGAAGAACCAACAAAACTTGAGCAACATGAGAAGTGTGCTCTTCCAAAGACTTGCTATAGATAAGGATGTCGTCAAAGTATACCACAACAAATTTGCCAATGAAAGGACGCAAAACATGATTCATGAGACGCATAAAGTAGAAGGTGCATTGGAAAGACCAAATGGCATGACGAGCCACTCATAAAGACCAAGCTTAGTTTTAAATGCGGTCTTCCATTCATCACCTTCACACATGCGTATTTGGTGATATCCACTTTTAAGATCAATTTTGGAGAATATAGCGGAACCACAAAGCTCATCGAGCATATCATCAAGCGAGGGATAGGATGGCGATACCGAACGGTGATGGCGTTGATGGGGCGACAATCCATGCAAAGGCGAAGAGTGTTGTCGTGCTTGGGTACCAAGATGACGGGCACGGCACACGGACTCAAGCTCTCGCGGATGTGTCCCATGGCAAGAAGTTCTTGTATTTGCCGCTCGATCTCCTTTGTTTCTTCGGGGTTGGTGCGGTAAGGAGCGCGGTTTGGTAGCGGTGCGCCGGGAACAAGGTCGATGCGGTGCTCGATTCCGCGTAGAGGAGGTAGTCCCGGTGGCACTCTTGAGGGAAACATCTTCAAAGTCCTTCAAAAGAGACAACAAAGAAGGAGGAAGGTTTGTGAAAGTGTTAGTCATAGAAACTTCACCCTTGCATATGAGCACATAGTGAGGGTGGATGGGTTTTCTCTCAACTCCCTCATCTCTCTCTTTGTGGCAAATAGTGTAAGTTTTGTGGGAACTCTCTTTGAAGTGTCACACTCATTTGGCTTGTGGCTCTCACTCACTTTATGGTGGGTCTCTCGCTCACCACTCATCTCACTAGACGAACGATCTTGTTGTGCCCTTGCAATAGTCTTGGCGTTGTCGGCGATGACTTGACTTGGTGTCATGGGACGAAGGACGAAGGTCTTGTCGTTGTTCTTGAAGCTATAGTAGTTTGTCTTCCATCATGCATAGCACCCTTGTCAAATTGCCATGGACGCCCAAGGAGTAAGTGACAAACGTTCATAGGCACAACATCACAATCAACCGTATCTTCATAGGCTCCAATCTTGAAGGACACTTGCACCATGTGTTGAATCTTGACGGCTCCGGTATCACTCAACCATTGCACATGGTAAGGATGTGGGTGCTTCTTGAACTTCAAGTTGAGCTTATCACAAAGTTCTTTGCTCGCTAGGTTGTGGCAACTTCCACCATCTATGATGACCTTGATGGACTTTCCATTGATTCCCGCTCTGTTGAAACAAGTTGCATCTTTGGTCTTCTTCTACTTGAACATTGGTGGTTAAGCTCTTGCCACAACCAAGGAAGGGTTGTTGTCGCCATCACAATATATCTCACTTTCTTCTTCTTGAGCACTTTGCATTGTGGCGACCTTGTTCAAAGCATTGTACTCATCTTCACTCATAGATTCATACTCTCCCATGTCATTGATGATCATGACCTTCTTGTTGGTGCACTCAAAAGATTTGTGCCCTTGTCCGCACTTGTAGCATTGCAAAGTCTTGTGCCGGACGAAGATCCTTGAGGCGCCTTGGAGGAGGGAGGTACTTTCTTGAAAGGTTGAGGCGCTTGAGGTGTCGAAGTAGAGACTCTTGGAGGACCTCGAGTGTTCGCTTGAGGAAGAGCTTGTGAAGGTGTAGGAGTTGACGAAGAAGGCTTGTTGGCGTAGAATGCCTTTGTCTTGAGGTATTTGAGCTCTTCAAGCACGTGGCGCTCGGCCTTGGAAGCTTGATGTACTAGCTCAACCAAAGAGGCATATGGTTGGAACTCCACGATCTTCTTGATGGGATAGTTGAGGCCATTCATGAAACGAGCCATGGATTGCTCTTCGTACTCGTTGACATTGGCTCTCATCATGGAGATTTCCATTTCCTTGTAGTACTCGTCAACCGACTTCAAACCTTGCTTCAACTCTTGCAACTTCTTGTATAAGTCTCTAGTGTAATGGCTTGGCACGAAGCGCTTGTACATTGTTTCTTTCATTTCAACCCAAGTGTCAATTGGTTGTTGGTGGTTAGCGACGCGAGCATCTTGTAGTTGTTCCCACCACAAGAGGCATACTCTTCAAACTCCATCGAGGCTAAGGCAACCTTCTTGATGTCGGAGTAGCGTTGCACGCGGAAGATCTTGTCAACCTTGAGTACCCATGAGAAGTAAGCTTCCGGATCACTTGTGCCGTAGAACTTGGGTATGTCAAAGCGGACGTTGGTCAAGTCATCATAGTCGTCACGGTGGCCACCACGTGGGAATGCACGTCCACGTCTCCTTCGGTTGAGTCCATCACCATTGTGTTGGCTTGACTCGTTATCACTTGACTCGGAACGTTGGTGTTGGTGACGATCATGAGGAAGCTCTTGACGAGGCGCATGTTGAGGAGGTAGCTCTTGTTGAGGAACGGGTTGCTCGACATTGTTCGCATTGTCATGGTTTTGATGACGTGGCCTTGGAGGATGACGAGGGTGACGTCCTTGTTCACCAAAGTCATTCGCACCCGGAACGCCATTGTCATTAGCCAATGGGTCATGACGATCACGTTGTGGCGGTGGTGGTGATGGTATGCGTGCGCGACGATCATCATTTTGGTGAGGTTGTTCTTGATGCGCATTGGCATTGTTCGCGTGAAGATCATGTGGTTGTTCAACGATAGGAGGAGGTCGTTCATGGGCGTCGCGCCTTGGATCATGTTGACGTTCTTGTCGAGGTTCATGACGTCCATGACGTGCTTGTGTCGACCTTGAGGTGCTTCTTGTACGGCTTGAGTGTGAAGAAGCTCGTTGTCGCGAAGGTTGTTGATAGCTTCGGTCAACCTCTCCATAGTTGCTTCGTTAGCACTCATGCGGTCGTTGAAGGTGTGTTTTGATTTTGAAGACGGCGCTCGAAGCGTCTATGTTACCACGAAGAAGTGTCGCATGCCACAAGCTCCGATTGTGTGACATAGCCATGATCACCGCGAACTCCACCATGGATTTCCTCTTCCGAGCTTGAGCTTCCGTTTGTACTTCCCCTAAACATTTTCTCAAGAACAAGTGAGATGTGGTAAGGAAAAACCAAGACAAACTATATCCCAAGTATAATGTGGCTTGAGAGGAGAGTATCCGGTTCTAACACCCAACACACACACTTATGAGGATAGGAAGGTATGAAGTGGCAAACGAAACAAACAAACCCGCCGACAAGTATATTGTCAAAGGTAGAGAAAATCCACAATGATCAAATTACCAAAGAAACTCCAACCACAAATGATGAAGAAACACACACAAAAGCGAAAATGGGGTTGGGCAACCAAAGGGCGAGCACTCGAAGATAGACAACCTAACGAAGACTACGTGCTCAAATGTCACCCAACACAAGAAGGACGCTAGCTCAATTGCTTTTTGTGGGCAACGGATTTGCACAAGAGTTAACACTCACACTCACTTTGGCGGTCTTAGCTTTGTCGCAACCTACAAGAGATGAACTTGGCACCACTTGATTCTTTTCTTTTCTCTTTTTTTTTTTTGATTTTTGCTTTTTGACGATGATTCCTTCTCTTTTGCTAGTGCCAAGCTCTCTAACGATACACACTCGCCAATACTTGAAGACAAACACTCAACACGTGCAATGCCTCGCAATATCACCGAGCTAGTCCAATAGGTTAAGTTTCGCGAAAGGAAGAAGGGCTCACAACGGAAATGATGGTGGGGGAATGTCGAGTCCTTGGCGGCGTCGTCACTTGGCGTTGATGAAGTCGCTGCGGAAGCTTGTCGATGTCGTAGACGTGGAGTACACACCAGCGAAGGACTCAAACAAACAAGAGGAAATGCCAAAACGAACCGAGGAAAAGAAAAATTTCTGAAAAATTTGGCCCTGGCGGTAGTACCGCTTAAGCCGGCGGTAGTACCGCTGCTCTTTTCTGCTCGAATTTTGTGCGATTTTGGGCTCCAAAACTTCCTCGAATCCGTGGGGAAATGGCAAAATTGAGGCTAGGGAACGCAAACAAAGGTGGAGGGGGTCCTAAAGCAACAGATCCATGGACAAAAACTACCAAAAACGCAACGAATCGACAGATCGGCTCGAATCAAGGCAAGGCTATTTTTGGTGGAAATTTTCGAATTTCTCAAAAACGAAGAAAAATTTGGTGGATTTTGGTGGAAACACAAAACAAATCCGTGTCAACCTAGAGCTCTGATACCATATGATGCGGTAGGTCCCGATTTTCACGGATTTGTGCGGAGGGAAGATGAACACGAAGAACACGCGAAGAACGACGAACACAAAAAGGGGAAATCAAACACACAAGGGTAAATAGCAAGTAGTAACCCGGCAAGAATCGACTGGTAACAAATCCCCGAGGGCAGCCCCCAATCCTCCTCTCCCAAGCACACCTTACTCTTAGGATTGTTTGTCCAATTGGTCAATCCAACCAACCCGATAGAATCACCGTAAGATGAAAGATCGGCAAGTAATCGCAACTACAAGCGGAGCCTTGGTATCCACGCAGGGATCTTCTCCTCAAGAGGAGGCCTTGGTTCATCTCCACATGTGGAGGTCTTGATTCATCTCCATAGGAGGAAGGAGACACTTTGAGAAGAAGGAGCAAGGCTCTACTTAAGTTCCCAAATCATAGTCTAGCCCTAGATCTAGTCCAAGGGCTACTTTAAATAGTCTAGGCAACTAGGAGGACGAACGGATAAGGTTTGGTGGCCGAACTGACGAATCTGCTCCCGCACCGGCGGTAGTACCGCTGGCTTAGCCGGTGCTACCGCTGGCGCGGGCATGCGCTGCTCCCTCCCACGCGCCCGGTACCTCCTGGTACCGCTCCTCGTACCGCTGGCGGTACCGGATGAAGCTGCCGAAGGCCCGAGTCGGCGGTAGCGGCGGCGGTAGCACCGCCGGCGTGGGGTCGCCCATCCCACGTCCCCGGTACCGGTCGGTACCGCTGCCGGTACCGCTGCCGGTACCGCCGGCGTGGGGTGTGCCCGTGCTGACTGGGCCAGGGGCGGTAGTACCGCTTAAGCCAGCGGTAGTACCGCAGCCTGGGGAGTTCTTCTCCATCTTCTCTTCTTCTTCTTCATCGTATTGGCTCGACTCTTGTCCATCTTCTTGCTTCGCCTCTTGGCCATCTTCATAGGGGTCTTCAGGTCCATCATAGCTGAGCACACACAAGGTATCGGAATGAAGTAGCAAACCATTCAAAGGAGTGTCGATATCACACATAGATAGGAGTGTAGACGCCGTAGGCGGGGCTACATCAGCTTTTGATGCAATAATAGCATCAGCAGATCAATTATTAGGGAAAACAATATTTGTGGATGGCTATGGTGGGACAGGAAAGACATATCTTTGGAGAGCTATCACAACAAGGCTTAGATCGGAGGGGAAAATCGTACTTGCAGTTGCATCTTGTGGCGCCGCAGCACTTCTACTTCAAGGAGGTAGAACAGCACACTCAGCATTCAACATTCCAATCAATCTCACAGGTGAGTCCACATGCTACATCAAACAAGGTTCACCCCTAGCGGGTCTATTGATGAAGACGTCACTGATACTGTGGGACGAAGCTCCCATGGCAAACAAAAAATGCTTTGAGGCTCTTGACAAGAGCCTACGTGACGTGCTGAGGTTCACAAATGAGAATAGTTGCGACAAGCCCTTTGGCGGCATGACAGTTGTACTGGGAGGGGACTTCCGACAAATCCTCCCTGTTGTGCCAAACGGAAGAAGAGAGCAAACTATAAGTGCGTCGATCAAATGTTCATACCTCTGGCAACATTTTGAGGTATTCAATCTGACAAAAAATATGCGGCTCAATTCTCTGTCCAATAATCAAGAGGAGCAGCAGAAGACTGCGGAATTTGCAGACTGGATACTACAAATCGGCAATGGTGACACACTGTTATTAGATGAAAAGGAGTACATAAGTATCCCCAATGACCTACTGCTACAAAACGGAGATGACCCGAAGAAAAAAATAATCGAAAGTACCTATCCTGACCTGCAAGACAATCTCTACACACATAATTTCCTAGAAGGCAGGGCGATTTTGTGTCCTTTAAACGAGAGTGTCGATGAGATCAATGAGTATATCATGGGTCAAATGGAAGGTGACATGGTGACGTACCTGAGCTGTGACAGTGTGAGCAAATCAATGTCTTACAGCCATGAAATGGAATTGTTGTACACTACAGAGTTTTTAAACAGCTTAAAGCAGCCAGGATTTCCAAACCACCAACTTAAGCTCAAAGTGGGTCTGCCAGTGATGCTTCTTCGCAACATCGACCAAAGTACAGGGCTATGCAATGGTACTAGAATGACAATCACAAAACTTGGACAGAAATTCATCGAAGCGCAGATCATAACCGGAGCACATGTAGGTGACAAGGTATGCATCCCTCAGATCATCATGTCGCCGTTCGAGCCTAAATGGCCGTTTGTGCTAAAAAGAAAGCAATACCCTCTGTCTGTGTGCTTCGCAATGACAATCAACAAGAGCCAGGGACAATCTCTGAACAAGGTAGGCCTCTACTTGCCCAGGCAAGTTTTCACCCATGGGCAACTCTATGTGGCAGTCTCCAGAGTAACAAACAGGCATGGCCTGAAGATCCTGATTGCCGACAAGGAAGAACATGCAAGCAAAGGAATGGCGAAAAACATCGTGTACAAGGAGATCTTCTAATCCAGCAGCGTAGTACAGTTCTATGTACTAATAAATAAATTATGTCAAAACTGGCTGTGCTGTTGTTCCGGCCATTAATAAGGTAGTGTCTATAGACTAGAGTACTGTTGCAGCGCAACTGATGCCGAGACTCTCAGCTGAGAATTTGTGCTTTGGTTAATCTCTCTTATTATCATCTATTTGCTCATATTTATAGTGGCGTCTCCTCACTCGGACAAAATTATCGCAACAAATCGAGGCTGCGTCCAACCGCGCACACGCAGAACACCTTAAAAATGGCACGTTGGAGCAAAAACAGAGTGGTGGTTCTTACCGGCGCGCTGAAGTTGATTTTCCCGAGGCCGGAGTTAAAGGCAGCACGGGAGGGAGGCGCGGCGACGCCACCACCATCCTGCTCCAGTGGTGGAGTTGTAAGTTAAAACTATGACGGCAGCGGCGATGCTGACGGAGTCAGCCGTCGGCGGCGACGACTCCACTAGAAAGGGGGCAAATTTTGGGGAGGCGGAGAAAAATCCTATGAGACCGGGTCTTTCTCCCCCTCGAAATAGACCCTCTCTTCAGTGCGACATGTGGCAGCACACATCCCAAAGTATCCTTGTCTTCGTCTCCAGTGCGTCTCCTCGACATAACGTCCGCCATTTGCCATGAAAACTGCCGTTACGGCGTTACCAAAACTTGCAAGCAGAAGTGGAAGATACTCAAACACGAGGCACCGCGCAATAAGTGTTGCACGTGTGGTGCAGGACGCGATAATTAATCTGAGGGATACGGTGCTAGGTTCAGCCGTCCTAGTTTCAAATACTCCCTCCGTACCGGTTTATAGGATGCAATTCCAAAACCAGCTTTTGCCAAGAATAAGATGTAATTTAGGTATTTAATGAGCAATTAGGAGAGAGGAAATGGAAGGCAACCAATACATACTCACCAATTTAGGCAATTAATGAGTAATTAGGAGAGAGGAAAGGAAGGCAACCAATGCATGAACACCAATTACGCTAGTCAACCCACCAATAATTAGTCACATAGGTCCAAGAGATTTGCCAAATGCATCCTATAAACCGATATGGAGGGAGTAATTCTCTTCCAAATTAATCTGCGAGATACTCCCTCCATTCGCTTTTAGTCTAGTAAAAAAGTTCAGACAATTTAGGCTGCATTTATTAGTATTACTTTTGCACACCCCACCCTGCATCATAATTATGGTCTCACAAGAAACAAAACATCTCATTGGTTAAATCCATCTTAATTAATGGGACTGTCTAACGGTCAGATAGCTGAAAATGCAATTCGTCATCAGACGGATTTCCCTTCATTAGACTTAGTCACGTCATTATGTAGCCCATTTGAGTTTTCGATCAGTCCCTTACCGAAAAAAACCACTGCTAGCCCATGTAAGTCCGGTTTTTCTCCATCCCGGTTTTTTCAGTCTCCTATCAGCCCAAGTACTGATCGTTTGCTTCCCTCCACCCACCACCTGCAGAATGATTCTACGGCTCATTATGGGCATGTGACTAAAAACTTGGGCTTTGGCAAATGCAGATTTATGGACATGAAAACTTATACTCTTCAAAAACCGCAGAAACCTGGGCCAAGCTAACCCATGTTTTGCTAACCCACCAAACCCCACCCCCCCATCTTCTTGCTCCGGGTATGGAAAACATGATGAATAACTTGGTAGCAGTAAATCCATACTTAATAGCTTCTAAACACATTGCTAAAAACATAATGAGTTGCATCACACAGCAAGAAAATCAAAGCCAACCACTTGTCCCTCCTCCATTTACCGGGATTGGGACCGGCTATCCAAATTAAACGAAAAAAGCTTATGTATTGGATAGGCAGGGTTACCCATGTTGACCCCTACCCCCCAGCAAAAAAACAAGACTCACATATGTGACAAGAACTTAGATACGAGACTGAGCAAAATAACGAGTCAGGTTGATACAGAAACTGAGACAACAACTGAGACAATGATTAGCATTGAAACACTGAATCACTGAGATAAGAGACTGAGACTGACCAAAACAATGAGTAAGACTGATATGATAACTGAGACAACGAATAAGACAATGACTAACACTGAGACATAAGAATGAGGGAATAAAGAATGAGCAAATAACAAAGAAACACTGAGAAGATAATAATGAGACAATGCTATGACTAAGACAGAAACACTGAGAATCAAGAATGACACTAAGTATTGAGACAAAAGTCATGACTGAGACAATGAGGAAGTAAATGAAGAAAGACAAATGCTGAACCAATCAGAGATTGAAAGAATAAGAAATAATGAGTAAAAAAAAATTAAGAAAGAGAAACCGAGAGCAATAATGAGATAAGAGTTGAGAAAAAAAATGAGTACAAAAATAAGAAAGAGGAAATAATGAGACAATGCTATGACAAAGTAAGAAATAATGAGACAATGCTATGACTAAGACTGAAAACAACATTAAATGAAAAACTAGTAATCATCTATAGAATAACAAGAATGAGAATAAGAAGGCACAAAATGAAGAATTACAAGAAAATTGAGAAATGATGAATGAGGCTAAGCAAATTAAACTGAAGAAATCAGAAAATGAGACTGAGCAAGAAGAAGAGAGCAAATAATATAAGAATGAGAGACTGAGAAAATTAACCCGAGAGACTGAGAAATTGAGATTGAGGAGGAAACTGAAGACTAAAGAAAGAATGAGAAGTAGACTGGATTAAAATAGGATGAATGAGCAAATTACACGGAGTGACTGAGAAATTGAGTACTGATAAGGAGACTAAATACTGAAAAATAAAATAAGAAGTAGAATGAATTAAAATAAAGAAATAAGAAAATGAGACTGAGAAAATAAAGAAGACTAAGAAAATATGATATAAATGAGACACTGAAATGAAACCAAGAGATTGAGAAATTGATTACTGAGATGAAGACCGAAGACTGAAAAAATATTTTTATGGAAGGGCCCAAAAACCTTGGTCCATATATAAGCCTCCATGCAAAATTTTGAGAAATCCTTCTTCACAGATTTAGCATCCTTCTCAAAGAGAAAACAGAACAAGGAAACTGAACCGATTGAACCAAAATTGAATCGGGGGTAGTATCCCATTTTGGCTTGTGTAAAAATGATCAAAATAAGAAGTAACACTTTACCGAAGAAACCAAAAAAAGCATCATCTAAACTTTTTTCCCTTCAACTTCACAATAACCTAGCAGTGAAAGTCCCCCAACAAGGTTAGTGAAATGAGAAAAGAACTCGCATCCGAGTAAAAGGAAGAAAAAATAAAAGAGGGGAAGAAAGAGAAAAATGATTTGCTACTCCATCACTTGAGGTGATGCTTCGTTCGCGACTCTTGACATTGGATGAGGACAAACCGAAATGACACGAGGGTCTCCTCTAATGACACGAGGTCTGCAAACGCAACAATGCAAAACAAAAAATGGTTCTAGGAAGGCGAACAACTGCAGTATAAATAAATGGGTCAAGATAAATTAATATAAAGTGAATAAAAGATGAACAACTGCAATCTAAAGAAATTCGTTCGAAAGAAATGGGTCAAGACAAATGAATAATAATTATTCAAGGAAGATGAACAGTTGCAGTCCAAACGAACAGTTGTTTTAGGAAGCCAAATACTACCAATAAGGTCTTACACGTATCCAACTAAGTGAACTAACAAAACAAAATCTTATATATGGTTGCAGTTGCAGGTATTGATCACCTCCCCCACTTCAAAACAGTGTGCGATTACGCTTCTGACAACAATTTTAGAACTCTTCTTTCTATAGCAGAGTAGCAAAATGAACAGAGCTGTGAACGAGATAGAGAAAGAAGTAGCTAAAATATGCCCTTTCAGACCGGCACATGCCATTAGGCCTTTCGGAAATCTTCAAAGCAAAGACAGAAGTTTACAAAGACAAGAGCACTAATAAAAACACAAACATCTAGCAAGTTCATAGGAGAGTTCACAGCCTACTCTGAACTCTGAAACATGCATCAAATGTTTCATGTAAGAAGAACAAAGACGAAGACTCTGTTTTGGTTTCCAGCAGACAAATTGATGAGGGACAGTAGAGAAATGAGATAAAAAAATAAACTAGGAGTCATATGTAGTATAGTGGCTTCTACACACTTCTACTATATTCTACATAATTTGGCACTATAGCCATATGTTGTGTAGTGGTTTCTAGAGTGTTCCAGTTATGAGTAGTAACTAGGTTGTTTGTATTTGCTTTCCTAGCTTTAAGTAGTGTACTCTAGAGCTTTCTAGCTATAAGTAGAGCTAAGTAGTGAAGGCTCATGGAGCCTATAAATAGAGGTCCTCACCTCTACATATGTAACCAGCCTATGTACACTCTACCTATCAATAATAAGAACTTGTGTTCTGTCCTAAAGATCTTGGATTAGATCTTGTGTGTTAAAGAGTTTGGATTGAACTCTTGGCAGCCCACGCCTCTAGAGCGATATCTAGCGCAGCACGTTGAAGTGGTTCCTTCAACATTTGTGCTGTCCACGTTGTAGCAGCAAGGTGGAGCTGTTCCTCCACAGCCTTGTGCTGCTTCAGGTGGTATCAGAGCCTTGCTGATCTGTTCCAGCTCTTGGTGTACTCTTTGAAAGTAAGCTGCAGCAAGCAATGGAGGAATTGGGAAAGAGAATAGATGCTGCAGAACAACAAATCCAAGCGCTACGTGAAGATCTTAACCGGAGATTCGATCAGCTGGTTGAGATGATAAGAAAGGGTGTTCCTCCTACTGCCAATGAAGGTGATTCATCAAAGGAGGAAGAAGATATTCGGCAGCGAAGGAAGGGAGGTCATCTTGAAGTAAAAACACCTCAACGACATGTTGTTCATGGTACCTCAAGAAGGCCAACTTATGCTGAAGCTTCTGGAGATGAGGAATATGATGAGACCCTTGAAGAACCTGATCTCTATGCATATCCAAGAGTACCCAACCCTACATATGCAAGGGATACATACAAGGTGAAAGCTGAGATCCCAACTTTTAATGGAAATGTTGATATTGAAGGGTGCCTTGATTGGTTATATGAAGTGGAGACTTTCTTTGAGGTCATGAATATTCCAGAAGACCGTAGAGTTTCTTTGGTCGCATACAAGTTGAAAGGAGGAGCTGGTGCATGGTGGCATCGCCTTCAAGAAGACCGCAGACTAAGAGGAGAACCTCGTGTGAGATCTTGGCGGCAGATGAAGAGTCTTTTGAAAGGGAGATTCTTGCCTGCAGATTATGATCAGATCCTATTTATTCAGTTTCAAAACTGTGCTCAAGGAAAGAGGACCGTTTCAGAATACAGAAGAGTTTCTAAGGCTACAAGTGAGGTGCAACCTTGCTGAAACTGAAGATCAACAAGTTGCAAGGTACATCAATGGTCTCAATGATACTATTCAGGATCGTTTGATGATGCAACAAATTTGGTCCATTGACCAAGCACAAGCTCTTGCATTAAAGGCTGAAAGGTTGGCAAGGACAAGAAAGGCAAGTAAGGCTCCATTCCTCATACTGAAGGTTCATCTAGGAGTCACTCCCATATAGTGGAAGAGAAGTCCGCTCAACCCAAGGCAAAACAACCTGCCCCAAGGCAAGCTGGCAAGAGTAGGACAAAGCCGGTGATAAAATGCTATAAATGTGGTGAAGAGGGACATGTGTCTAGCAATTGCCCATTGAGGAAATTCGTCAACACAACTATCCATGATGATGGAGATGACGAAGAGTATGAATCTGAGGATGTAGAAGGACAAGATGTTTGTGAAGAAGAGGTGAAGAGGTGGTATGTGTGATTCAACGTCTCTTGTGCTCGACACCACAACCCGACAACACACAACGGAAGAAAATATTTGAGAGCAAATGTACCGTGAATGGCAAGGTATGCAAATTAGTGATTGACAGTTGCAGCTGTGAGAATCTTATCTCTCAGAATTTGGTGAACCATTTAAAGCTTGAGACTCATGATCACCCAAATCCCTACAATATTGGATGGATCAAGAAAGGGGTGAATATGAGGATCACCAAACAATGCAACCTGCCACTCTCGTTGGGTAAGTACTATCGCTCCAATGTGTTGTGTGATGTTGTTGATATGGATGCCAGCCATGTTCTTCTTGGAAGACCTTGGCAGTTTGATGTGGATTCTACACACAAAGGGAAGGAAAATTCTTACTCTTTCACTTGGAATAAGCGAAAGATCATTATAGTACCAAACCAATCAGATGCCAAAACCTCTAAGGAGGAGGAGAAGAACATGTTAACTATTTCTCACACCTCTAGCGAGTTTATGGAAGACTTAAAGGAGGCAAATGTGTGTGCTGCACTTATTGTGAAAGGTGAAGAGCAACCGGTGGTTGAAATTCCAGCAAAGGTACATGGCCTACTAGCTGAATTCCAGAGCATACTTGGAGAGCCACAAGGCCTACCGCCGATGAGAGGAATTCAACATCGAATTGACCTAATTCCGGGAGCAAGTCTTCCTAATCTTCCACACTACCGGATGAGCCCAAAAGAGCATGCTATACTGAAGGAAAAGGTGGAGGAATTGCTGCAAAAGGGGCACATTCGAGAAAGTATCAGTCCATGCGCCGTACCAGCTTTGATCACGCCAAAGAAGGATGGGTCTTGGCGCATGTGTACGGATAGTAGAGCCATCAACAAGATCACCGTAAGGTATAGATTCCCTATTCCCCGTTTGGATGACATGTTAGATCAGCTTAGTGGCGCAAGAGTGTTCACAAAGCTCGATTTGAAGAGCGGATATCATCAAATTCGCATTAGACCCGGGGATGAATGGAAAACAGCGTTCAAGACAAAGGAAGGGTTGTTTGAATGGATGGTCATGCCATTTGGACTCTCAAATGCACCAAGTACCTTCATGCACTTGATGAACCAGGTACTTCGACCCTTCTTATCCCACTTTGTTGTGGTTTATTTTGATGATATCTTGATATATAGCAAGGATGAAGATGAACACTTGGATCACATCCGTAAGGTTTATGGGTACTAAAGGAAAACGAACTTTATCTAACTTGAAGAAATGTGTTTTCCTTCAAACACAACTTCTTTTCTTGGGGTTTGTCATAACAAGTGAGGCATTCATGTTGATCACTCTAAAGTTGAAGCAATCAGAGAATGGCCAACTCCAAAGACTATCTCAGAGGTGAGAAGTTTCCATGGTCTTGCAACGTTCTATAGGCGGTTTGTGAAGAATTTCAGTACGATCATGGCACCAATCACTGAATGTCTAAAGAAAGGGAAATTTCAATGGAACGAATTAGCTGAAGCTAGTTTCAAGGAAATAAAGGAAAAATTGTCACAAGCACCAGTCTTGGCGCTACCTGATTTCAGTAAGACTTTTGAGCTGGAGTGCGACGCTAGTGGAGTAGGCATTGGGGCTGTTCTATCTCAAGAACGAAAACCCATTGCTTTCTTCAGTGAGAAGCTAAGCGAAGCAAGACAAAAGTGGAGCACCTATCAGCAAGAATTATATGCTGTTTTTAGGGCTTTAAAGACTTGGGAAGTCTATCTGTTGCCTAAGGAGTTTATTGTCTACACTGACCATCAATCCTTGAAGCATTTTAGGAATCAAAAGCATGTGGATCGCATGTTAGCAAGATGGGCAGCCTATTTGGAGAGGTTTAATTATCTCATTGTGCACAAATCTGGAGCCACCAACAGAGTAGCCGATGCTTTGAGTCGACGTGCATGCCTCTTGACTTCTTTTGAGGCTGAACTTCCCGGCATGGATCAACTAAAGGAGTTGTATGAGGAGGACGAAGACTTTGGCCATGTTTGGGTAAAGCACATGAGAGGCCAGCCATTAGGTGACGACTATTTGGTGCAAGATGGCTATCTCTTCAAGAATGATCGCTTGTGCATCCCGAGAAGTTCTCTACGTGACAAGTTAATTAGAGAGCTCCATTCAAGTGATCTTAGTGGCCATGTTGGACGCGACAAGACTATTGCTAACTTGGAGGATCGTTACTTTTGGCCACAACTAAAGAGAGATGCTGGAAAATTTGTTCAGCGATGCCCCGTATGTCAAACCTGCAAAGGTCAAGTCACGAACACAGGGTTGTACATGCCTTTGCCTATTCCTGAAGCTCCATGGGAGGATCTCTCTATGGACTTTGTCTTGGGTTTGCCAAGAACAAGACGCGGGAATGATGCGGTGTTTGTGGTGGTGGACAGGTTCTCTAAAATGGCTCATTTCATTCCCTGCCGCAAGACAACAGATGCTCATCATGTGGCAAATTTGTTCTTTCGAGAAGTGGTCAGACTTCATGGGGTCCCAAGGTCCATCGTCTCGGACCGTGATAGCAAGTTTCTTGCTGCATTTTGGCTCACTTTGTGGAAGCAGTTCAACACTGAATTAAAATTTTCTAGTACTGCTCATCCCCAAACAGATGGTCAGACGGAAGTGGTGAACAAGTTTTTGGGTAATCTGATCCGTTGCATTTGTGGAGATAGAAAGGGACAATGGGATTTGGCTTTATCCCTTGCTGAATTCTCCTACAACAACTCCAAACATAGATCAACAGGAAGAGTCCTTTTCTATTGTCTACACTAAAGTTCCAACACATGTGGTGGATCTAGTGAAGCTACCATCAAAGGGAAACTCAAAAGCAGCATTGTCCTTTGCTGATAACTACACCGAACTATTTGAAGAAATTCGCCATGTGTTGGAGGCGCAAAATCAGAAGTACAAACAGCTAGCTGATTGCAAACGGAGGTTGAAGACATTCCAAGTTGGTGACAAGGTAATGGTATACCTTCGTAAAGAAAGACTGCCTTTAGGCATCAAAGGGAAGCTTAGGCAGCGGAAATATGGACCCTTCTCAATTCTGAGGAAGATAAATGACAATGCCTATGTGATAGATCTTCCAATGACATGGGAATCTCCAACACATTCAATGTGGCGGACCTGGCTCTTTATCATCCAGAACAAGCACTTTATGAGGATAACTCGAGGTCGAGTTCTAAACAACCAGGGGAGGATGATGAGGGACAGTAGAGAATAAAAAAAATAAACTAGGAGTCAATTATATATGGCTTCTACACACTTCTACTATATTCTACATAATTTGGCACTATAGCCATATGTTGTGTAGTGGTTTCTAGAGTGTTCCAGTTATGAGTAGTAACTAGGTTGTTTGTATTTGCTTTCCTAGCTTTAAGTAGTGTACTCTAGAACTTTCTAGCTATAAGTAGAGCTAAGTAGTGAAGGCTCATGGAGCCTATAAATAGAGGTCCTCACCTCTACATATGTAACCAGCCTATGTACACTCTACCTATCAATAATAAGAACTTGTGTTCTGTCCTAAAGATCTTGGATTAGATCTTGTGTGTTAAAGAGTTTGGATTGAACTCTTGGCAGCCCACGCCTCTAGAGCGATATCTAGCGCAGCACGTTGAAGTGGTTCCTTCAACATTTGTGCTGTCCACGTTGTAGCAGCAAGGTGGAGCTGTTCCTCCACAGCCTTGTGCTGCTTCACAAATTCACCTATTAAACCATAATATCAGCAATATCAACAAAAGGTGGGAGTTGTTCATATCTCATCATGTTAAGATTCATGTCAAGTGCCTATATAAATTGCAAATGCCCACATATATCAGAAAAACCTAATTACAAAACCGAAATTAACATGGGAAGGATCGACATTATCGAATTTACTTGAACAGTAAGATAGCTAATAAACTGAAAGTGTGCCCAAACTCAAGTAGATGATAGTCGCAACGAGCTGTATTCTTGCATGAACTTCAATCTAAGAAATCAAGAACTGAACCTTGCATCCGAGAGGATAATCGCCCTGCACCGTCGACTACCCACGCCAGACGTACCAACCCGCCGCTGACACCTTACGGAGCACGTTGAGCAGAGCGCTCATGGCGTAGTTGTGGCTGAAAAGGTGAAAAGCACACATGAGCTCCCCACGCCTCCGATCCGTCGCTCTCTTTGTGCGCATCAATGAGGGATCGTGGCTGGCCACTCCGCCATGCGCCACTCTCACCTCCTACCTCTCTCTCTGTGTGCTAGCGTGCTACCGCTCTGGAATGAAGAAAACACAGTGGAAGAAATGACACGGCTCTGTAGACATAATTCGCCGCTGTAAAATGAAACATGGACGCAAATGATGGTTAGGGAAAGCCCAGGTTCCTGATACTAATTGACACAACATGTATATGACACTACTACTGATCCTAATCCACTAAAACACCTGATACTACTCATCCCAAAAAATGCTAGAACTATCGGTGAAAGCCACTGATGCCACTACACACACAAACAGATACTGCTCTCACAAACAAGTCTGATACGTTGCCAAAAATTCTGAACTGAATGAGTGAAACAGAGTACCACAAAAACACCTAATTCGGGCGGGCAGAGGAGCCATCTCTCACTCCAAACCAGACCACCTACTTCATCCCCCTCCACCGCCTCCCAATTAGAAACCCTAGAAAACAAATCAAATCATCCTCGAAATTCCGCATCGCGCGGGGGAGGAGCTCGGCAACTAAAATGAGACTACATGGATGCAGATGACATAAGTCGCCGCTGCAAAACTAAACATGGATAGCGCGAGCGGAGGTGGAGGAGAACACATACCTGCTACATTGACGGCGACATCGCTCACGGCCGGCTCCGCCATGGGGAACCCCTCGAGGCTTGAACAACTCCACAACCCATCGGGGGAGGCAATTGAGATGATGAACGGGTGGTGCGCTGGACCAGCGGTCGGGGTGGGGGGTGGGGGGGTGCTCCGTGTGCAGGTTTCTACGGTGTCGACGAGCGCCGCCGTAGGAATCGCCTTCCCCGTCGCCTCTCCCCAAGAACTGTCTGCTTCGCGATAGCTCGGAATGAGGGGGAACAGTCGAACAGAGCCCACCGCCACCGGCTGGGCACGAAATTAAAAAACCGGTTTAACTGAACCAGCCACAAAAAAACCAACGACCGAAAAAGCCAAGGATGACTGAGATGGCAGCTCCAAGATTGGCGCCGAAAGACAGAGACCGACGGCGCAGGATCTGTCTGATGGCGAATTGCAAAATCAGCTAGCTGAAAGTTAGAATGAGTGTAATTAATGCAATCACCGCATGGGAAAACCAAACCGAGGTGGGACCCACTCAGGATGTAGACTAATTCTGAATAAATTTTAGAGCTAGAATGTAGACTAAATTCGAACGGAGGGAGTACAACTCAAGGCAGCTGCAATGTCGAATCCACACAGGCAGTGAACTTGCGCAAATTCGCCAGGATTGTGTCGCTTGCTCTCCAACCTATGCGCATGCACCTAGGGATCGGAAAAGAGTTTGGCATGCCTGGATCTGCCGCCTCCACGTTTGGATCGATAGTCCAGAGACGATGGAAATGCATATGCTCATGCCACCATTAGTATAACGCACTAGTTTTTTTTTGATCTCTTCATAATCTGCAACACAAGGTTCCAATTTCCGTCGAGATGATGGGGACGAGTGTCTCGCGGTTGCGGTATGTTTAGACAATACGAGAGTTGGGTAAGAAATTGGATCGGATCGGGGGAGAAGAAGAGATAGCGGCTTTGAGATGTGTGCTGCCACGTGTCGCAGAGAGGGTCTATTTTGAGGGGCAGAAAGACCCGGTCTCATAGGATTTTTCTCCGAGAAGTACGGGGAAGAACTGATGGTGGCCATCGGCCAGTCCGGCACGGCCCGACAACCTTTCGTGCCGTGCCGGCCTGGCACGTTGTGAAAAAAAGCCCGGACGGGTTTGTTTTCGTGCTGGCCCGCCAACCGAAAACCCCGCGTGTCTATTTTGGCCCGTTTAGGCTGCTTCAGCCTTTTTAAAAATTCAGAGATTGGTTGGACTATTCTTCGGCAAATACTATATCCCGCCCGCTTGCGGCGCGAAACGCCGCGCCCGCGTGAAGCAGCTCTTTGCTGGCCGAGCCCATTTAATTCGCGAGACGCTCATTTCCTCTACTCCTTCGACGCACGATTCCTAGCGTTCGATTTCTAGCGTGCTATTTCGACCAGTTTTTTGTACTCTAGCCTTCTGTTGGTTTTTTCCTTCACGTTTTTTCAGTTTTCTTTTCTATTTCATTTATATTTGTATCATATTAAAAATTGTTCAAGCATTTCAAAAAATATTCATGAGGTTTAAATGAAGGTTCATGAGTTTTCAAAATACGTTTGTGATTTCAACAAAATGTTCACGAATTTGAAAAAATATTCATTCGTATTTAAAAACCGTGCACGTAGTTAAAAAAAATATTCATGAACTATAATAAAATGTTACTAGATTCCAAAACTTGTCATGCGTTTAAAAATATTTGTTCCTAGATTCAAAAAATATTTCTTTTATTTTTAAATTTTTTAGATTGAAATTTTTTCACGAGGTTGCAGAATTATTCATTGGTTAAAAGATATAAATTCACAGAATAAAAAATGTTCATGGACTCCAATAAAAGTCCGTGATTCAAAAAAAATGTTAACAAGGTTTAAAGAAATTGTTCATTGTCTTAAATATATACGTTCACGGAATTAAAAAATGGTCTAATCTGTTATTATTTTTTGTCAATTTTGTATGATTTTAAACAAAAAATTGAAAATTCTTCAAAAATGAAAAACGTTCATATTTCGAAAAAAATCAGATTAAAAAATATCCTGCTTAATAATGTTCGAATTTTAAAAAATCAACTTACAAACTCCAAATTTTAAAAAACTTCAGATTTTAAAAACTGAATTTTTAATTATATTTTTTCACAAGTCTAAATACTTAAAAAAATCTGGACATTTTTCAAATTTGAATATTTCTCATTCTGATTCTTTTTAAAATTTGAACATTTTTCAAAACTGAACAATTTTTAAGATCCTAAAAAGTGAAAAAAGGAAAACAGAAAATAAATGAACAAGAAAAAAACCAAGCAAAAAATAACTAATGAGAAAACTAAATGAATAAGGGAAATGGAAGAGTCACCGAATGGGCCAGCCCAATATCGGGCGTCTTTCAGGAGGCGCTAGTGCGAAGCGC
Organism: Poa pratensis; assembly: GCA_947311845.1. Taxonomy (NCBI): domain Eukaryota; kingdom Viridiplantae; phylum Streptophyta; class Magnoliopsida; order Poales; family Poaceae; genus Poa; species Poa pratensis. Next base: position 50,661,233 of record CAMZMU010000064.1, read on the forward strand.
CCCAATGGGCGACATATAAAATTTCGCCTGTTCTTCCGCGGAGTTAAAGGCAGCACCGGGGGGGCTGCACTGCCGCCACCAGCATAAGGGGCGGAGCTATCTTCAAGACCGGTGTCAATCGACACCGGTGACTTCCCAAAATATTTAAAGAAATAGTGCTTGTACTAAGCTAGTGACACCATCGGCCTGGTATACTCAAGCAACCATAGTAATTGACTTCGGCGACTCATTTTTCGAGCTCCGCCCTGACTAGCATCTTGCTTAACTGCTCAAATGGTAGGATTGCGAGTTACAATCCTGAAAGGATCGAGTAGGTTGACTAGAGGGGGGGGGTTGAATAGGCAACTACAAATTTTCTTTTTCTTTTGATACAAATTTGGGAATTGCTCAAATATAAGTTCACTAGATATGCAACTAGGTGAACAATCCTATATGATGAGCAATAAGCAAGCTAGCAAGATATTCTACACAAGATAAGCTAGTAATACAAGTAAAGAAAGGTTAAGAGATAACCACACGGTGACGCGGAGATGTTCTACCGAAGTTCACTTTCCAATGGAAGCTACGTCTCCGTTGGAGCGGTGCGGAGTCACAAGGTGAACTCCGAATAGCCTTGATATGGCACACCGTATCTCCCTCGTGTTATCCTCCGATGAGGAGTTCCACGAGCCACTATATGATGCCCTCGAGGTCGGCAACAAACCTTTACAAGGATGAGGCACACTCCACAACCGAATTGGAGGCTCTCACCAAATTCCCGCGGCTCCCAAAGCCACAAGAATCACAAGGCCGGACACGACTCCACAACTTAATTGGAGGCTCCCGGCTAGTCCCCGCGGCTCCCAAAGCCACAAGAACGACCAACGACAATCCAAAGTATCAACGAACTTACAAGCTTCAAGCCCTCTCAAGAACGGAGGGGAAAATCAAATCGCTTGGGTGGAAGTGTAGATCTAGGCCATCTCTCCCAAGTCCTAGAAGGACAAGGTGTTTGAGTGGGTAGGGAGAGAGATCTAGGGAGTTGAAGCTTTCAACAATGGTGGAGGATTTATATTAGTTCTGGTCGTGGTGCCCTCTCCAAGGTAGGAGAAGGCCTTTATATACTGCTCCCAAAATCCAGCCGTTGCAGACAGGTAAATCGGATAATCCGATCCAAGTCAACATCGGATTATCCAATGGAATCGGATAAACCGATCAGACTATCATCGGAAAATCCGAAGATCCTCAGTGTGAAGTTTCTTCTAGTCCTTAGCAGTTTTCGAGCAAATCCTGAACATCGGATAATCCGATACTTCCCAACTCGGATAATCTGAATATCTTCAGTGTGAAGTTTCTTCTAGTCCTTAGCAGAATTTTAGCAGACTTTGCAAATTGGATAATCCGAATCTTCCAAAATCGGATAATCCGATTTTCTTCAGCAACAAAACTGGCTCTTTTCAACTCCCTTTTTGGATTTGATGAAAAGATGTTTTACACACTTAAAACCTGCATCACTTGATTCACATGTTAAATCATCACTAGTGTTGTTGCCTAACACACAAAACACAAGGGATTAAGAAATGTCCTTTCAATCTCCCCCTTTTTTGTGTTAGATGACAACACTAGGATTTGCAAGGAAAGCATAATTATATTATCTAGATTCCCGAGCTTAAGACATGAGAAGCTCCCCCTGAATGTGTGCATATAATTAAATTGCATTTGAATACAAATGCAACACATATAGGAAGAGGGCACCTCCAAATAGTAAGGAAACTAGATAGGAAATTTCATGGGAGACATATCAAAATAGAGAACTATACCTTGTGCACAATAGAGTTGAAATAAACCATAGCACAAGAATACACCGCATAACCATATTAGAAATCCATATGTCTCATAACTTAAGCACAAAGGTTCACACACATAAGTTTCACAGAAAACACAACACGAATAAGTTCGACATAAATGGACACAAGCGCAATAAGAATGGTAAAAGCATATGCTTGTGCCCGAAACCCATGCAAATCCCACACGGAAATCAAAATAGAGAACTATACCTTGTGCACAATAGAGTTGAAATAAACCATAGCACAAGAATACACCGCATAACCATATTAGAAATCCATATGTCTCATAACTTAAGCACAGAGGTTCACACACATAAGTTCCACAGAAAACACAACACGAATAAGTTCAACATAAATGGACACAAGCGCAATAAGAATGGTAAAAGCATATGCTTGTGCCCGAAACCCATGCAAATCCCACACGGATACCTAATAGAACTACTTCTCCCCCTTTGGCATCGAAACGCCAAAAAGGGAAAAGAGCGATGCTACGGCCCAAGTAGATCACTCCGACTCAGAGGCATCATCATCATCATCATCACCAACACGGTCACCGCCATCAGCACCATCATCATCATTTTCCTCAGACTTAGCATCATCCTCCTCTGAAGACTCATAAGTACGGGCACGAGTGTAGGATGGCCGGGAAGGGCCAGCAGAAGCTGTCTCTAGAAGATGAGACTCAAGCTGAGTCCATGGAAACTGAGAGCCCTTGTTCCACTGATCATAAGAGAGAGGAGCAGACTCTGGAGGGTCATCTGCGAGGCGAGGAAAGTGCTTGAGAATGTTCTCCTGCCTAAGATAAGTGTCATACTGTCCCCTCCGGATGTCGGCATTCATGCACAGGATGTTCCGCTGGAACCAGTTCAGTTTCTTGGGCGGATCAAAGGAAGGAACCGGAGACGGACGGGTGGCACCATGACGAGCATCACCCATGAAGGAACCTCGGGCAGGAGCTGCAGCAGCAGAAGATGGAATAACCTCTTTCCTCTTCTGATAAACCCTCTTGTACGAATGGGGCTCCATATCATACTTGTTGAAGTTGTGGTTCTTCAAAGTGTCCTTGATGAGCATCATGATGTAAGGAGCATAAGGAATAGTGAGCCCACTGACCATAGAGTCAAACAACTCACGAAAGATGAAATGCATCACATCCACTTTAAACTCAGCTCCAGGGTCTTCATTCTCAACAATCTTTTTAGCAAGGACAAGAAGATTTGCAAGAGGAGCAACTATATTGTCATTGTTACCTCCACTGGGAGCAATAGTTGAGCGGAAGATGATCACAAGCTGGTCATAGAGGGGCAGGAGGCCCTGTTTTTGGCCAATAATTCCATTAGCCCCATACATGTCCTTCAATATATTTTTATTTGTCTTCTCAACAGTGTGCATACGGTAACCACTAGGAGGAAGGTTGCTGCGGTAGGGTGAATAGCCAAGAAGAGTAGACAACCGAGCAAAGGAGGATCCGAGCAAGTCTGGATCGGATAATCCGATTGTCAGGATTTCGTTAGAAATTCTGGCCTGCTAAACCCTTTCTCCTCAGTTTCAAAATAAGACTTGTGTGCATAAGATGGAGTGTTTTTAGGAAAGATAGGCTTGGGATAAGATTGCCAAACTGACATTGGTACTCCACACTCAAACTTGCAAAAATCGAACAAGGAAATGCCAAGATGAGTGGGTTTCCCATAAAACCAACAATAGGACCAAAATTCCAAATGATTTTCAATTAAGACCGAAATGAACCAACTCTTCATAAGGAAGAGGGCGGTGGCCAAGGCCAGCATGTATGAGTTTGTGGTGTGACACCGCGAAGATGTATCTCGGGTTCACGGCCACTACTTGTCATTTAAGCTCACAATTCATGAAATGAAAATATAGAGACAAAATGAGTTCTTACTATCGGCATAATGGGGGGAGGGATAGTCCAATGGATTAGGACCGCACTCCCCCTATGTCCATGCCTACATCCAAACCAAATGAATATCGTCTAATATGGGTAGGTATGCAAGAAGTCCACTAAATCCAATTGCTTATGTCCACCACATTAAGTTCTCCTCTCAACTCCTTGAATCTTGCTTCACCAAGAGGCTTTGTGAACATATCGGCGAGTTGAAGCTTGGTGTTGACATACTTGATTGCAATATCACCCTTCTCAACATGATCTCGAATAAAATGATACCGGATCTCAATATGCTTGGTCTTCCCATGAAGAACCGGATTGTGAGCAATTTTGATGGCACTTTCATTATCACATAAAAGAGGCACTTTGTCACAAATGACACCATAATCCTTTAAAGTTTGCCTCATCCATAATAGTTGTGCACAACAACTTCCGGCGGTAATGTATTCGGCTTCGGTGGAGGACGAGGCCATACAATTTTGCTTCTTAGAAGACCAACTCACAAGGGACCTACCAAGGAATTGGCAAGTACCCGAAGTTGATTTTCTATCCATTTTGCAACCCGCCCAATCCGCATCCGAATAACCTACAAGATCAAAGCTTGTGCCTTGGGGATACCAAAGACCAAAGTTGGGAGTATCCATCAAGTATCTTAGAATCCTTTTAACCGCGGTTTCATGACTTTCCCTAGGACTTGATTGAATCTTGCACACATACCCACACTAAACATAATATCCGGTCTAGATGCACAAAGGTAAAGCAAAGATCCAATCATAGAACGATAAAGCTTTTGATCAACTTCCTTACCATCCGGATCTAAGTGAAGATCCGCCTTGGAGTCCATGGGAAACTTATAAGGCTTGACATTGTTCATGTCAAATTGCTTGAGCATGTCCTTAATATACTTGGCTTGACATAAGAATGTTCCTTCTCGAAATTGGTGGATTTCAAAGCCAAGAAAATAATTCAACTTTCCCATCATGGACATCTCAAATTCCTTGGTCATTAGCTTGCCAAATTGATCACTAAATTCACGGTTAGTGGAACCAAAGATAATATCATCAACATATATTTGACATACGAAAAAATCTCCATTTACCCTTTTTGTAAAAAGAGTGGGATCTATTACCCCAATTTCAAAGCCACGGTCTACTAAGAACTCCTTGAGATGATCATACCAAGCACGTGGAGCTTGCTTGAGCCCATAAAGAGCCTTATGTAGTAAGTAGACGTGGTTAGGAAATTTAGGGTCTTCGAAACCCGGAGGTTGTTTAACATACACCAACTCATTTAGTGGACCATTTAAGAAATCACTTTTAACATCCATTTGATATAAGACAATATTATGAGTAGATGCATAAGCAATTAGTAAGCGAATGGATTCAAGTCTAGCAACGGGGGCATAGGTTTCACCGTAGTCGACTCCTTCGATTTGGGTGTAGCCTTGTGCAACCAATCTTGCTTTGTTGCGGATGACTTGACCATGAGAGTCTTGCTTGTTCTTAAATATCCACTTGGTTCCAATGACATTATGGCATGTGTCTTTGGGCTTTTCAACTAATGACCATACTTTGTTGCGCTCGAATTTGTTCAACTCTTCATGCATAGCCGCAACCCAATCCATATCTTCAAGAGCATCATATACCTTTAGAGGTTCTAAGCTAGACAAACAAGAGGCATGGCCACAAAAGTTAGATAATTGTTTGCGTGTGGACACACCCCTACGAATACTCCCAAGGATATTTTCTTTGAAGTGGGAAAGATGATCCAATTTTGATGCACGCCGGATGACCCGGCGTTCCATGGCTTGACCAATTGTTTCACCAACACAAGTATCTTCATCATTGCCTTCATCTTGCTCATGGTCAACCCGAAGTGGAGTTCTTGGGGTTGTGGGTTCATTATGTTCTTGTTCACCACTAGAGTTGGGTGGGTCTTGACCATCTTCTTGATCATTTGAATGAATATCATGTTCTTGTTCTTGGATAGATTCTTGATCAATTATTGAGGTGGATGACTCAACTTGAGTAGAACTTGTTCCTTCTTCTTGAGTATCATCAATAGGTCCTTCAATAGGAATTAGTTCTCCAATCCCCATAATTCTTATGGCTTGAGATGGAGCATCATCACCTACATCATCATGATCAATATGCTCCGCTTGGGAGCCATTATCCTCGACAAACTCCACGTTCATAGATTTTTCAACACACCCGGTGGATATGTTGTAGACCCTATAAGCATGAGACTTTGCGGCATATCCAACAAGTATACCATCAAAAGATCTAGATTCAAATTTAGCAATTTTGCAACCTTTAATGTAAACATGGCATTTGCAACCAAAGACTCGAAAGTAAGATACATTTGGCTTTTTACCGGTGAGGAGTTCATATGGTGTCTTTTCCATGAGAGGACGGAAGAAGAGCCGGTTTGAGTAATGACAAGCGGTATTGATGGCTTCGGCCCAAAAGTTGTATGGGGAATGAAATTCGCCCATCATAGTTCTTGCCATATCAATAAGAGTGCGGTTCTTCCTTTCGGCGACACCATTTTGTTGGGGAGTATATGCAGCGGAATATTGGTGTTGAATGCCCTCCCCACTTAGGAAATCATCCATAGTGTAATTCTTGAACTCCGTACCATTGTCACTTCTAATTGCAAAATGTTGGAGTCATATTGGCGTTGAACTAGGGTTGCAAAGTCAATGAATATCTTTTGAGTTTCACTCTTCTTCTTGATGTAGAAAGTCCAACAATATCTTGAATAATCATCCACAATCACCAAACAATATTTCTTGCCACCAAGACTATCATATGTGGGAGGCCCAAAGAGATCCATATGAAGGAGCTCCAAAGGCCTCTTTGTGGAGATAATGGTCTTCTTGGGGTGATTCTTTTCATGCATCTTTCCGGCTATGCATGCACTACAAGGACGATCTTTGGAAAAATTAACATCGGTTAGTCCTACCACGTGTCCACCCTTTACAAGAGTTTGTAAATTTCTCATACCGACATGGCCTAGCCGGCGATGCCAAAGCCAACCCTTGTCGGATTTATCCATTAGACACGTGGCAATTTGAGTGGTCTCTTTCGAGAAATCGACCACATACAAACCGTTCTCACGAAATCCAACAAAGGCTACTTTAAGAGATTTTGTGAAAAGGATGGTCACGTGGTATTTATTAAAGATAACGGTGTAACCGGCATCGCATAATTGACCAACGGAAAGTAGATTATATGAAAGGGATTCAACAAGGAGGACCTTCTCAATTGATAACTCCGGTGTGATCACCACCTTGCCATATCTTTTTTTTTTGAAGGTTTATAACAGTAGGAAGGGCTCCTACTGCTTTTGCATTAAAAAAAGGGGGGGGGTGGGGGGGGGGGGGAGTGAACTGTTTTTACATTTTACAGCTGCCGAGGCATAGAGCACTCAAAACTCAAAACTTAAAGAGAGCTAGCTAAATCTGAAATAAAGGGGTGCAGGTCAGCTTTAGTTCTATGAACTAGGAGACTAAAATTAGATTTGAATTTGTCCTTCCACGAGTTGAGGCTTGGCGTAATCCCTTAAAGTGTAGGTCATTTCTCTCTTTCCAAATGTTCCATGTTGCAACCGAGATTACTTCCATGAACATAGGTTTATTCCAGAGTAGTTTTGCCGAAGAGACAATCTGCAGTCTGTTATTGCCATTTGGTATCATCAAGCCAAGAGCTGTCCAACAACTTCTACTGAAGGAACATTCAAAGAATAGATGCTCAACTGTTTCTTCCACAGGTTGTGGACAGAGTATACAGTTAAAGTCAGAGGTCACATTATAGTGCCTTCTTCTGAGCATATTTTTTGTGTTCAGTCTATCCGAGAGAAGCAACCAGGTGAAGAATTTCAGTTTAGCCGTGGTTTTTGATTTCCAAATCCAAGGAAAGGCTTCATGTGCAATCTCTTCTCTGAAGCAGAACTTGTAGAATTTATGAGAGGTATAGGCCACACTTCCCCATGCATACGACCAGCTGTCATTTTCCGCAGAAATTGTCACAGAAGAGAGGAGAGTTTGCATATGTCGGATCTCAGTCATAGCTTCAGGGGAAACAGGGAGAGCAAAGTTGCAGGAGAGCTGCTGCGTGCCAAGAAATTCACGGACTGAGATATCTTGCTGGATGGAGAAAGATAACGCTCTAGGGAATTGATCACTAAGAATCTGATCTTGCCACAAATCTTTCCAGAACAGTGCTGTGTTTCCAGCATTAACCGAGCAACTGGCAATACCTCTGAAGATAGGTGCCAGCTTGAGGACATCTCTCCACCAGAACGAACCACAGGCCTCGACTGCATGTGGTATCTTGTTGTGGTAGTGTGTCTGCCACATTAATTGAACCCAGGGGGTGTCAGGTTTGTTGTAGAATTTATGGAGGTATTTCAGCAGAAGTGCTTGATTCTGAACTTTCAAATTGAGAACTCCCATCCCTCCTTTCGCTTTTGGTTTACAAACACTGTCCCAAGCAATAAGAGAATTGCATTTCACTCCATCGTCTGTCTTTTTGTTCCAAAGACAATGTCTCCTAATTTTGTCAAACAAGACAATTATTTTGGGGGGAAGCTGAATGGCGCACATGGTGAAAGTTGCAATGGAAGTGAGGAGAGAATTAATAACAGTAACTCTCCCACTATATGCCATCATCAAAAAATTGGCAGTCATCTTTCTTTCAACCTTGCCATATCCCAATACCTTAAGTCTTGTATTGTTCCCAATGGTGACATGAGAGAATGAGAGTAATTGTTTCAATAAGCCCTTTACTACTTCTTTGCTTCCGGTCATGTGAGATGAACACCCACTATCAATGAGCCATGAAGATCCACCGGAAGAAAAGCCCTACAATAAATCAAGTCTTTGATTTAGGTACCCATTTTGGAATGGGTCCTCTTTTGTTAGTCACAAGGGTCTTTGGAACCCAAATAGCATAGTGATAATCATCTCCATATGAGGTACCAACATATTTAGCAAAAACATAACCATTTCTATATTTCATAAGCACATATGAGGGGTTATATTTTCCGGCAAAGTCATTGTGAGTGGCATTGCCCCTTGTGGCTTTACCACCCACAATGGGTTCAACATTCTTCTTGCCCAACTCCCCCTCCTTCACAAAAATGATATCTTTTGAAGGGGAGGTAGGCATCTTCTTCTTGTTTGCCTTCTTGGACTTGGGAGCAAACCCAAGCCCTTCCTTGCTAACCACTCCCTTTTGATTGGTCAAAAGATCATTGAGATTCTTTTCCCCTTGGATACAAGTGGCTAGACCCTTTTCAAGTTGGGCCTTCAACCTAGTGTTCTCCTCCATGAGAGATGCTTTAAGACATAAAGGGTTAGTAGCACAAGCATTGGCATCTTTATCATTATGAGGAGTGGTGAAGCTAGCATATATAAACTGAGCTTGTAATTTAGCATATGACCCCTTGAGCTTGGTGAGCTCACTTGAGGTCACCTTGTGGGTTTCCCTAAGTTGCTCAAAATTCTCAAGGAGTTTGTTATGACTCTCTACAAGCTCATCATTTTTAATTTTTAGATCACTAGCAACTTGAATAGAGGTTTCACGGGTTTCTTTTGCCTTGGATAAATCCTTGGCTTGGATCTCCTCAAGTTGCTCCCGGAACACTTGTTCCTCAACAAGTTGCTCTTCTAGCTCACCAATTTTATCGGCATGATCACGTGCATGCCCCTCAAGCTCATAAATCCTATTCTCCTTCTCCTCAAGGAGGTGTTTGGCTTCTCCATATTGGTACATGAGAGCCTCAACCATTTTCTTGGTTGGACCTTGGAGCTTGTTTAAAAAGAGGGTAATTGTATCCTCTTTCTCCTCATTTTTCCCTACATCCTCAACACAATCCAAGAGAGATGGTTTAGAGGAGATAGTAATTTTAGGTGGGGAATTCACCTTGGTTTCCTTGGCCATGAGGCACATAGGCTTGGAGATCTTGTTGTCATTTGGAGCGGTGAAAAGGGGCGCCAATGAAGGAGGAAGGTTGCCCATTGCAAGAGCCGCCATCCCCACTTCCTCACTTGTATCATCATCCTCCTCTTCGCCACCGGACTCATACTCTTCTTCATGTGTTGCGGTGACAAGAGCCTTTTGAGGTTCTCTCTTGATGAGGTACTTGATGGGCTTGGTGAAGAACTTCTTCTTCTTTAAGATGAGTTGGCCTCCAAAATCTTCTCTTCTCTCATAGGGGCAATCCTTCATAAGGTGATTCTCTTTTCCACAATTAAAGCACATTCTTTTCATTTGTGGGGAGAAGTTGCTTCTAGGGGAGAAGTTGCTCTTGATATTCTTTTTGTTCCAATACTTGGTGGCGGCAAGAGCAAGCACCTCATTGAGTTCACCCACAAAATCTTCTTCATGATGACCACTTGTGCTTTCTTCATATCTTGGATGTTCTCTCACATGAGCCTTCAAGGCAAGGTTCTTTGTGCCACGAATTTGGTTGATGGAAGACTTGGAAGTGGCCTTCAAGGTGTCATAAGTGACGAATTGTGCCAATATGTCATTGGGAGACATTGTTTTGTAGTCCGCTCTTGTATGGAGATTCATCACCATATTTTCATTGTATGGAACAATGGTCTTGAGGAACTTGGCTTTGACCCATTCATCATCCATATCTTTCTTTCCATTTTCCCTACATGCCACCACAAGCTTGGTGAGTCTTCGGAAGAGATCCGATGGTGTCTCTTCTTCTAGCATCATGAAGTTGTCCACTTGATGTTGAAGGATGGCATCGTTGGAGCGTTGAAGGCCCTCATTTCCTTCATATACCGATGCGAGAAAATCCCAAGCTTCCATGGTGGTTTTGAGATTCCACACTTGATCTTCATCATGGGCGGTCATGGCACTCTCAAGGATGTACTTGGCATTGGCATCAAGTTGTTCATCAATCTCTTCTTGCCTTGTCAAGTTGGAGGGATCAACCGGAGTATAACCATTTTGAACCACCCTCCAAAGATGCACCGATGAGCTGCGAAAATAAGACTCCATAGATTTCTTCCAAGTGAAATAACGAGTATTATCAAGCTTAGGAGGTGGCCTACTTAGGTTGGTTATATGAGGTTGAGTGAGTGGAACTTGAGTGAGATTTGAAGTAGGTGGAGCAAAGTTATGAGGAGGCTTCTCACCAGTTTTAGGTTGATCTTTGTTATCCTTAACAACCAAGGCCTCAACGTTAGAAACACCGGTTGATGAGGAGGCATTTTGATTATTAATGACCCGAGTAAACACCTCGTCCACCATTTTGCCTTTCATGAACCCAAAGAGTTCAATCATGGCTTTTATGGTGACCGGGGCATTATCATCGGGAGGGGTTATCCCCGCTTCACTTAGTTCTTTCTCAAGTTGTTCTCTATCATTTTTCTCTTGTTGTTCCTTAGCAAGTTTTAACTCCTCGTCGCTAGTCATCCTCCTCTTTAGGCTGTTAAGCCCTTAATAAAGAGACCTTGCTCTGATACCAATTGAAAGGATCGAGTAGGTTGACTAGAGGGGGGGTGAATAGGCAACTACAAATTTTCTTTTTCTTTTGATACAAATTTGGGAATTGCTCAAATATAAGTTCACTAGATATGCAACTAGGTGAACAATCCTATATGATGAGCAATAAGCAAGCTAGCAAGATATTCTACACAAGATAAGCTAGCAATACAAGTAAAGAAAGGTTAAGATAACCACACGGCGACGCGGAGATGTTCTACCGAAGTTCACTTCCCAATGGAAGCTACGTCTCCGTTGGAGCGGTGCGGAGTCACAAGGTGAACTCCGAATAGCCTTGATATGGCACACCGTATCTCCCTCGTGTTATCCTCCGATGAGGAGTTCCACGAGCCACTATATGATGCCCTCGAGGTCGGCAACAAACCTTTACAAGGATGAGGCACACTCCACAACCGAATTGGAGGCTCTCACCAAATTCCCGCGGTTCCCAAAGCCACAAGAATCACAAGGCCGGGACACGACTCCACAACTTAATTGGAGGCTCCCGGCTAGTCCCCGCGGCTCCCAAAGCCACAAGAACGACCAACGACAATCCAAAGTATCAACGAACTTACAAGCTTCAAGCCCTCTCAAGAACGGAGGGGAAAATCAAATCGCTTGGGTGGAAGTGTAGATCTAGGCCATCTCTCCCAAGTCCTAGAAGGACAAGGTGTTTGAGTGGGTAGGGAGAGAGATCTAGGGAGTTGAAGCTTTCAACAATGGTGGAGGATTTAGTTCTGGTCGTGGTGCCCTCTCCAAGGTAGGAGAAGGCCTTTATATACTGCTCCCAAAATCCAGCCGTTGCAGACAGGTAAATCGGATAATCCGATCCAAGTCAACATCGGATTATCCGATGGAATCGGATAAACCGATCAGACTATCATCGGATAATCCGAAGATCCTCAGTGTGAAGTTTCTTCTAGTCCTTAGCAGTTTTCGAGCAAATCCTGAACATCGGATAATCCGATACTTCCCAACTCGGATAATCCGAATATCTTCAGTGTGAAGTTTCTTCTAGTCCTTAGCAGAATTTCAGCAGACTTTGCAAATCGGATAATCCGAATCTTCCAAAATCGGATAATCCGATTTTCTTCAGCAACAAAACTGGCTCTTTTCAACTCCCTTTTTGGATTTGATGCAAAGATGTTTTACACACTTAAAACCTGCATCACTTGATTCACATGTTAAATCATCACTAGTGTTGTTGCCTAACACACAAAACACAAGGGATTAAGAAATGTCCTTTCAAATCCTTATGGCGGAGACGAGTTCTAGTGGGCTGCGTCGATGCTGAGGAGACATTGTCGGTGACTCCGTTAGAGAGGGACCAAATATTGGGGAGGAGTGAGAGCATCTCCAACGGATTATGCAAGACAAATTTAACTAACTTTTACTCATGAAAGACTAAAATACCAGCTCCAACCTATTGCCTATCCTATATGGTGATGCAATTATTTGTTTCCCGTGCTGCAAATATGCATCACCGAACCCATGCCCATAAACATTTTGCATAACGCGCCTAGTCCAACCGCCCGCTTCAGCTTTCATCCCTGCCTCGCTCGCCACCACCTTCCACCGTCGGCGGCAAAATCCTGGCCAAATCGAGTTGAATTGCTCCGTCATCAATCCATGATCGCCCTCCATCACCGTCGCGCCTCGCCCGCCTCCTACGGTAGCTTGGGATGGCCGACCGTCGCCGTGAATCTTCGCCCTCACCAAGCAGATTTCGGCCAACTCGGGCCTGCCGCCGCCCTCTGCTGGTCGTATACGAGTCCACGCTGAAAGTGCATGGTGCCCCATGTATGGTTTTGGTAATTAATGACAATCCTTATGGACTAATGTTTGTATTGAGTCATCTTTATACGTTTGTCCATAGGCAACGCTTGAACTCCATGTGTTGGATTCAAGGTTGTATGCCATCAAGATCATTGATTATAATGGACATATTTTATATGATCAAGTAGAAGAAAATATATAAGGTTGATCAAGACTAAGTGCAAAGAGTGGATTCAAGTTGATCAACACACAAAGCTAAATGATGTACCATGTGGGATCATGTGATCCAAAGGTATGGTAAGAAATTGTCCATATAGCATTGTGAACTAACCCATTGTGTGTGTGTGTGGCATTCCTTTGTTGGGTTAGGTATCTCTCCATGGGCTTGCATCAAAAGAAAGATTTCTTATAGCTCATGGAGGATGACGTCAAGTGGTGATCGTCATCAAGGTTGAGTGGTGCAAGTTCAAGATGGGCATCTAGAAGATATCATATGCTTGAAGCTTGCAACCCATTTGAGGATAATGGTCAAGTGAAGATGTGCCTAAGAGAGGCAATCCAAGCAAAGCGCAATCAAGAAAGGTGGTCCACTTGAAGAGATCAAAATCATCATCATCTAGCTCAAGTGGAATGTGGAAGGCAAAGGTATGATCTTGATAGGGTTTCTATTTTACCGGTCTCATGATGTTAGTAAGAGACCGGGTTATAGGATAGACACCGTACTATCAAGAGGGGCTCTCAAGTGAGTAACTTGTTCGCATCTTTGTGGAGAGCTCAAACCTTTGCATACTTGGCATATCATCTTTCGTGGTTCTTATTTGGCTTTTCTCCTTGTTGGGTTTTGGTGCTTGTTGTGATCTTCATGACAAGCCCAAGTTCTCCGAAAATGGATTTCGTATGGAAAACTTGTTGCGTTTTCGGGTTGGAAATATTATCGGTTTATCCTTGAGGAAAGTTCCACACCTTCCCATATGTGGCTCTTGTTGCTATCTTTCCAACAAAATTGGTTTCACCTGATTTGGAGTTCGAATGAATTAGTTATGGGGTTTGCAGTTTTGCTGAGTGGTTGCAGGATTTCTTGGTCGGAGTCTCCGGCGTGCCAGGGCCGGAGTCTCCGGACTCAGGGCAAACCAGAGTCTCCGGCCTTCGATTTTTGGTGCGCAAAGGTCCACAGGACGGCACTCTCTGATGGGGGGGGGGGGTCCGGAAGTACCCCGGAGGTTCCCCGGAGTCTCCGCCCTCCGTGTAGGCCGGTGTCTCCGCCCAGGACAGAGTCTCCGGGGTTAGTTGTTTGCAACGGCTCTATTTTTGGGAGACCTATAAAAGGCCCCTTTTCCCCAAATAGACCAAGCTTTTCTGCAGCACGTTTTTCTCTCTCTCTCCCACCATTGTTGACCTTGGAAAGCTTGCCTCTCTCTCAATTCCTCCCATGATTCTTGCATATCTTTGAGGGAAAAGAGCGAGGAGATCTAGATCTACATTTCCACCAATCCATCTCTCCTCTAAGTAAGGGGAACCTAGTAGATCTTGATCTTGGAGTTCTTGGTGTTTCTCCTCCATTGTTCTTCCTCTCTTATTCTCCCATAAGCATTTGTTGCTTTGTTGGAATTTGAGAGTGAAGGACTTGAGCACTTCTTGTGTTCTTGCCATTGCATTTTGTGCATCGGGTTTGCTCTCTCCACGAGGATTCGTGGAAGTGAAAGTTCGTGAGCTTGTTACTCTTGGGTCGTTGGACCCTACGGTGTTCGTGTGACCTTTTGTGGTCAAGGCCTTTTGTGGCGAGTTGGAACCTTTTGTGGTCACTTGGGAGCTCCCAATCCTTTTGTGGGTTGTGCCTCAAGATTGTTGTAAGGGACTCGATTTCCGCCCAAAAGGAAATCAATAGTGGAAGGTGAACCGAGCTTTTGGGCAAGGTTCATCGGTGAATAGTGTGAGGCCATTTGTGGCGTTTGAGTTTGAAACTCACAACCCTCCAACGATACGTACTGCCCTAAAAAGGAGTAACTCGGGAATACATCATCGTCTCCGCGTGGCTCAGTTATTTCTATACCCGAGCTCTTTACTTATGCATTTTACATTGTGATAGCCTTCGTGCTTGAAGTCTTTTATCTTGCTATCACCTTGTTACTTGTCTTGCTTAGCATAAGTTGTTGGTGCACATAGGTGAGCCTAGTTTATTTATGTTGTGTGCTTGTTAAATTAAAACACCTAATTTTATTCTGCATTTATCAAGCCTAAACCAGAAAAGTTTTAATCGCCTATTCACCCCCCTCTAGGCGACATCCTTGTCCTTTCACATGCCCCCAGGGAGCTTTGATTTGGTGGCTGGTAGGTGTCGAGCGGCCCGCATGTGACCTGACCTTGACTGCTACCACAGGTGCCACCATGACCCTCCACCACGCGACTTCAGCTCTGGCCGCCTACCGCGCTTTGTCGACTTAGCTGAGACCCTCTGCCCATCCCTTGCTGTCTTTCCTCGGCATCCGCGACCTCCGCCAGCCAAAATCAAGCTCGGCGCCCAGCGACCGTCGGATGCGCCTTCCTCTGCATCCACCATCGATTCTCATGTGGTGCCCTATTTTGCATCATCTCGAAATTTGTTGACGCCATGTTTTCATCATCTGGAATGAGTGTCCTATATTTTGTGTCCTAAAACCCAAAAAGTCTTAACTGTTTTCGGGTGCCCTGTTTTACATCATTTGTTGGAGATGCTCTAAGCGCAAAACAGAGAAAAGGTTGTCGGTCTCCTCGCTCCCGCTCCACGACTACATGGCCTAAACTAGCAACTTCGGGAGCGCAGAGGCATAGGTGATACGTCTCCAACGTATCTATAATTTCTGATGTTCCATGCTTGTTTTATATCAATTGCCACATGTTTTGTATACACTTTATATCATTTTTATACATTTTCTGGGACTAACCTATTAACAAGATGCCACAGTGCCAGTTCCTGTTTTCTGCTATTTTTGTATTCCAGAAAAGCTAGTCTGAAAATATTCTCGGAATTGGACGAAAATTTACGGAGGCCCCTATTTTACCAGAAGACTCCATGGGCCAGAAGGACAAGTCCGGGGGAGGCCCGAGGGCCCCACACGTGGCTCGGCGCGGCCAGGAATCTCCAGGCGCCCTAGGGTGGTGTCGTCTCCTCGTGCACCGCCTCGCGACGCCCTTTGGACTATATATTGCCCTTGACCTAAAACTCACTGAACAATCAACGATTTCCCCAGAAAAGTTCCAGAGCTCCGCCGCCATCCGAAACCAAGTTTCGGGGGTCAGAAGTTCCTGTTCTGGCACCCTGCCGGGACGGGGATTGACCCCCGGAGCCTTCTCCACGACGCCGCCGCCTCCATCATGCTCCGTGAGTAGTTCCCCCATGGACTACGGGTTCTAGCTGTAGCTAGTTGGTACTCTCTCTCCCATGTACTTCAATACAATGATCTCATGAGCTGCCTTACATGATTGAGATCCATATGATGTAATCGGTGTTGTGTTTGCTGGGATCCGATGAATATTGAATACTATGTCAAGTTGATTATCAATCTATCTTATATGTTATTTAAGATCTTGCATGCTCTCCGGTACTTGTGGTTACCTTGATCAAGTAGTTGCCTGTATCTCCAAGAGGAGTATTTATGCTAGATAGTGGGTTCATGCCTCCATTTAATCTGGGACAGTGACAGAAAGTTCTAAGGTTGTGGATGTGCTGTTGCCACTAGGGTAACCTAACGATGCTATGTCCGGGCATATGTGTTTGTTTACATTACGCACTTTACTTAATGCAATTATCCGTTGCTTGCAACTTAATACCAACGGGGACTCGGATGACAACCCGGCGGTGGATTATTAGTCATAGATGCTGTTGGATAACGGTCTATGTATTTGTCGTAATGCCCAATTAAATATCATAGTAGTCATCATGTCATATATATGCATTGTCATGCGCTCAATATTCTGTCAATTGCCCAACTGTAATTTGTTCACCCAACACTTGTTATTGGAGAGTTACCACTAGTGTAGATAGCTGGGAACCCCGGTCCATCTGTAATCATCATTGCTTTTCCGTCAACTCCACGCAAGCAACTATTTTCTGGTGCCATTGCTTCTGTGTTACTGCTACTGTTGCTCTCATATTACTGCTGCTTTCACATCACGTTTGTTACTAGTGCTTTCTCAGGTGTGGTGGAATTGACAACTCCGCTGCTAAGGCTTATAAGTATTCTTTGTCTCCCCTTGTGTCGAATCAATAAATTTGGGTTTTACTTCCCTCGAAGACTGTTGCGATCCCCTATACTTGTGGGTTATCAAGACTATTTTCTGGCGCCGTTGCCGGGGAGCATAGCTCTACTCATAAGTTCACCTGGGGAGTACACTCTACCTCTCTCTCTGTTTTTATTTTATTTTGTTTTGTCTAGTTTACTTTTGTCTAGTTTTATTTTGCTTAGTTTATTTCTGTTTAGTTGTGTTTTGTTTAGTTTACTTTTGTTTAGTTTATTTTTGTCTAGTTTTATTTTTCTTATATACCCGAAAATCCATAAAAATTTAAAAACCAAAATCTAAAAAAAACTGTTGCTATGGAAGAACATGCTAGAACCTCTATGTTTATGGAAGCTAAAGAATTATATATAAAGTATAGAGAATCAAGAGAGGGTAAAATCATGAGAGGCATGTTAAAAAAGTTAAATCAAATTGCTGAAATTTTGCTGGAACGCCATGATATAAATTGTTGCTCTGAACAAGATACTAAACATCTTAAATTCCAATGTGGCTTTAGTGAAGAAGTTTTAATTATGAACTATCATTGGAATAACTATATTCATTTGGGAGCTGAACAAGTAGAACAATTTGTTACATTTGTGGAGCTTCTGAAATAGATTCCTTCATGGCTAAAAATTATGAAACCTGTGTTGCTTGTAATAAACTTAAAGAAACGGTCTCTTTTATTCTTGATTATTGCCTAGAAAATTTCAGCAATAATTGTTATATCATTGATTATAAAGAGAGACTCATTAATGCACAAGAATGCACTCACAATTTGCAGGAACCTGTAGAAGAAGAAACTACTGCTGAAGCTGAAAGCTCATTGGATGAAAAAGAGGAGGAGAGTGATGAACAAAAGGAGGAAGAATGGAGTAGCTACCCATGCCTACCTTCTAATGAGAGTAACTCTTTATCTCTTACACTATTTGATTGCCCTCCATGCTTACCAAAGGAGGATGAATGTTATGTTCCTGTGGATTCTCTTGAAATATTCCCTATGAGTAAAACTTGTGGAAATGATTATGCTACTGATATTTATGATAATCCATGCTATTTTGATAAATCTTATGATAATCCTTTATTTGTGCCTAATCGAAATGCATGGTAATGAAAAGTTTGCTTAGAAAATGTTTATGATAAAGCTCTAGATGATGGTCCTATATTGGTTGATAATATTAATTGTACTACTAATGAAAATGGGATTGGAGAGGTCTTGACTTTATCTAGGAGTCCCATACCTCTTGAGAATGATCAATCATCTTGTTATAAAATTGTTAAAAGTGGGTTTGAAAGTTTTAATCCCACTATTTTTGAGCTTGATAAGAATTATGTGTTTTAGATCATGAAAAGCATGCTTTATGTGATAGTTATATTGTTGAGTTTGTTCATGATGCTACTGAAAATTATTATGAGAGAGGAAAATATGGTTGTAGAAATTTTCATGGTACTAAAGCACCTCTCTATATGCTGAAAGTTCTGAAGTTACTCTTGTTTTATCTTCCTATGCTTGTCACTTTGTTCTTCATGAATTTATTTGTGTACAAGATTCCTATGCATAGGAAGTGGGTTAGACTTAAATGTGTTTCGAATTTGCTTCTTGATGCTCCTTTTGCTTCATTTTCTATTTTTATGTGAGCATCTTTAAAACTATCAAGCCTAGCTAAAAGGCATTAAAGAAAAGCGCTTATGGGAGGCAACCCATTTTATTTTTTGCAATTTTTCTTTTATTGAGTCAAGGAGGTTGTTTACTTCTGTAGCAACTCCTTTGTATCTTTACTTTCTTGCATTGTTGTGCCAAGAGTAGTCTCTAATGATAAGATGTTGCTAATTTTGATTGCTGCGCAGGAACAGATTTCTGCTGTTCACTGTACGAAATTCCTAAAATCACCAGATTGTGAATTAAATCTGAAATTTTTTGTGCGTAATCCTGATATATGTATGCATCTTTCGTTAGTTCAACGTTTTTCGATTTGAGTCCCGTAAGTGCCTCGAAAAAATTCATCTTTACTGGCTGTTCTGTTTTGACAGATTCTGTCTCTGTTTTTTGCATTGTCTCTTGTGGGCTTTAAGCAAGGTTCTCTAGACGTGGAGGGCTGTAGCTAATGTTTTATTGAGTTCTTGCAATGTGTCACAACAGAACCAGTGGATTAAAGTTTTTGAGTACTAACCCCTCTAATGAGAATTACGTTGAGTTTGGTGTGGCGGAAGTTTTCAAGGGTCAAGAGGGAAGAGTGATATAATAGGATGAAGAAGAGTGAAGAGCTTAAGCTTGGGGAGGCTCCCATGGATCTCCCCAGCATATTTCAAGAAGACTCAAGCGTCTAAGCTTGGGGATGCCCAAGGCATCCCCTTCTTCATCGCAAAATTATCAGGTCATCTCTAGTGAAACTATATTTTAATTCTTTCACATCATATGTGCTTTTCTTGGAGCGTCTGTGTGCTTTTATTTTCAGTATTGCACTTTTATTTTCAATAAAGCTTGACTGGACCCTAGCATTCTTGATTGGGAGAGAGACACGCTCCGCTTTTTCATGAGAATACTCCTATTCTTCACTTATATTTGTTGAGTATTCATATCTAGCGCTGTTCAGCTTTTAGCTCTTGTTTTCATGTATCTCTTGTCAGAGCTATTAGCTTTCTTTTGTAGAAAGTACTCTCTTGCTTCACTTATATTTGTTTGGAGAGTTGATTAAATAAATTGATTGGTGTTTGGTTGGTTCAGAAAATGTTGCATGTGGTAATTGGTATAAGGAAAAACTTGCTTAATCTTGTAGATCACTAATTTGGATAACTTGATGCTTGTCAATTGTTTTGAGTTAACAAGTAGATCATGATTAAATTGTGCATCACATGAGTTAAGCCTATTAGTGAAGAACTACCGTAAAGCTTGTTGAAAATTTGGTTTGCATCGGTGGTATCTCTAAGGTCTAGATATTTTCTAATAACAGGGTTTGGTTAACAAGGAAGACGGTATGAAGTCTTATAACGTTTGCAATATGTTTGTCATATAAAACTTGGTGTACGGGTTGATATTCTTGTTTGCTTACATAAACCTTGCTAGCCTAAACTCTGTACTGAGAGGGAATGCTTCTCGTGCATCCAAATCCTTGAGCCAAAATCCATGCCATTTGTGTCCACCATAACTACCTATATGTGGTATTTCCTTGCCACTCCAAGTAAATTTTTCATGTGCTACCTTTAAATTATTCAAAATGTTATTATTCCCTTTTGTGTCAATGTTTACTAGCTCATGAGGAATTAGTGTGGTTATTCTTTATTCTATTTGTGAATGGACTTTTACACCTGGACTAGTGGCATATACATCCGCTTATCCAATAACTTGCAAAAAGAGCTGGCAACGGGGTGCCCAGTCCCAATTAATTACAACTTTAACCAATTAATTCTCTTCACACTTTTGCCCTGATTCATCAGTAAGCAATGACAAACAGTGAAATACCTGAATGTGTGTAAACCAAAGAGAAAGAGGGATGATCTGCCTTGCTGGTAGAAATAACGTCCTTCATGGGAGCCGCTCTTAAAAGTCCGTTTGACAGGTAGAATACTGTTCTCACCCGCTACCATTCGTTGACAATTAACAAACACCTCTCAAAAATAGATACTCCTCCATGGTATGTGATTGATGGAAGGCACCCGAGGATTCGGTTAGCCATGGCTTGTGTTAGCAAGGTTGGGAGGAGTATCAAATATTTTATGCAATCTCTATATGCTTTCAAAAACCTAAAAGCTCTAGCACATGACTTAATCCCTGCTTCCCTCTGCGAAGGGCCTTTCTTTTACTTTTATGTTGAGTCAGTTTTCCTATTCTTTCTGTCTTCCACAAGCAAACACTAGTGTCAACTTTGTTACAACATGCGTTATATGCACGTATTGGACTTGTTATACTACTTTGTGTTGACGATATCCATGAGATAAATATGTTGAAAGTTGAAGCAAATGCTGAAACTTAATTCTTCCTTTGTGTTGATTAAATACCTTTTATTAGAAACTATTGCTTTATGAGTTAACACTTATGCAAAACGTTTGATGCTTGTCTCGAAAGTACTATTCATGAAAACGTTTAGCTTGTGTGATTCATTGTTTACTCATTATCTATTTGGTAGCAAATTATAGACCATTGACTTGGATCACTTCATTCATTTACATGTGCCTTGCAATATTATATGATCAAGATTATGATGGTAGCATGTCACCTCAAAAATTATTTGTTTTTATCGTTTACCTACTCGAGGACGAGTAGGAACTAAGCTTGGGGATGCTGATACGTCTCAAACGTATCTATAATTTTTGATGTTCCATGCTTGTTTTATATCAATTGCTACATGTTTTGTATACACTTTATATCATTTTTATACATTTTCTGGGACTAACCTATTAACAAGATGCCACAGTGCCAGTTCCTGTTTTCTGCTGTTTTTGTATTCCAGAAAAGCTAGTCTGGAAATATTCTCGGAATTGGACGAAAATTTACGGAGGCCCCTATTTTACCAGAAGACTCCATGGGCCAGAAGGACAAGTCCGGGGGAGGCCCGAGGGCCCCACACGTGGCTCGCGCGGCCAGGAATCTCCGGCGCCCTAGGGTGGTGTCGTCTCCTCGTGCACCGCCTCGCGACGCCCTTTGGACTATATATTGCCCTGACCTAAAACTCACGGAACAATCGACGATTTCCCCAGAAAAGTTCCAGAGCTCCGCCGCCATCCGAAACCAAGTTTCGGGGGTCAGAAGTTCCTGTTCTGGCACCCTGCCGGGACGGGGATTGACCCCCGGAGCCTTCTCCATCGACGCCGCCGTCCATCATGCTCCGTGAGTAGTTCCCCCATGGACTACGGGTTCTAGCTGTAGCTAGTTGGTACTCTCTCTCCCATGTACTTCAATACAATGATCTCATGAGCTGCCTTACATGATTGAGATCCATATTGATACGGTGTCCGGCACAGTTAATGGTATGCATGCTGATATACTAAGGAAGATGGACTCGGTTCAGTTCAGAGAAATACGTGTGCAAACTAGCACGTTGGAGTCAAAGCTTAATTCACCTCAACATGGAGATGTGCCGGTGCAATCATGCGTGGCACTTGTTGCATCGGAAGGAAGCCAAGGAAAATATACCGATTACTTTTGTAAGTCACGTTCAGTTGGAGATAAGAGAAAAAGGAAGAAGATCAGGATATGTTTCTTGTTTCTGTTTTTGCCTCGAAAGGAGACGAAGCGATCATGTCCGGCTAGGACGTTTTGTGCATGGAAGTTTATCTCTCTGAAGGCTATCGGGTGGGGTCCACCAGCATGCATGGCAAGTAAAGATATGGTGCAAGATAAAGATATTAGTTACGTATTTGTTTAGATAGTCTACTCCAGGTCGGTTTGTATTTTCCTTTCGAGTCAAGTTAGCTGCGTATGGTCGGCTATATAAAGCCAGGTTGCGTCTATGTAAAAAGGAGGTTGAATTTTATGAGTTAAAAACACGTGTGTGTTTCGGCCGCCGTGCCGTGGGGTGGAAATCCCTGTGTATCCGTCGAGACCGATCAAGGTTGTTTCATTGCGTTGGATTGGAGGTGTTGTGCTTCTAATTGCGGCGTGGTTCGTCTAGAACCGTCCAAGTAATTCCTCTCGCCGAGAAGGGTTTGCTTGTTGTTCGCGTGAGTTTGCATCGCTCAGATTGTAAGCCGCGTTACTTATCGCTGTTGCTACTGATCGCCGTGAAAGATTGGGCCTAAAACCCTTTGGATCACGATTGATCCTTATCATCTTGGTATCACATATGATGTAATCGGTGTTGTGTTTGCTGGGATCCGATGAATATTGAATACTATGTCAAGTTGATTATCAATCTATCTTATATGTTATTTAAGATCTTGCATGCTCTCCGGTACTTGTGGTTACCTTGATCAAGTAGTTGCCTGTATCTCCAAGAGGGAGTATTTATGCTAGATAGTGGGTTCATGCCTCCAGTAATCTGGGAGAGTGACAGCAACTTCTAAGATTGTGGATGTGTTGTTGCCACTAGGGATAACCTAACGATGCTATGTCCACGGGCATATGTGTTTGTTTACATTACGCACTTTACTTAATGCAATTATCCGTTGCTTGCAACTTAATACCAACGGGGACTCGGATGACAACCCGGCGGTGGATTATTAGTCATAGATGCTGTTGGATAACGGTCTATGTATCTTGTCGTAATGCCCAATTAAATATCATAGTAGTCATCATGTCATATATATGCATTGTCATGCGCTCAATATTCTGTCAATTGTCGAACTGTAATTTGTTCACCCAACACTTGTTATTGGAGAGTTACCACTAGTGTAGATAGCTGGGAACCCCGGTCCATCTGTAATCATCATTGCTTTTCCGTCAACTCCACGCAAGCAACTATTTTTTGGTGCCATTGCTTCTGTGTTACTGCTACTGTTGCTCTCATATTACTGCTGCTTTCACATCACGTTTGTTACTAGTGCTTTCTCAGGTGTGGTGGAATTGACAACTCCGCTGCTAAGGCTTATAAGTATTCTTTGTCTCCCCTTGTGTCGAATCAATAAACTTGGGTTTTACTTCCCTCGAAGACTGTTGCGATCCCCTATACTTGTGGGTTATCAATAGGCACGTAGCAGGGTATTGGTGAGCAGGGGTGGCGCTATTAATTGACGTGAGTTGGATGGTGAAATCGACGATGGTTCCACCGCGATGGCATCCCTGCCACCGCCGACAGAGCGGTGAGGAGAGACGTCGTAGGGATTGAGGTTGAGGGCCCGCATGAGGACGGCGCCAACGGAGTAGGGGTCATCAGGGCAAGGGGACGCACACACACCTGGATGGTCCCGTCAGAGCTAATAGGCAGTTAGGGTCGAGCTGCACTAGCGGAGGCAGAATTTTAGCATGGTCATATCAAGTATGTAATGCAATGATGTCATGGTGATATCATAAATAGAAAACCAACATAAATAAAAACGGTTTTTAATATGTAAACCATCGACCTTTGCATGCACAATCGATGCACACAGTCTTCTTTACTGCAAAGTTCAAACGATCAGGAGTTTACAAGATCACACAAAGTCAATACATGAATGAGCCGATGAAACAAAATAAACAAGGAACTATCCATGGAGCCTACTATTTGTGTGCTGCCAGCCAGCCAGTATGTATCCCGGGTACCATAAGGAATCAGTTGCATCCAATAATCATAAGCTCCCGTTGCTCTCACGGGAGGAAAAAGGACCATGGTTGAATCCACTCGGAAGCCATATGGATAACAGGGAACATCCCTTTTCCCCCTCGGCTCCTGCTCGCCTCCCTCGTGGGCGAGTCAGGAGAGAACCCTAACCTGAGCGTCCCGCGTCCTCTCTCTCCCCATCCTCCCCTCCGCCGCCGCAGGCGGATGCCACCGGGCAAGGCTCGGGTGGTGCCGGCGGCGACGGCCTTCCTTTCCCCGCGCGTGGCGGTCCAGGCAGGGCTGGCCTAGCCGGCGGCGGTGCCCTCAAGAGGCGATCTCGTCGGGCGGCGGTGGTGCGTCGAGGTCACGACGCGGGTCTGGGCCGCGACACGGTGGAGCTGCGGCCGGGACGTTGCGGGCCTGGCCCTGGAGGCGGGGTGGTGGCGTCTGCGTGCAGATCTACATTGACTTGATGGCAGGGTGCGCGGCGCCATGGAGCTTCTGCGGAGGCGCCCTCACCGGAGCCTGCGACGGAGATGGACGGGGCGGCACGGCCCAGGAACGGTGGCTGGCTGAGCTGGCCATGGCTGCAGAGTTACCAGCCCGGATCTAGACCCGTTTGGGCCCGATCCGGGCTGGGTGGGCCCTGCTGCCCCGTGGTTTCAGTGGTTCCCGGCGCCCGAGAACCCTTCCCCCGCCATGAAGTGGATGGGGTGCTGGATCCGGGCTAGGAGGGCCTAGATCCGGTGACCGCCTAGCAGTCCCGTTTGCTCGGGATCTGTGGGTACGACTTGCGGTTGCATACTGCTCGTTGAACTCCCGTTGTTCTAGGGCTGAGTGGCTCGCGTTATCATTCTCATGTCCGCTCTCGTGGACCTTTCGTCATGTCCTCCATCGTGGTGGAGAGATCGTGGATGCCGGGGCGGCGGCCCTGGAATGTGGACTGCGCGGGCGACTCTGCGGCGGGTGACGTGGCAGTGGTGATGACCCTCCTCTCAGACCACGTGGATGGCGAGGAGCGAGCGAAGGGAGGTCCCGGAGCTGGCGGCGCTTCGGCTTTGGCGGCTCCCAGATCGCGTTGAGGAGGCCTGACTCGTGGACTATGAGCGATTCATGCTACCGGGTGAGGTGTGAAGGTTTTACCGAGCGAAGGCTCTGCGCTCCGGTGCCAATGGCGGCGATGCCTGCGGGTGTCATAACCCTGTTGGGGGCGCCACTGTGGTTACCTTCTCCGCGCTTAGGCTCCGTGTGAAAACCCTTGATCATCATGGTCTTGACGGCGGCGACGCTATGCGTCGTCACCCTGTGGGGGGGGGGGGGGGGGGGAGGGGGGCGTCATGGAGTCTCGGTATCGTTCGATTTCGCGCTGAGGTCCTCGGTGACAAGTCCGATTTTCCTTTGGTTTCTTTCGTTTATCTTTGATCTGCTTTGTAAGAGGATTTCCTCATCACTTTGTATCAGTTCGGCCGTGTGGCTTTATTTATAAAACGGGGCGAAAGCCTTTTTCGAGAGAGCCATATGGATAACCTAAAGTTGTCAACTGTTAAATATAATGTTATTCCGTACCTCCATATAGACTAACATAAGGAGGAAACACCAAAACGTATTCTAGGCTTAGTTTTTTTATCATTGTCAATAACCAACTACCAAAAATATTTTTTGAAACCGAAAGCAAATGCTTTGCCTTATCCATTAATTAATCAGAAAGTGCCCTGTTTGTTAGCAGAAAAAACCGGGCAACAACACCACGGGGCGACGCCTACACAATCTCGAGAACACCTAGTGCCCCGACGACAAACAACACCGTGAGTAACCTTGTCGCCCACACGACACAAGGTGGAGCACCCTCGATGTTGCAGAACTCTCGGAGCCGCAACTCCGACATCCACCTCTTCATCACACCCCGCGCAAACCATCTGCACCACCTTCCGGGGCCGCAGCCCCGACATGCCACCGCTCGCACTCGAGCTGCAACACCGCACGACCTAACTGTCCGCAGTCCAAACTGATATTTGTTATATTGGTTAGAGGAGGGATAGCGGTTGTTACTTTGGGATATTACATCGGCCTGTCAGACTCGCCAGAATTTAACCGGGCTTCACTAGAATTTGGCCCGGATCGGACGAGCCGTGCGGAAGGCCCGGAATGTAGGTTGCCCCAACGACGGTTCTACCTAAAATTTTCGTACTGCCAACCGAATCGTAGTTTTTAGTATATACCAAAAAAAGCACCCATACCGTAACACATACCGTAACAATATGTAGTATAAGAGGCAAATTTCGGGTATACTAGAAAAATGGATGGCACTAAAACACACGGACCATAGCGTGACCGGACGAACCCACATTTGCCACGTGGTAACGTCACACTCTGATAGTTGCCATTCATCGTTGCTTCAAAAATCAAACTCGCTCGCTTCAGAATCTAAAATCCTCACGCTCTCTCTTCACGATTTTCGAAAAAAAAAGAGCACGAGCATTTTCAGTATCTCCTAGACCTGCTTTTTGGCAGAAAGAAGTGGAAAGAGAGCAAAGTCCATCAACCAGCGTGGAGCTACCGCGGTCAAATCAATGAAGAGCGACTGAGCGAGCTACGCGTAGGGCATTCAATCCATGGCACAGCGTAGTGATGACATCTGGAAGCTAAAAAGGAAGGGAACCCTGGACGGACCGCGGCTCACTCTCACACCCGGTGTCCCTGTGTGTGCTGCTGTTCCTCGCCTCGCCTTCCGTCCCAGTCCGGCATCCTTCCGCCAAAGCACGCGCGCCTTGTTCCTCTTTGCTGGTAATGGAGGAGGTAACTAGCCCTTTCTTGTTTGCCTTGTTCTTCACTTTGCTCCCATCGTTCCTCTTCTCCGAACCCAGCCATGGTGGTGTTTCCTTCTCCAAAGATGGGGTATCAGCCGAACCCCGTCCAACGATCAAAGGTGCTGGTGATGCCTGCATCCGCCCGTGTTATTTAGTTTCCTGTTGCTGTGAAGTAATCCTAGCACAAGCAGTTTGTTTCCAAAAAATAAGTAAGTTAGGACTGGATCGAACATTTTCCTGGACTGTGAGTGTAGATTTGAGGCTGTGGAATAGCGCAACTATGGTCTGGGTGAAAGTTGGTACTAGTATTTCTTCTTTTTGTCTGACCGGTGATTCTGCTCAAACAAAGTCGGTATATAGTTCTTTGGGAATTTGAGGAAAGCTAGATCTATGCACATAAAGCTGGCCATTTTAGGTTCTTGTGTAGGGTGTGCGGAATGCTGTCTCCCTTTGTGATCTCGTTTTCAGTTCAGAGTTTTGTAACACAGGGACTATCTTGGTTTGTCCGTTCTGGGGACTATTATCCAGAAAACGTGATATCTTCTTGATTATGTTTCTAACAAAATTGGATTTATTGATGGATGCAAATAATTTGTGGCAAAACCAAAAGATTGCTTGATTTGTTGACGGCACTGACCATTATGTACCCTTCATTCCAGTGACAAATGGCTATAAAATATTAGATGTGTGTAGACATAGTTGGTATTACAATCAAGCAGGCATTTGGATTTTCAGGGCAAGTGACTTTGTGGCCGGTTACTTTGAGTCACTGACCTGTGGACCCTACATATGACGGCCTCATATGTCAGTGACTCGAAGAAGCCTGAGCCAATCCACGCCCGTTTTCCAACTAATATCACCCTTAAATACACATTGTTTTAAAAACACCACTCTACGTATATACACACTTATTACGTGTGCAAAATGTCAGTTCACTTATGTACATACATAAGTAACATGTCATTTCTTTGTTGTACATAAGTAACATGTGATTTCTTTGTTGTTTTTCTTTATCAGAAAGGGTCAAGGTGTTAAATGCATCTAAATCTTATCTTACAAAAATACAATTTATCGCAGGATGCTATGTCCAGCCTCTCCAGTGATACGCTCCACAGTACCATTAGGCATTAGCTATGATGATGCTGCTTCCTCATATGTAAGTTGACTTATCTACCTCCCGGATCACCTGTATATTTATAGTATAGGTATTAGTTTAGTATATGTTCGGCTTCTTTTGGAGGACTATTTCTCACCAAATAGTCTCAACCATATATGGTTTGCGTTGAAGCAATTGTTGTGTGCAACCTGCCTCAAAACCAGACCTACGCAAAACATGTAAATGCCTGGTCATGTTTAGGCTGCTTTTCTACCACCTCCCGTATCAATTTAACTTTCAAGGAGGTGCTTTTCAGATGCATTTTGATCGCATCTTTTGGCTGGTACACTTTGCACAACACATTAACAAAGGACCAGTGCATTACCATTTAATAATACAGACACTTGAGGCCATTAACCTTAAGAGCTCCTTTGATTCAAAGGAATTTCATACTCCCTCCATCCATAAAAGGATGTCTCAACCTAGTCCAAATTTGCATGTATCTATACACTAAATCATGTCTAGATACATGCAAATTTGGTCTAGGTTGAGACATCCTTTTGTGGACCAAGGGAGTAGTATTTTTGGAGGATTTAGATCTTAGGAATTTTTCCTACGTTGGTTGTTTGATTCATAGGATTAGAAAAGAATTTTTCCATCCACTCAAACGTCTTCCTACAATTCCTTGTTTTTTCTGTGGTATAAAACACTAATTGATCCAAATTTCTGTAGTTTTTTAATCATACAGGACTCAAGAGGGAATGTCATTCCAATGTTCCATTTTTCCTATTCCCGCATTTTGAGTATCATGTGAATCAAAGATGCCCTAAATGGCGTTTCAAGTGTGCCCACTTCTTGCCACCTAGCCTATTAACTGTAGAAACAGATATTCATGTTAATTCTGGTCGTGGGATTATTATTTTTCATGTAAAAATTGTCTCAATTGGCCATCCGCACATGCTAACATTTCATGTAAAAATTGATACTGACTTTTGCATGTTTACTGGTTAAATCAGATAGTGTGTGTTCTTCATTTTGATGGCGCTTCAAAAGGGAATCCAGGACAAGCTGGTGCTGGAGCTGTACTTATGACTGAAGACAGGAGAGTGGTATAGTCAGTTAGTCACCTTTCAGAGTTTGTCATTTACAGGCTGTCCATCTATAATATATCACTTTTATTTCATGTACTGACATGCTGTTGAAGATATCTCGACTTCGTGAGGGTCTTGGTATTTCTACCAATAATGTTGCGGTGTACCGGGGGCTGATCTTAGGACTGAAATATGCTATTAGGCATGGATTCAAGAGAATCAAAGTATGCGGTGACTCTCAACTAGTTTGCTATCAGGTATGTGTTTGTAGGTAATCAAGTTAGCTCCATCTTATGGTTGTATGTCAGCTCTGCATTTTTATGGTTATCTGATTCACAAGTCACGCTGCTAAACAGAACAGAAAGGAAATAGCTGAATAAAAAAAAGAGTAGAAGTTGTACAGATCTTGGCTTTCTTTGTGTGTCCTTCTACAAGTAATTCTATATAGGAAAACACCAATTAGACACTCCTGAAACTTATGGTCTGCAAACCAGCACCTAAAACTTGTTTTTATTCTTGAATATCCTTGTGCATTTTCCTAGATAAGATAATATTGATGCACAATTATTAACAAAAGGACACGTTAACGATACGTCTGAATCAGACTATGAACCTATGGGCAAAGAGAGATGATGCCAAGAGAATTTTAGTTGTTTTGTTAACGGCCTTCTCATATATCTTACACAGCTGCAAGGAACATGGGTAAGTCGAAACCAGAAAATGATGGAACTGTGCAATGAAGTGAGAGGACTTCAAGCAAATTTCGTTTCTTTTGAGATGAACCACGTGCGACAGGTATCATAATTTCACCACTTTAGTATACTCTTGCTTTGATCTGTAAGCATGCATATTGAGGTAACATCAGTTTCTTGAGCCCTGGTCCAGTTCAAGTTTTTATCCCGCGAGGCAAATATGCCACGAGAAATAGTATCTTCACCTGGTGCTACATTGCATATATTTTATTTATAGTCAGTGAACACCATCTGTGGTGTTTATTTTGTCGAGCAAGCTACCGCATCAGTTACTTATTTTTAGGCAGCGACGTTTTCAGTTCTGCTGATCATTTTTGCTGCTAAATGCAAGGAATGGAATGCGGAGGCGCACCACCAGGCAGAGATAGCAGCTACCACTCTTGCAGGTATGAATGCCATGAGCCTGCTCGTTTCTTCTCATTCTCGTGTTCTGATGTCCTAACCATGGGTAAACTGCATAGCAGCCGGCATGGTCTCCGAGGAGCGTGGTGAAGGCTTCTAAGTTCGAACATTAGCCTTCTCTCACTATGTGTCTATGTCCCTTGATTACTATCTGGACCTGTATGCTGTATCGAGCTCCCGTGGAAGTCAGCTCTTATGTACCCACTTGGAAGTTGTGTTCAGCGCTATGCTAGAGTAGATAGTACGTGTGTTGCATATCTGACAACTCCAGTCTCTGAGCCTTAATTGGCTGTTTGGTATGACGCTGGCTGGGGTTTTTAGGCAGAGAATGGTTCTGTATTCTCTCTGCTTCGCCTTAGCTGGCCGGTACCAACATCACTCTGTTTAGTAAGAATCATGTAGCAGCAGTTATGGACGTAAGCTTGGACGTGATGTACCTTAACTTTAGTTTGCTTGTTTGCTTTGTTGCATTCCTTGCTAACAATGGGAATCACCATAATACACCTGCCAGCTTCGTAAAGGGAATGCAGTCATTGCTTGGTAAAATGGTAAGTTGATCACTGGACTGTGCGGAGAACCATCAAACATCCTTTATTTTGCAAGCAGTTCTCATAACTGAAGTTGAGTGTGCTTGGTTTTGTGATTAAATTAACACTACCTGTATTTTGGTCATGATCAACCTTTTCTTTTGGGGATTAATGTCAGCTACTAGGTCTGCCAACAGATTCCAGAAAATACATACGGAGTATTTTTAGATGCACACCATTGCGCGAACAGAAGTCAAAACCTATCGAATTCATTGACACCATCACTGTAAAGACAATACATGACAAAAATCAACGGGAAAAAAATTCAATTATATTATAGATATTTTTCTGGAAAGGTAGCATAATTATGAAATACCGTCCGCTCTGCATTTCATGCTGAGCACCAGAGTGAAAATGAAATGGGAACGTGACAAAGACATAAATTGCCTACAAAGCAGACCTATGGCTTAGGCCTTAGGGCATGGGCAAGACTTGACCCGGCGTGCTGCTGCTGCTGCAGGAATCTCACACTGACGCACGCAGCACCGAAAGGATCCAAAGAGATTCAGAGCCGTGTCCATATCTCGGTGAGAACAGATTCAAGAGAGCCGTGTCCATATCTTGGTGAGAACAGATTGAAGACACTGTAGAAGAACTCATCAGTTACTTGTAAGATAGAAGGGTGGCTGCAGTGACAGGTGTGAGATGAAAACATACCAGCTGGTGCTTCTGCTGCTCCACTAGACAGAAACCTCTCCCCGGCCTGCCTGCTAGATCGCCACCTTCCAGTATGTATCTTCAGTCACTGCTTTGAGTGTGCTCTGAGAAGGATGGATGCATCAGCTGCAGCGAAAAATTCAATTTAGAGTCTAGTTGCCAGCCAAGAAAGTTGTGTTCAAGCTATTCGACGGGGGTGACGCAGAGAAGAAGGTAAAGTACCTGGTGCAGATGATGCTCTGCTTCTTTTTATCTTCATCTTGCAATTCACGGTTTTTGTTTCTTGCATGGACTCATCTTGCTCTATCTTTTTTCAGTCGATAATTTCAAGTGTTCAGGACATGCAGCTTCATGCAGAGGAGCTGGGAACAGTTGAAGGTAGTGTCTGGTGGAACACATACTGCTGTCCAAAGATTTCACTTGCTCCGCTAGTGTATTAGGTCGCTCCAGAATGCAGAATCGAGCAGAAGCAGTTGATTTGAAACTCCACCTAGTGTTTTAGGTTGGTTCTTTTGCACTATGCTATCCGGTCACATGCATCACCAACTACATGACTGTCTGTGTTTTCTGCAAAAAGCTTTGTTCTATACTGGAGAAACAAATGACTGAAGCAGATAAGTTACGAAATTAACTCAAGTAGGAAACAACCTGCGTCCAATTTGAATATTTATCTCTTCAGTGCCAATTTCAACTGTTGCCAACTTCAGCAGGACTTAACTTGGTTTAATATGATTTTGAAACAGTGTTGCATTAGCTGCTATTTGGCTTATATAATTCATATTAACTACTATAAAGTATTGTTTCGAGCCCAGAAGATCTTTTATGCATCCTTTCCTAGATACTTTTGCTTATCTGGCACATTATTTTGCTGTGGTCAATCTAAGAAATTTTCACTTGTGTGCAGAAGAGCAATGACCAACGGAGACCAACACAATTTGAGTTAGTCAAAATAATTAGTAGAAAGGTTGTGTGAAAGAGAAGTATGACCAGAACTCGGGAAGAGCGGAAAGAGTAGGAATACCAGTATAATCAAGGATCACTGCATACTCTATCGGAAGAACAATAAACTAAAGGGGAGCAGAAGAAGTACAAGCAAAAATGAATTGGAAGCTTTATAAGGAGAAGATAAATAAGATATTCAACTTAAGAGCGGAGCCAAGCAAACCAGAACTAGTGGAAATGAAAGCAAAGAGGATGCCCTACCTGCCAGTGCCATCAGCTATACTGGAAAAATTATGTACCTGCAGAAGGTGCGAAGTGCAAAGAGCAAATTCAAATTATGGACCAGCGCAAGTCATAGACTCATCAGTTGTAGACAGTGGAATAGTGGCCGAACAAATGATGAACCTAAGACGACGGGACGAACTAACAAGAACAGCACGAATGAAGAGGAAAGCACAAATGCAACTCAAGAGGAGCAGAAAACGTGCTAGAACCAATAACAATGAAATATGCAAAGACAATAAATCCAATGCCAGTAAGATATGGAACTTTGGGGGGCCAAAATCTATCTGTGAACACTGCCATGCAGTTATGTGGCACGGAGAAAGATTACAATCTTCTAGAAGTACAAAGCCATCCTTTACAATATGCTGCAAACGAGGAGAGGTTATCTTGCCACCATTGAAAGAACCACCACCATACCTTATGAGTTTATTGACAAGAGACGGAGGAAAAAGATCAGCAAATTATCGAAAAAACATTAGGTCTTACAACTCCATGTTTGCATTCACATCAATGGGGGGGACATTAGATAAGAAAATTAACAAAGGACGTGGACCTTATGTTTTCCGAATGAATGGCGAGAATCGTCACCAGATAGGAACTCTGCTACCAGAAGAAGGAAATAAGCCTCGCTTCAACCAGTTGTATATCTATGACACGAAGAATGAGATCCAGAACAGGGTTAGAGCCTCAAGATCTGGTGAACATAATCCCTTACTAGATGAAACAATTGTCAGTGGCCTACTGACCATGCTCGATGAGAATAACACACTAGCACAATCATTCCGAATGGCAAGAGATAGATTCAAAGAAGATGACTACAATAATTTCACTCTACGATTACTCGGCAATAGGGATCAAGATGGGAGACAATACAACATGCCATCAACGTCAGAAGTTGCAGCGTTGATAGTCAAAGATCCAACCCAAAAAAATTATGGACGTGACATTGTTCTTGAGTACAAAGATATGAAACCTAAAAGAATATCAGAAATCCATCCAAAATTCATGGCCATGCAATACCCGTTGCTCTTCCCATACGGAGAAGATGGCTATAGACTTGGAATAAAATGCAACAAGAAGAAAGGTGCAAGTAACAAGAAATACATCACCATGCTGGAATACTATGCATATCGCCTCCAACAGCGCCCAGGCCAGTCAATGTTAATGTTAATGTGTGGTAATCTGTCAATGCAGTTCATGGTTGATGTCTACACATGCATAGAACAGTGTAGGCTCAAATGGATCAGGAACAATCAAGGAGTTTTAAGAACGGAACTTTATGATGGACTACAGGATGCATTCAGAAAAGGAGACACACGGACAGAGCAAGTAGGGAGGAGAATAGTACTCCCAGCAAGTTTCACAGGAAGTCCTCGAAACAAAGAGCAAAATTACCAAGATGCGATGGCAATATGCCGTTGGGCTGGACAACCCGACTTGTTCATAACATTCACGTGCAACCCAAATTGGCCAGAGATTCAGTTGATGCTAAATGAAGCCGGGAATCAGAATCCAGCAGAACGCCCTGATATTGCAGTTCGAGTGTTCATGATAAAACTAAAAGAGCTAATGTCCGATATTAGGACAAAACAGCATTTTGGAAAGACTAAAGCAAGTAAGTGTTGGTAAATCATCAATTATCAGTATTAAGTACTTGCATTATTTTATGACCAGCCATTTACTGACACACGTTTAAAATATGCAGCTATCTTCACAATAGAATTCCAAAAGAGAGGACTCCCACATGCCCATATACTTATATTCCTTGAAAAGGGAGAAAAATGTCTCAAGCCCTCACAAGTTGATGAAATAATATGCGCTGAGATCCCAGACATTGACAAGGATCCAGAAACATATGAAGCTGTAAAGAATTTTATGATGCACGGACCGTGTGGAGAGGCAAATCCAAAGTCATCGTGCATGGAGAAACATATGTGCACTAGGTACTTTCCAAAATTATTTTCTGATGAGACAATCATAGATGAAGACCACTTCCCAGTATACAGGCGACGAGATGATGGGTGACAAATAGATAAGGGAGGAGTAAAGATGAACAATAGACTTGTTGTACCATACAACAAAGATCTCCTGGTAAAATTCCAAGCGCACATAAATGTGGAGCTTTGTAATCGGTCTATGCCAATCAAATACCTCTTTAAGGATAATAACAAAGGAGATGACCAAGCAACAGCACTGGTTCAAGAAACCGTACCAACACAGAACAATGATGAGATTAAAATGTACCTAAGATGCAGATACATAACAGCAACTGAAGCATGCTGGAGAATATTCAAGTTCCCTCTACAGAACCAAGAACCATCCGTTGAGAGGCTAATGTTTCACCAGGAGAACAAGCAACAAGTGATTTTTCCTGACTCCAGAAACCTTGACGAAATAATTAGACGTCCGAGATCAGGTGTCACGATGTTTACTGAGTGGATGGAGACGAACAAAAGGCATGAAGATGCCAGAGAATTAACATATCCAGAGTTTCCTTCAAGGTGGACATGGTATAAAAAGGAAAAGAAATGGAAAAGGCGAAGAGGAGGAAAGAAAATTGGCAGGATCTACAATGCTCATCCTGCAAGTGGTGAAAGGTACTATCTTAGAGTTCTCCTCAATACTGTGAAGGGTTGCATGACATTTGAAGACATCAGGACTGTGAATGGAATCGTGCACTCATCATACAAATCAGCATGTCATGCGCTAGGATTTCTCAAGGATGACAAGGAGTGGACTGAGTGCATCAAAGAAGCATCGAGCTGGGCATCTGGGGTGCAACTACGCCAATTGTTTGCAACTATTCTGTGCTACTGTGAGGTTACTGATCCAAGGATGTTATGGGAATCCAATTGGGAGGCACTCTCCAAAGACATACAGCTTTAAGCTGGATCTTGAGCTTTCCAATCCCGTTCAGTCCTTCAAACAAAAGAGAGTGCACTTTAGTCGAAATCGAGAAGCAAATGGCACAAGCTGGAAAATCACTAATGGAATACCCTGGAATAGAGCTACCAAATATGTCTGAGTTAGATAGAACTGAGAATAGGCTTATAAATGAAGAGATGAACTATGACAAAGACAAGTTGAAGGGTGAGCACATGCAAATACTACAGAATCTGAATTTAGATCAGAAGAAGGCCTTTAATGCAATAATTGAATCAGCAGATCAATCATTAGGGAAAATAATATTTGTGGACGGCCATGGTGGGACAGGTAAGACATACCTTTGGAAAGCTATCACAACAAGGCTAAGGTCAGAGGGAAAAATCGTGCTTGCAGTTGCATCTTGTGGCATTGCAGCGCTTCTGCTTCAAGGAGGTATAACAGCACATTCAGTATTCAATATTCCGATCAATCTGACAGATCAATCCACATGCTACATCAAACAAGGTTCACATGAGGCGGATCTATTAATGAAGACGTCACTAATACTGTGGGACGAAGCTCCAATGGCAAACAAACAATGCTTTGAGGCACTTGACAAGAGCCTAAGGGATGTGCTGAGGTTCACAAATGAAAACAGTTGTGACAAGCCCTTTGGTGGCATGACAGTTGTTCTTGGAGGGGACTTCCGACAGATCCTCCCTGTTGTTCCAAAAGGAAGAAGGGAGCACACTATAAATGCATCAATAAAATGTTCATACCTCTGGCAATATTTTGAGGTATTCAATCTGACCAAAAATATGCGGCTCAATTCGCTGTCCAAGGATCAAGCAGAGCAGCAGAAGACTGCAGAATTCGCAGAGTGGGTACTAAAAATCGGCAATGGAGACACATTTTTATTGGATGAAAAGGACTACGTAAGTATCCCCAATGATCTGCTGCTACAAAACGGTGAAGACCCGAAAACAAAAATCATTGAAAGTACCTATCCTGACCTGCAAGACAATTTGTGCAAACAGAAGTTCCTAGAAGAAAGAGCGATATTGTGTCCGTTCAACGAGACTGTCACTGAAATCAATGAGTCTATTCTGAGTCAAATTCAAGGTGACAAGAAGACGTACCTGAGCTGTGACAGTATTAGCAGATCAATGTCTTACGTCCATGAAATGGAATTGTCGTATACTACAGAGTTTCTAAATGGCTTAAAGCACCCAGGAGCTCCAAACCACCAACTTAATCTGAAAGTCGGTCTGCCAGTGATGCTTCTCCGTAACATTAATCAAAGTGCAGGGCTATGCAATGGTACTAGAATGAAAATTACAAAACTTGGAGAGAAAGTCATCGAAGCACAGATCATAACGGGAGCACACGTCGGTGATAAGGTATGCATCCCTCAGATCATCATGTCGCCGTTTGAGCCTAAATGGCCATTCGTGCTAAAAAGAAAGCAATACCCTCTGTCAGTGTGCTTCGCGATGACAGTCAACAAGAGCCAGGGACAATCTCTGAACAATGTCGGACTCTACTTGCCCAGGCAAGTTTTCACCCATGGGCAACTCTATGTGGCAGTCTCCAGGGTAACAAACAGGCATGGCCTGAAGATCCTGATTGCGGACAAGGAAGAACATGCAAGCAAAGGAATGGCGAAAAACATCGTGTACAAGGAGATCTTATGAAATGGCTTCGTAGCAGCCTAGTACTGTTGTATGTAGTAAACAAAGTTATGTCAAAATTGGCCGTGCTGCTGTTCCGGCCATTAATAAGCTAGTGTCTTAGAGTACTGTTGCAGCGCAACTGATGCCGCGACTCTCAGCTGAGAATTTGTGCTTTGGTTAATCTCTTGTATTATCATCTATTTGCTCAGATTTATATTGTCATCTCCTACTCGGACTAAATTATAGCGACAAATCGAGTCTGCGTTCAAGCGCGCACGGGCACACATAGAACAGCCTAAAATGCCACGTTGGAGCAAAATCAGAGTGGTGGTTCTTACCGGCGCGTTGAAGTTGATTCTCCTGATGCTGGAGTGGAAGGCAGCACTGGCGGGGGCGCGGCGAAGCCACCAGCATCCAGTTCCAGTGGTGGGATCGTTCGTGCTCCACAGCAACGTGGCATGAGTTTTTTTTTTATGGTCTGTAGCATGAGTACTGGTGAACAGGGGTGGCGCTAGTACTACTTGATCTGGTCCCTGAG
Organism: Poa pratensis; assembly: GCA_947311845.1. Taxonomy (NCBI): domain Eukaryota; kingdom Viridiplantae; phylum Streptophyta; class Magnoliopsida; order Poales; family Poaceae; genus Poa; species Poa pratensis. Next base: position 50,699,367 of record CAMZMU010000064.1, read on the forward strand.
ATTGCTATCGACATATCGCCGCCTCCAGCGACGCGAGGCCGGCGGATGGTGCTCTCGACGAGGGTTCCACCACGAAGATCCTCTCTCTCTGCCACCGCCGGCGGGGCGTTGAGGAGAGGCGTCGCAGGTGTGGGGGTTGAGCAATGGAGCTAGGCAGGTTAGGGCCGGCCGGCCAGGCTGCATCCGTCTTTTTTTAGTGTCTAATAATGCTTTAATCGATTTAGCTTTAACCAACGAAGAAATAACACGGTATTTCCCGGTTAATAGCATGATATAACGTATTTGGAGAGGCTACGCTATATTTAGCCAAACCACACTAAACGTGGTAATGGTGTAGCTACCCTAAGCCTAAAAATAATGTTATGTGATGTTGATGGCGGGACAATTGGTGATTCTTCTAGTTATTCTGAAGACGATGTTAATAATTTTGATTAAATTTAAAACTGTTTATCTTTCAGTTTATTACTTCCTCATATTTGTATTTTTGACATGGATTTGGCCTTGGCATCTGAATACGGTTGCTGGTTATGCATGTATGGCTTCTCGACAAATTTTTAGTGCTGAAATCCGTAATATTTAGGCTATTTCTTGCATTTTTCATCACACTATTTTACACGTAATTCGTTGTATCACGATATATCTTGTATAGCTTCTGGAAGAGGGCCGCGCTATTTCGATAGCACGCTATTTTTTCCTTGGATTTAACTGGTTGTTTTTATTCAGGCACAGACACATTTTTTCAGTGAACAAAAATGCGTTGTAAGTTTTTTTAACAGGTCCAGATATATTGACATTAAGGATCAGGATACATCTTTATAGAAACATGTCTGATACAACAAGAGTCAAGAAACATAAACTCGTGCTGTAACGGAAGGGGTTAATATATACCTCCTGTAACATATTTCAAATCACTAATCAGTTCTACTAGCTTAATGAGATGCATCGACTGACTGGTTGCACAGGTTGGTCCTAAGCCAAGTAAACCTCTGCGTTGTAATCATGTTCAACATGCATGATCTGCTTATTTTTGTGGTCCATGATGAGGTTCATTGATCGGATCAGCAATGCTGGAGTGTACAGGTTAGGAGGCTCAACACTAGATCTCGTGTAGATTTTTTTCATTTGATCATAGTTGTTTATGGGCTTGCTCAGGTTCTTGGGTGGACCTAATATTGACAAGCCAAATTATTCGATTGTACATACAGACTAGTTGGAGTTGGTAGAACAACCAAGAGAAAAATACGATTCCATGTGAGGGCAAACTAACAGTGAGATGTGCAAGCAACTTTACCGAACTATTCCTTCCATCTGCTTCAGTTGGTTAATCGTCGCTCACTGGCTCTCCACTTTCTTAGATGGTTGTAAATTTGAGTGTTACTGATAATTGTTGAATATAAGCAATTTTGCAATTGATTTAATCCACGAAAAAGATAAACAGTTAAAACTAGAGTAACGAGAATTAAACTAATTATGTGATCTACAAAAACAGTAGATAAACAAAACGAATCTAAAGCACATACTACAAGCAGAAATTGCAGTAGTAACAACAACAAGATCAAGAGATCATACGGAGCAACGGAATCAGAAGCGTTGGCGTTGATGTTGTCGCTCATGTCGTCGATGAAGAGGTTGTCGATGTCGGGGAAGAAGTCCTCGTTGGGCAAGAACTCGATGCCAGTAGTCGCGTGTGTGCGCTCTCCAAAAATCTGATCGCCCCTCTCCCGTACAGGATCACATAGGCGGGGTTCCAGGGGCCTACTGTCCCTTCAAACGATGCACGCCGGAAAACGGGATGGAGTAAGACTTGGAAGACGGCGGCGCAAGGTTCCGAAACGGTGGTGGTGCGAGACCATGTGATGTAGCCCTGGTCACGACCATCACCATGTCAAGCGCTCCAACACATCTCAAGTCACCATGGATCTCAAAGGTGAACTATTTCCACTATGTGAAGCACACTATGTCACCTTTGGACGGTATGCTACTTGACAATTGTTCCCTTTGCATTGCTAGGTTGTTCACGACGAGTACATGTACACGGGAGGATGATCAAGGTGCACGAGAACTGAAGGCCGACAAGACGGTGTCTTGGAAGAGGAGCAACAGCTCTAGGAGCGGTAATACCGCCAGAAGACCGACAGTACTACCGCCACAGCCCCAGGCGCGCACCAGCGGTACTGCCGCCGCCGATACCACCATAATAGGCTTCTTGTGCTTCGTCTGGTACCTGCTGATACCGCGAGAGGTACTGCCGCTGCAGGAAAATTTGAGCCTGCCTGCACCGGCGTCACTTCGCCTAACCCAGCCGCAGTTGCGGGAACAGCTCGGCTGGAGGACCGTATAACCTCTCCCCACCTACCCCTTTGGTCAACACTATATATAGGACCCCATTTGCTCAGACCTAGGATAGAGTCTATGATGAGAGAGAGTTGAGCATAGGCTACTTACCCACCCATTGTGGTGTTGCCTCCCCTTGTGGAGAAGATTCCCTGTGGATTCAAGGCTCCTCTTGTGGAGAAGATCCCTGATGCATGTAAAATGCATACATGAACTTTGCACTATATCACTCATATTCCAATCATATTTGCATCATATAAGGGTTATACCACTGTTATTTAATGATTTTAGGAAATAAAATAATTGTTTCCTATTTTTATAGAATTAACCCTGCGCAGGCAGAAAACCCTATTTTTTCCTTTTATGTTTCAGGGACCCAAGCGTCGTCAGAAAAATATGGAAAAATACAGAGGTCATTATTTTGGAAGGAAGAAGACGTAGGAGCGAAGGAATCAAGCAAACGGAGCCCGGAAGGCCAAAAGGGGTGGCCCACGCGGCCCTTGTACCTGGCCGCATGGGGCCCACCATCCTGGCCCTCGGAGCTCCGCAGCCGTCGATCTTTTCTCCACCGCCTTCGTCTTGACCTAAAAACACCTATAAAAGAAGTCCCACGGTGTTCTCGAAAACAAGCGCCGCCATATCACAGAAACACGAAAACGACGATCTGGAGCTGCAGATTGGAGGGGAAAAACTCCGGCAGGGGGCTGCCGGCGTGGTCTCCACCCTCTCCATCGACATCTCCACCGTCTCCATGATGAAGAGGGAGTAGTCCACCTCTGGACTATGGGTTTGTGGAAGTAACTTATGTATCTCTCCTCTCTTTGAGCTTCACTAATTAGTACCGTATGAGCTGCTAACATGATTACGGTCATATATGTAATTACTATGTGGTGATCTTTTTATGAGTTAATATATGTTTGAGATTGCAATGGTTGTTTCAGTTATGAGTATAGATGCATATTATGTACCCCGTTCTTATATACTTGTTATGATCAAGCATGTTTATGAGGGCGTGTGTGGGGTGATGTGTGCATTAGTTGGAGTAACAGGGGGTGGTGAGTGCGGTAAGTTGACAACTGAAATATCGCGATCCACTTGGGTGTTTACCTTACTTTGTTGCCTCACTAGGGATAAACAAAAATACATGCTACCGGAGATGTGGGTGTGACCATCGCCACTACTCTATGACTAGATCTAGCATGTTCTTATTTTCACTTCATGTCTTGATACTTAAAGCTATACTCTGATTTATCTTAATTGCTAAGGTGTTATGATTTAGTTCGAATCTTGGTGGAGTATAAGAGAGATTAATAACCAAAAGATCTCTATGTTAGGACGTGATGCCCATATAATTAGTAACTTGATATCAAACTTTGTGTTGCAATCTCATATGTCAACTCTATGTGTCCATTGTCTGCCACACCATTAAAAGAGAGAGTGCATTTGTGAAACCATGAACCCCGGTCCATTTTTAATCATAATAAACACATTTCCAACCACTTTTATCACTTTTCCATTTTCTGCCATTATTAAATCCGAAAATACAAAAACACTTTTCATCTTGCATTCATCATAAAAAAACCCAAAAATATCATTTATCATTGTTATCATCATCCTTGCACATTCATCCACCACCATTGCATATTTATTTCTTGTTTGCATTGCATATTTATCTTGATATCATTCATACACCTTGTGCTTGACAACCACAGGTGAGGTTGAGGACCAAAACAATTAACCTTGTTTTGTAGGTGACCAAAAGAAGGATAGGGAGATAGATCTTTCACTACTGATTCCCCGAGAGTTCGATATTAAACCCTCGAGTCACCCTCGTGGGGAAAACACGTCTTCCACTTACTACACACTCTGCACTTGGAGTCTCAACCTAACCCATTTACTTTTGACGCAGGTAACTACCCACCGGAGATCAAGACTATCCATTGGGCATCAAGCTTGTTTTCTAGCATTGTAGATCAACCTCTTCAAGGGCCATCAAGACTGTTTTCTGGCGCCGTTGCCGAGGAATCTTAGCTGAAAAGATTTATCCAAGGGTGCACCTCTGTTCGCAAATCTCTGCTCCCCCTGCAACAGCTGTTTTCTGGCGCCGTTGCCGGGGAATCATAGCTGAAAAGATTTATCCAAGGAAGCTCCTGCACTAGTCCTGTTTTCTAGCGCCGGATTCATCACAACAAAGTCAACATCACCAACTTGTGCTAACACCTAAGCTTGGGGAGGTTGCACCTACGTGAGCATCATCTTATCCATCTTTACCTTCAAAGCAAAATTATTTGTTTTGTCATTGTCATTGCATTGTCTTGCTTTGTAATTCGGTTTGCATTTGTGAGACACATTTTATTTTCAGTTTTGCATAAAAATTAAAAAATACAAAAAAAACTTGCTAAAATGGGAGAAAGAACTAAATTGTGTGACTACACAAACACTCCTAATGATCAATTTATCTCTAAAGCTATTGCCACACCTGAGATTAAAGCTGATAGCTATGAAGTAAGTCCTAGTTTGTTGAACTTGATAACTAGGGAACAATTTGGTGGTAGTGCTATGGAGGATGCCTCTATGCATCTTCATGATTTTTTGAAATATGTGACATGCAAAAGTTTAAAATGTGAAAGTGATATCCTAAAACTGAAGTTATTTCCTTTTTCACTTAGAGGAAAGCTAAAGAGTGGTTGCATTCATTGCCATCGGTAGTATTAATTGGGATGATCTAAAGAAGCTTTATTAAGAAATACTATCCCTGTTAAAATTTTGCAAAATAGAAACAACATCCTTTCTTTTAGGCAAAATGAAAATGAACATGTTGCTATGGCTTGGGATAGGATAAACTTATGCTTAGAACTTGTCCTCACATGGGTTAATGAATGGACCATATTACACTCTTTCTACAATGGTTTAAACTACATGTCTAGAAACATACTTGATTCTGCTGCTGGAGGTGCTTTTATGAGTAAGACTATAGTAGAAGCTAAAAATATATTGGAAAGCATTTTGCAAAACTATAGTCAATGGCATACTGATAGGGCACCAATCCTTCTAAGAAAGTGAATTCTATTGAGAAACTAATGATTTGTCATCTAAAATGGATACTATTCTTGCTTTGCTTAATAAACCTAGTGTTGAAAATGTTCCTTTGCAAGAACTAGTTGGTAAAATTCTGAAAATATTGATGTCAACTTCATTAGGAACTATGGTAATAATGGGTATGGTAACAACAATTATAACTCTTATAAAAACCCCCATATGTGCCAAATAAATATGCTTCTAGTGGTAATGTTTCTAGTGATTGGAAAACACCATTAGATCTTTTATATCTACCAAAAGAGCTTAATAAGGAATTTATCTCTAAGTTTGAAAAACAAGATGCTTTGTTTGAAAGGGTAGATCAGCTTACTAAGGAAGTCATCATTAAAGAGCATCATTACAGCCCAAAAACATGAGGAAACAATTAAATATTGCCAAGAGTTATCAATAAGTCTTGGGAACACATTCATGAGCAAGAAGAGTTGCTAAAGAATCTATTGGGGTAATGAAAGAGAGAGAAGTTGAGGAAGTTAAAATGCTTAGTGAAGTCAAGGATCCTTTGCTTGACTTAGAAAATTGTAGCTTGCATGAATTAATCTCTATCTTACAAAAATTTGCAAGTGATCCTTCCATCAACACTAATCAAGCTGGTTTTGGTTCTATATTGCTAATCATGTCTTGAAAGAAAAATTGCTAGGTACAACCAAGAGGCTATGATACCACCTAAGCTTGGGGATATGTGGATTCCAAGGTACTAGTAACTATTGGAAAAGAGACACACCATGCCATACTTGATCTAGGATCTAGTGTCTCTGTATCTAAAGAACTATATGAAGTGCTTGAATTGAAAAATCTTGAAAAATGCTCTATTGAACTTGCACTTGCTGATGATTCCATTAAACATGCTTTAGGGAAAGTAAGTGATGTTATGGTAGAGTTACATATGACTTTTGTGCCTGTGGATTTTCTAATCATGGACATGGGGAATAAAACCTCTAGTCCTATTATTCTTGGAAGACCTTTTCTTCGTACTACAGGTGCTATCATTGATTCAAAGGAGGGAATGAAGTTTCAGTTTCCACACAAGAAGTGCATGGAACACTTCCCAAGAAAGAGGGAACATCAAAGTTCAAGCTCCCTCATGAGCTTCATCTTCAATAAACAACAAGTAAGAAGCCTAGCTATATGGCTATAAAGAAAGCGCTTTGCGGGAGGCAACCCGGTTATTTTTATGTGTGATTTTCTTTGTGTCCTCTTGCTGTACAAGAGATTTTTTTAGTTTAGTTTCTGGAGTTTTTAATAAAGTGCCAAGTTTTACCCATTTTGGTTTGAAAAGTTGCTTATAGCGTTCGGAGATTTTATTCCTGCACGAATCTGTGCACGGTATGATTTTTAATTCTTATTCTGTAACTCCGAATGAGCTCATATTTGAACTGTAGTTGCAACTTTTCATCCTCTGTATGCATGAATTTTTGGAATTTTTCGGAAAGTTTGGTAGGGTAGAAAAATACGTTTTGCTGCTGCTGTTTTTCTGGACAGATTCTGTCCCATTTTGTTTTATGCATGTTTTGAACTTTTATTGAATCTTTTTGATCAATTGAGTTTATGAGTAGGCATACAACATTATATACTTTCTGGACATTCATATGATTTTTGTTAAGGATTATATGCAGCAAGAAACCTATTTGTTTATCACTACTAATGCACCCCACAGAAAAGAAATGGGAGAAACGGTGTTTTGAAGTTTTTTCACAGGGATTGGAGGAGATGCACCAAGAGCTATCCAAGGATGGTGAAGACCATAAGCTTGGGGATGTGAAGACAACCCCACTGGACCTACACACTCTCGGTTTGCACACGTCTAACTTCTGTTTTTCGATCGAAACACTTTATCGCATAAACTTGGAGCGTCTTTTTGTTTGTTTTGTTTTTTGTTATTTTGTGAGACCACCACACTATCATTTATATGAGAGAGCTACTGGAAATATGGGTTGAAATATGTTGGATGCTTTTATATATTGGGAAAAGGGATGTTTGAGTTGATTTTTAATGATACATATAGTTGCATGATTCATGAGCTTGTTTATGAGTAATAATTTGCAAATCTTTATCAAGAGCTATCACTTATTCATGTTTTGATGCTGAAGTTATTTTACTTGTTTAACATGGATTAGTTAGTTCTATGGACACTCATGCATGCATCTAGATGGTCAACTTTCTCCCTCTTGCTAGCCCAAACATTCCAACAAGCAAAAACTTGTTTCCAACACCTTCAACCAAAGTTATTCCAGTGAGTCCACCATATCTACCTATTAGCTTTATGCTATTCCGAGTATGTTATCATGATATTTGTGTTATCTATACCTCTGAATGAAAATGTTTATGTTATTGATTGTTATGGGAAAAGTTGGTTATATAGCTCTCACGAACTTGATGCACAACTTTATTTTATTGCATAAATAAAACATGACCCATTGTGATTAATTATGATGCTAGTGGCTTGATAAATGTCGAGGTTGGGAGTTAGCCCATATGTGCTGTCACATGCAAAGCTTTCAACATGCTCCTTCATCATTTAGTTGATATCATGTACTTTTGTTTATGGATGCCTATCATGGTGAAATGAGGTGGAAATGAAGTAGTTTAAATGAGTTTGTATAAATGGTTAGAGAGACGCCTGGGCCGCTAATCTAAGCCATGCATCATTCATGGTGGAAATTTACTTACATGCTATGGTGAACCTCTGTGATGCACCTTATAATAAAAAGCTATTCCAATGGTAAATAAAAAGGGTGTTGAGGTTGTTCATCTTGTTTGTTTGTCTTGTCATTTTGATATGGGCTTGTTCCATATCCTGGGACAAGAGGTACCCCAGTTGACGCTCTTGATGATACTATTATTACTTACAATGATATAACTTGAACTTGCTTTGTTTCCTAAGTTGAGTAATCATGGTGTAGGTACTTGTATTCAAGGGGCATGAGACACCTAACCTTTACTTTATCAAGCACACTACTCATATTTGCTTTCACATTAAACTTAATCATTCAAGATGCTATGATAGGGGTAATGAGAGCTTGACACCAAGAATTCCACATTGCAATCATTAACTTAAGTAGAAGAGTTTGGAAGTTAGATGAAACTTATGCATGCTTTACCTCTACTCACATATACATCTTTCCAAAGTGTCCACCTTTTATATTCAGATTTTCATCTACACTCTATGACCATGTAGGATGTTCTTACTTATCATTATGCATACATGTGGTCCATATTACTATTTCTATGTTACACTTTGTGAACTATCATTGAACATCCTTGCATTGAATACTTGATATCACTTCATAAACTATTTGCATATTGCTACTCCTTTGAAGAATGAATCATTTGACTCTATGTAGCAGTAGCAATCATCTTTGATATCCATTGTTAGTGCTATATTGCAAAGCCATGTTAGTTTTATCACCTTCATACTCGAGGACGAGTATTGGTTAAGCTTGGGGATGTTGATGCATGTAAAATGCATACATGAACTTTGCACTATATCACTCATATTCCAATCATATTTGCATCATATAAGGGTTATACCACTGTTATTTAATGATTTTAGGAAATAAAATAATTGTTTCCTATTTTTATGGAATTAACCCTGCGCAGGCAGAAAACCCTATTTTTTCCTTTTATGTTTCAGGGACCCAAACGTCGTCAGAAAAATATGGAAAAATACAGAGGTCATTATTTTGGAAGGAAGAAGACGTAGGAGCGAAGGAATCAAGCAAACGGAGCCCGAAGGCCAAAAGGGGTGGCCCACGCGGCCCTGTACCTGGCCGCGTGGGGCCCACCATCCTGGCCTCGGAGCTCCGCAGCCGTCGATCTTTCTCCACCGCCTTCGTCTTGACCTAAAAACGCCTATAAAAGAAGTCCCACGGCGTTCTCGAAAACAAGCGCCGCCATATCACAGAAACACGAAAACGAAGATCTGGAGCTGCAGATTGGAGGGGGAAAACTCCGGCGGGGCGCTGCCGGCGTGGTCTCCATCTCCATCGACATCTCCACCGTCTCCATGATGAAGAGGGAGTAGTCCACCTCTGGACTATGGGTTTGTGGAAGTAACTTATGTATCTCTCCTCTTTGAGCTTCACTAATTAGTACCGTATGAGCTGCTGAACATGATTACGGTCATATATGTAATTCCTATGTGGTGGATCTTTTTATGAGTTAATATATGTTTGAGATTGCAATGTTTGTTTCAGTTATGAGTATAGATGCATATTATGTACCCCGTTCTTATATACTTGTTATGATCAAGCATGTTTATGAGGGCGTGTGTGGGGTGATGTGTGCATTAGTTGGAGTAACGGGGGTGGTGAGTGCGGTAAGTTGACAACTGAAATATCGCGATCCACTTGGGTGTTTACCTTACTTTGTTGCCTCACTAGGGATAAACAAAAATACCATGCTACGGAGATGTGGGTGTGACCATCGCCACTACTCTATGACTAGATCTAGCATGTTCTTATTTTCACTTCATGTCATGATACTTAAAGCTATACTCTGATTTATCTTAATTGCTAAGGTGTTATGATTTAGTTCGCATCTTGGTGGAGTATAAGAGAGATTAATAACCAAAAGATCTCTATGTTAGGACGTGATGCCCATATAATTAGTAACTTGATATCAAACTTTGTGTTGCAATCTCATATGTCAACTCTATGTGTCCATTGTCTGCCACACCATTAAAAGAGAGAGTGCATTTGTGAAACCATGAACCCCGGTCCATTTTTAATCATAAGAAACACCTTTCCAACCACTTTTACCACTTTTCCATTTTCTGCCATTATTAAATCCGAAAATACAAAAACACTTTTCCATCTTGCATTCATCATAAAAAACCCAAAAATATCATTTATCATTGTTATCATCATCCTTGCACATTCATCCACCACCATTGCATATTTATTTCTTGTTTGCATTGCATATTTATCTTGATATCATTCATACACCTTGTGCTTGACAACCACAGGTGAGGTTGAGGACCAAAACAATTAACCTTGTTTTGTAGGTGACCAAAAGAAGAACCCTCGTGGGGAAAACACGTCTTCCACTTACTACACACTCTGCACTTGGAGTCTCAACCTAACCCATTTACTTTTGACGTAGGTAACTACGCACCGGAGATCAAGACTGTCCATTGGGCATCAAGCTTGTTTTCTAGCGCTGTAGATCAACCTCTTCAAGGGCCATCAATCCCTCTTGTGGATTCACACCTCTTCTTTAGTTGTGAATACTTGACAATCTCTCATCTTTGGTGACACTATTGATTGACCGATAAGAGTAAAATCCTAAGAGAAAGGTTGCTTGGAGATTGAGAATCAGGGGCTACCCTTGGGGATTGGTTACCGGTTGATTTCGTTCGTGTTGCTTTGCTAGTTATCTTGTGTGGTTCGAATTCCCTTTGTTTTCTTCGTGTTCTTCGGACCCTCCGCTTCAAATCCGTGAAGATCGGGCCAACCTAGAGGTCCAAACCTCATCACCATGTGTTGCGTGTCCGCTAGGATTCACCTAGGCGATACATATATAGCGCATCTCAGGTAGGACGTTCAATCCCACAATCAAGTCAGGTAACTGCCCCACGGTTAAAGAATCGGAAACGACAATGCAATTGAGGCGTCCGTTAATTATTAGTTAATGACTCAATAAGTTTTCCTGGACTACAAGAATATAGGCATCGGCTCGGCTCATTCCCGCAACCCGCGGCGCGCCGTGACGTGTCGTGACGAGGCGAGGTGAGGCGTGGCGAGAAGGAGGAGCGGTGCAATGTCTTTCAAATCAGTTAGTCCATTGTCAGAAAGCATTTACATAGGAACTCTGTTCTTACGGGGCATGATGCTACTAACACGTTTATGTCTTTGTAGTCAGGCGATCTATGAAGATAGACAGATCTGGAGATCCAGGCCCTACACAATCAATCTACGAAGCCTACGATAAGCAGCGGATCCATGGACTGTAGTTAACACGACCTAAATGTTAAAGAACATGCACAGATCTAGGGTACGAAGAAGATATAAGATCAGAAGTTCTCACAGCCACCGGATGCAGATGAAAATTGTCGTCCGCCTTCGGGGAGCAGAGGTCGTTGTCGGGGTTGTACTCGAGGTCGCCGTCGTGTTTGCCGTCAAGGTCACTACCTCGGTGGAGGTCGTCGATGAAGTCGCCTTCGTCTTCATACAAATAGCTCTCGCGATGACAGGTTAAATGGCGGTTTCTAATTTGGGGGAGAATAGAGGGGTGATTTTACTTGTATTTACCACTTATAATCATCCATATTACTTGTATTTCACTATCTCTTAGCCGAATTAGTGCACATATACATCTGACAAGTGTATTAGGTGTGTTGGGGACACAAGAGACTTCTTGTATCTTAATTGCAGGGTTGCTTGAGAGGGATATCTTTAACCTCTACCTCCCTAAGTTCGATAAACCTTGGGTGATTCACTTAAGAGAAACTTCCTGCTGTTCTACAAACCTCTGCACTTGGAGGCCCAACACTGTCTACAAGAATAGAAACGTGCGTAGACATCACGGCGCCCCTTTTTTCGGTAACGGCGACCCTGCTGCCCAAGATGCAGCCGGTGTAGAGGCAGATCGGGCAGCTTGGGGTCGTCGTCGTCCTCGCCGTCACGCTCGTCGTCCGTTGCGGACAACTCCGGTGAAAACGCGCCTCGTACTCCTTGTCCACCACGGCGTGCTAGTAGGGCGCCGAGATGGAGTACTTGGGGTCGAGCTTTTGCTCGTACGGCATCTCCATCCACTTGCGCTTGAGGAAGGCGATGCGCTCCTGCCCGCTGAGCCGCGGCGCCACCGGAATGTTGGCGGCACTCCTCACCCACCCGTCCAGAAGAGTGGCGACGTCAGCCACCACCGGCACCGCGTGGCGGCTGCACAGCCGTGCGGTCTCCAGCGAGAGCACGTACGGAGGCGAGTTGTCGGCCTCCTCTCGCCACATGCGTCGCTGGAACGCCTTGGCCATCTCCGCCTCCTTGTTGCGACGCCGGAGTTCCTCCAGCTGCTTGTGGCGTTGCTCACCGCGACGCCTGTCGCGGCTGCCCGCCATGGCGGCCTATGTTCTTGAGGGAGAGGGAGAGAGAGGGAGAAGCGATGGTGTGAGGAGAGGAGGGTTGCGCTGCGTCGGGTTTTAAAGGCGGCCGAAGGAGCGGGGTTGGGTGGCCTGCATTAACACGGCCACCGCTTCGCCTGGCCGTGCATTGACGCCTACGAAGCGTCTGCAGGGCGCCGCCGCGGCCAGCCGCTGCGATTTCAGTACGCATCGCTTCCGTCTGCGCCATGGGAAGCGGCGCGGCGTTATTGCGACTCGTCGCTTCGCTCTGCGCACGCTAGGGGAACAGGTGCCCTGCTGACAGGCGTGCCGCCGTCTCGTCGCATCGACATTAAACGCGGCAAAACGGCCTCCTGCACAGCCAATTTAACACGGACGCGGCGCGTTGTGTGTATGACGGGTGGGCCACCATTGTCATGGCCATGTCCGCAGTTATGTCCGGCACCCCTAGGAGGGCCTCCAAACTTGGAGGCCTGATTGGGGGTGCCGGACATAAAATCGCTCGAGTCGAGCCTTTGGGGCGTCGCTGGTGGCCGATTTCGATGTCCTGACCCCCAATGGGCCTTTGAGGGGTCGTCTGGAGGCCCCCGGTGGAGATGCTCTAAGAACCGGCAAGGCGGGCCAAGCTAAAGCTAACTTATGGGGACATTTAAGTTCATACGTGCTCATACACTGCACAAAAACCGTACATGTTTCCGTTATAAAAGTATACATGCACCGTATATCGGTAGTACATGAGCAAAACAAAGTTATAAAAGTATACATGCACCGTATATCGGTAGTACATGAGCAAAACAAAGAAACGAAAGAAGAACTTGCATGTGGCAAGATGGTTAGTAGGGTGCTTGTATGCTCAGCCCACCAGAGTACAAACCCCAGGTTTAACGCTGGTGTTTCTCATTTAGGCGGAATATTATTCAGTGGGATGCGACGTTCCCGTCGACAGCGAGGCGCCTGTGCTGACTTCGTCAAAGACCTAACCGTCGGCTCGGTCTCTCGGAGGTACTCATAGAGGTGAGTGTATGCGCGTGTATATGAGCGTCTGCGTTGTACTATGTTTCATACAAAAAACAAAGAAAGAAAGAAAGAAAGAAAGAAAGAAAGAAAAAGCGGAAACAAGAGGGAAAAAAACGAGTATAGTATCCCCAAAGGAAAACAAGCATATTCCTCGCGGCAGGCTTCAGCGCGGGGCCGCGGGCGCGTCCCGCGGGAGCTTTCCAGTAGCCGTTCCCAAAACTGCCCGCGAAACAACAGGTCTCGACTAGGATCACGCGAGGGCTGCGACTTTCTAGCTACTGGCTACTAGGTAGGTCTATAAATCTGGAACATCATCTCGCCATTCGCAGCACCAGCACGCCATTCCCCGTCGTCTTCTTGGTCATTCCTCGATCGGCAGCATGAAGGTTTCGGCGTTTCTCCCTGCCGTCTGCGGCCTCCTCGTTCTCCTCCTCCTCCTCCTTCCCAACGGTGCGTGTACCACATGGACTCTCTCTACGCATTACTAGATTGACAGGATTTCATTTCAGATGGTCAATACTACTCCATTGTTTCTCATTTCGATCGTCTATAATGTTCTGCTTGCATGCCGGCTCGTGTAGCCGCCGGCGTGGAGTCTCGAGTAGCTCCTCAGCGGGGCTACCATTGGTACACCATGTTCATGTTCGGCGATTCCTTCGCGGACACCGGGAACCTCCCGCGAACGGGACGCAGGAGCGCGCTGTCGCGGCAATGGCACTGGCCCTACGGCACTTTCAGCGGAGGTCGAGGCGGCAATCCCATCGGCCGTTTCTCCAATTACTTGGTTCAGTCCGATGTCATTGGTACGTACTAATCAATCTCATTTACTCTTGCAAATACGATTGTGCGCATATTGATCAGTACTGATCGATCGATCCGGCCTTCGGCTTGGTCGCGGCTGCAGCAAGAATTTTAGGGCACCTCCAAGGCCCTCCGGCCTACAAGCGCACGATCAAGCACTACTGCGACCAGTCCGGCATGACCTTCGCCGTCGGTGGCGCGGGCGTCTACGAGGTGCCGGAGCAGTTGCCGACCCTCGCTAAGCAGATCCACAATTTCAAGAGGCTCATCAAGGACGGATCCATCTCCAAATGGCACCTCGCCGACTCCGTGGCGCTCGTCGCCATCTCCGGCAACGACTACGCGCACGTCGCCAACTCCAGCGACATAACCAACGTGAGTTCTACGCCGATCAATAATCCTGCCTGCCTAGAGAAACGCACATCTCTCTGCAACTTTTGCTATCTTTTCCTGGCAGATGGTCGCTTTCATCGGGAACGTGACGGGCGAGATCGCGGCAAACGTGAAGCGGCTTCAGAAGCTCGGGGTGAAGAAGGTCCTAGTGAACGAGCTCCACCCCGTGGGCTGCACGCCGTGGCTGACGAGGACGACAAACTACACCGCCTGCGACGACCGGGGCAATATGGCCGCGTCCTTCCACAACAGCTACCTCAGAGAAAGCCTCGGCAAGATCAAGAACGTCCATATCCTCGACCTCAACACCGCCTTCACCAACATCGTCAATCATGCCCCCGGTAAGTACTACTACTGGTGTTCATGTGCATCCACGTTTTTGCATCGATTAGTCCTAAGAAACATAATTTGATCAGATTATGTATGCTTGTATATTTCTATGCAGGTAAAGGCTCCAAGTTGTCCAAGCGATTCAATCACAAACTGAGGCCATGCTGCGAGAGTTTTGACCCGAGGGGTACTGCGGGCAGCGGGGCAAGAATTCGGAGAGACTTTACACCGTATGCACCAACCCCGAGCAGTACTTCTACTGGGACAGCGTGCACCCTACGCAGGCTGGCTGGGAGGCGGTCATGAAGCAGCTGCAGAAGCACATGCTGCACTTCCTAACACACTAGGCTGCGTCTTAATTCTAGGCACACGTCTTTAGTTAGATTTGGAGTTCGGTTGGAATATTCCTATGTGTTTCGATGAACATCTCGTTATTTGGTCTTGAATCAGTTCTGCTCCCATATTCAATATAAACTGTAAGTTGCTTTATCCTTTCGGAAATATTAGAATCAAGTTTGGTGTTTGTGTGTAGGTTGCTCCCGTAGCTCCGCTATGTCTCAGCGGGGAGGGGTGCGATGAAAGATTCACCCTCATGTCAATTGTTGGGAGGGCCGAAGTACTAATATGCAACTAGGGCTTTTATATACAGCAGTTCATAAGGCCAGAGTAGCTCGGATTTCATTCCTAGTATCGTATTACTCACTCCTTTATCATGTGGATCATCCCGTCTACAACCAGCCAACTCTCTGGGGAAATGAGGAGACACGTCGATAGTGGGCGTTCTGCTGGACGATTTGCTACCCCCATTCAGCTAATTTAGAACTGACTGGCCACACCCGGAGAAAGCCCAGGCACTGGCAGGAACCAGCCAAGACGAGCTGCCCCCTGCCCTCCCCGACACGGGTCGGGTCAACTGGTTCTCAAAAAAAGAAAAAAAAACTGGTAACAATACTATCTAAGATGGTGATTCTGCAAGCAGCCAACTCAATAAATTTACATGTGGACAGTGGTGAACAGAAGAAAACAGAGGCGGGTCAATACAAAATTAACTGAGCACGTAACAGAAAGTTAATAAGTGAAACTCCTGTTTAACTATCTTTCACCGATCAGGTGAAAAAATGCAATTCCAATTGATGCACTATTCATTTGTATCAACAAAATGACCTCACAGTTAACCTCTCTCTACTTATATGTACATACACTAAATTCTCGCGTAAAAAAACGCGTACTATAGGCTAACCTATACAAAAGGAACAGAAATGTGAAATTCAACTTGGCGTCAGCCGAGTTTTGTCATCTCAATCTACCATCTGATCTGTTTAGTCTCCCAGCTAATGTCCTGGCCACATTCATTACACCTTGTCGTGCATCCAGCTTTGGTGCCTTGGTGTCTTAGAGTCAGCAAGTGGTTTAGGTTGGTGCATTTCTTCTGGTTGTTCGAATTAGACTTTGGTTGCTGGGGCTGCCGACTTCTTGAAGTAACTCTAGGTGGCGGGACGTTCATCTCTGTTGGATTTCTCTCGGGATCATGTGCACCTTTCCTTGGCATGGCATCCAACTGCTGTGATTGTTTGAAACTTAACCAGGCCATATCTTGCTCTTCCTTTGTGAGCCTCTCCTCTTCATTTTCTTGCAGAAGAACTTCATGTTCGTGATAGCCTGCAATCCACCTAAAAATTTGAAACAGATATTACTCTTCCAGCACGTGCTGAGCACTTCTATACATTCATAGCAAGCAAACAACATAAATTAATGTTTTTTAAGAAATTAATAAGTGTTACATGTTTGATTAGTTTATTTATTCTAAATACTAGAAAAATACCCCGCGGGAATTTCATCAAGAATTTTGTGTTAACAAAGTTGTATAAGACACATGAAATATGAAGTTGTTTCCAGAAATATGCAAAAATCTGGCAATAGTCAAGAGGTTATATTTAATTGACGTGAAATTGTTTTGCATTTGAAGACGTAAATAGATTGCATGTACAATATACTATTAGTTAATGAATATTAGTAAAGGATGACATGGACAATTGATTGGCTAAAATCAATTATTGTGCAACATTAATAGGTTAGACATTACCGAGGGTGATCACTAAGCAGGTTCAGCATGATGCCGTCCACAGGTAGTTCAGTGGGTTCACTGCTCTTAGGCAGAGATAGCTTTTCTGTTCCAACCTTAGTGTGATCAATTATGGTAGAATCGTTTCCACTCTGGTCCACTAATTCCTCGTCACCAAATTCAAAAAGATGCAACATCTCTTCTTGGAGATTGTTCTAGACACTTGCTGTCTATCCACCACCCTTGCTGCGAGCCCTTCCTTTGTCACCTGTCAACCCAGAAATTCATATGATAAGATTCCCAACAAGAACTTTATTAGCTATGCAAAAAAATTAGTTCAAACTCAGTAACCCAAACCTGAAAGGCAAATGTAACATTACCTGCCGCTTATATATTTTCTCTTCCATTGTTCCATGTGCCATTAGACGTAAGCGTACACAGGTTTGGCCTGGCCATACCTGGATGTAAATAAACAGCGAATTAAATATAATCACATAAAAATGCAACTGATGTACGAATGACGTTACTAGTTCTGACCTCCAAACCCGATAAATGGCTTGCAGATCGTGTGTTGGATTCCATGAACCATCTAGAAGGACCACACGGTTTGCTGCATGAAGGTTTATACCAAGAGATCCAGCTCGAGTAGATATCAATGTGCATTTCACTCTTGTGTTCCCAGGATCATTAAATCTCTCAACAAGATTTTGCCGCTCGGAAGAAGGAGTGCTCCCATCAAGCCTGTAGCAAAAATACATAGTATTTGGAGAACTGGATACTGATGATACACAAATCTTTGCAGAACAAGATGCTCAAAATAACGCTATCATTTTTGCATAATTAGATATATAAATATGCTAGCTTTGCAAACTGGAAATAAAGCCATCATTTTTGCAGAAATAGTATTAAAAAAATAAAAAATGCTTCCACGGTGAATCAAAATGGTCCAAAAACTTGTTTCGGTACAGTATGTCATAATCAGTTGTAAGCTCCAGCTGAACTAGTGTACAGCTAGTGTGGGCACCAGCAGCAAGCCTGGCGCATTGTACGAGGATATTCTCCAAGAAAATGTCAAAACTGAAATATCTCCATATCTGTATAGGGTAGGGACAAAGAGTCAAGTAGGCATTCCTAATCCATCTCAATTCTGGACAACAGCTCAGAACTCACCACCCTCTCCGCTTGAAGAATTGCTTCATATATTTTAAAGTGAGAAATTTCAAAGCATAACCCCGCAAATTTGCGGCAAAAAGAACAGACGGCGCATAGATATATTTGCCATCGTGAAGTCATGCAGATTCTTAAAATAAAGGGTACATTTACTACCCTGTAACTCGAAAAATGCAAATCATTCTTGTAGTAGTTCACTAGAATAAAGGGTAGATTTGTTAGTTCATTAGAATAAGCATCATATTGTGGTAGACGCTTGCATGCAGGTCCAGTATCTTAGTTAGTCATCATATAGATGACGGTACTTATAAGGAAGCATCATAGTGATTCCATTTTTTTTATCTCACATGCTTGTCAAAACCACAAAGTAAATCAACAAAACAATTATGGAACCACAAATGTACACCCATAGTTGTACGGTCATTTGTGCACAAGAAAGTCAAAAGTGAAAGTATACCTGTACCAGTCCTTGCCCTGCTTCCAAAATTTGCCTTCTTTTCCTTTAATTTGCAGCTTAGATAGATAAAACTCTACCAAATCCAGGGTGGTCAAGCTCTGGCTGAACACTAATGCCTTGTCACCCAATTCATAACAACTTGCCAGTATATCAAGGAGCAAGACCATTTTGCCACTGTAATCTGCTTCCTTATAAGTACCATCATCTATAAGGTTCTCCCACCAGTTACTTTCCTAGAAGAAATGGAAGCAGATTAAAAGGTCAATTTTCATAATCAAGGACATCAATGTGTGGGTGGAAAATATTGCAACACCCAGTGGTTCATTCACTGTGGATGCTTCAATTAATCCGTCCTTGTGGTGCTTATAGACCACATAAGTAAACAGAAACCCAGGTACGCTGGAAAGCATAGATAGTTGAATAGTATTGTGCAATGCAAAATACCGTGTCAACTTAATTTTTGAACCACCATGAATTGGAAGGTTTGACCAATTAACATGTATACCGTATAATCAAGTACCTCGTTCACAAAGTCGTTTTTCTTTGACTGTTGATCAGTTCTACCCTTCTGTTTCTCTGTCAAATTACAAAAACAGTTCAAACCATGTGTAAATTTCACAGAAAATAACAGGAGAAATATATAAGAGGAGCTTCCAGCTTGAAGACAAACCAATAGTCTCTCCAAACATTAAAAAAACGCTATTGTTTGTTTGCCAGACTTTAAAGTGTATCATCAAGGATAGGTCACTAGATAACATATTACCTCCATTTAGCAATTGATTTTCAGTAATATGATTATCATCACTAGAACTCTCGTCTGTCAGAAAGTTCTCAACAGCATCTTCTCGGCGCACACTTCCTTTCTGCTCTTTAGCCATCTGGAAAGGCCAGGATGGTTCCAGATCTACACTTCAACATATTGTCGAGCATAAGGAACAAGAACATAAAGAAATATGGTTATGCTACAACACAATAAAACCATATTAGCCCCAACTAACAAGACCAGACAGCATTCCATCTTGTTTTTGTGTAAAAAAACGTAGAATGGTTAAATTTGTTATACGGTACCTGGGCCAGTTTTTGGTACTTTGCAAAGAATCCACTACGCTTAAAGGTTTTTCTGAAGAAGCACTACTTGAGAAACCATGCACATCCAAGAATCTTCTGTATAGCTTTCTTTGGAGTTGAGAGAGCTTTACAGTAATGACAAAAACCTTCTTTGGTGGTAGATCATTCTTCACCACATTCATGTCCATTCGCTGGACAAAGCCTTTCAGCTGTTCATACAAAATGTGTGACCGTTGGTTCATGATCTTGACATCACCTGATGTAGAATTTGTGTGCTGCCCATTTTCTATGGGGTTCTGGAACCTGATACAGCAAAACATGTCATTCCATCAGATCAAGAACATTAAGGTGCCGTGATAACTGGGCATTTATATTACCTGTTGCGGAATTCATGGCTGCTTCCAAGAAAGCCTTCCCTGACAAAATCAACCATCTGTTCATAGGATGAAACCAAAACAATTAGCAATAGTGAACTGCTGCTATTAGACATCAAATACTGCCAGTAACTGGAAGATAGAACTGTATAAGGTAAAAGTGCAAGGTTCCTTACACAGTAATATTCCATTAAATTATTCTGCAATGGGGATCCAGTTAACGCAATTCTTCTTTGTGTCCTCACTTGTTTTAGAGCATGCGTAATGTCAGCCCTCCTATTCTTTATCATATGTGCTTCATCACATACAAGAATATCTGGCCCACCCTGATAGCGACATAAGTAAAAGAACTGATCAAAACCCACAGCTAAATTTTTTATTGCAGACCATAATTCATGCAAGACGTGAACATCGACGAGCTATTATATACTTCCACAAAGGAACGTGTTCAAAACCTCACTACACAGACACCAAAACGCAAAAAACAAAATTTCGCTTTTGCCCGATGAACCTGGAAAATCATATGAACTGACATAACATAAAAGTTTGCAACAAAATAACAAAAGACATGGAATCACCTGCAAAGCATTAGAAATCTCATCTGCTGTATCTTTTTCCCTCGCATGTCTTCCAAGAGATAAGCTTCTAAATGATGAATAACCAATGAGAAGCACTCCACCTTTTGCCCGCCACTTCTTTAGTAAATACAGCCTTTTTACCCTGCAAAAACAAACCTTTAGATAGAAAATGTGGTGTTCCATGCTAAGTAGATAAATATTTACTAGGGAAACATCACAAACATAATGCAATCACACTTCTAAAATATATTCTCAGAATAAACATAGAGGTTTTTCTGCACTGAAGACTAGAAGGACGCTATTTTTCAGTCTAGGAACAGAATTTCACCAGCATATGTTTCAAAATTTAGGAAAACACACAGAAGCATCAAATCCCTGCCTTAATTTCTATCACCAAATACAAACCACAGAACAATTTACATCTTCCACGGTAGGAATCGAATTAGCAATAGTAATAGTAGTTTAAACATAACAGCCAACAGGTTGCCCGGTTTAGAGTTATCTTTAGGCCCTGCAAGGCAGGCTTTCTTCTTGTCGTACCAATTGCACTACTATGCATTAGAATTTTACAAGCTGGAATTATTGGCACCAGATGGGATCTAGGCTACACTAGATAAACAAATTTGTCCGCCTGTTACAGTAAAACAAAGGATAACATGATCACAAAAAATTATCCGCACCTTGTCACATCTTCCAGCATATACACACGAAGAGGTTTTAGTTCTGCCGGATGCCACTTAGTGAACTCTTTCTTCCAATTATGCAGAACATTAACAGGGGTAACTATAAGTGCCGTGCGAAATCCCAACTGGGCACATCTCATAACCGCGTACAGGAATGTAATAACCTGCAAAGTGCAAATGCATAAATATAGGAATGCAGGTCCCACTATGTTTCATATGATGGGGGCCAAACAACGGCCTCCTTGAAAAATGGCAGCACTTGATACACGATCAATTAGCAAGTTTACACCAAAATCAGTACAAGGTCAAACGGCATACGGCAGAATAGCTCGCTGCACATATTTAATCGAAATTAAAATATTTAAGTAACTGAATTATAATGGAAATACCAAGATAAATATGTCACAAACCTGAAAAGTTTTCCCAAGCCCCATGTTATGTGCCAAAATGCACCCAAAACCTTTATCCCCAGATTTGACTGTTCTAACAGACTGGATAATATTTTCCCACATAAATCTTATTCCTGATACCTGAAATATAAAAATGGCATGAGTCAGATAAGGACCACGTGGCAGTATGGGTATAGGCCATGACTGGTATTCAAGTGACACAGTGCTAACTAGGAAGCAATTACAGTTAAGGAATTCTAATCATTTAAAACAAAAATAAATAAACAAAGGTAGGGGACACATCCTCTCCATATATGACCAATATTTCTATTTGCACATTTCACCATTTAAACACATTATAAGTCGGCATATCATTTTTGAAACAGGGTCATATCAGATTCAACTGCAAGGATGAATGCGCAATACGGGATTTACTGGGAATATTTCACAAACAAACCTGATGAGGCTTCAGTTTAGCAGATGTGCTGCTTGGAATTCTAACAGGTTCCTCGTCTTCCTCCCTGGCAACGTTGACTATATGTCCATCCCCAGCATCCTGTAGAAAGACTTCTGATAGAGCTCCAGAGAAAGTTCTAATGTTGCTGCTCCTTAACTTGCTAGCAGACTGCTCGTGCATGGATTTCAAGTGTTCTTGTCTAGCCTATAAAAGAATGTACAAATTACAACCTGGGCAGCTTCAAACAAAATGGTACTAAACAATAAAGGTGCAAGACATAAAAGACTGCACACCTTCTCCATTGCAATTTTGCGCTTTGTTTCCTCCCCAAGTTCCGTATCATCCATGATTCTTCTTATCTTCTTTTTCCTTTGCTTGCTGACCACATTTACACATTCAATTAGACTGAAAAAACCTTTCAGCGTTTTGTCTATATTGTGTGATATATAATATAATGGTGAGTACTCTAGGACATAGCCCAACAGAGCATACCTAACAGGATCAATGCTTTCGGTTCCAGAAGTGTTGTCGCTCTCAGAATCAGAGGATTCAACACCACCACTCAGTGCCTTATCACATTCAGATATCAAGTGTTCCAGTTGACTGGGTTGGCAGCAGCAACACTGCCAACCAGGGACTTTAGCTTCTGATAAGCATTCCTCACCAATATTATTTGACAAGCATTTTGTACAAAATAGCATCTTACAGGAACAGCAATTTTGAAGTTGTTCACACTGAACACACCAGGTGCAATAACCACCAGATACAGGACCCTGCGATAAGAATAAACAGCATAGTTAAGAAGATTACAAACGCATAGTTCATCCCCGAAAAGAATTGATGTTATTTAAAAGCAGTTCAAAACTATTGACGAAGAGTGTTAGTATGCACCTGAAGACGATTCTTCTCTATCACCAGGAATCTGCAAGAGCCACAAACAATAACATCCAGTACTGGGTGACGATGCACATCAGAGGCATTCAACATTTCGGTGCAAATTGTACACTTAAAAGCCTTGGGTAAATCAATATCACCACGCGTAGGACTTTGTGACAGGATGAGATCAAGATCAATAATGTCAACCCCCTTTTCAAGTTCTGCTGAACTATCCTCACTGTCTTTGATACACACATCTAGCTTGTTATCTGTTTGCATGTCATCGTCACTCTCTATTACGACAGTTTTGGACCTCTTGTGATCAAGCTCAACATCATATTCACGTGTGCGCTTGAGCAGCTCACCGGCAACTTCCTTTTTATCAGTGCTCTGTTTTTCAGATAAAGAAGAGCCACTGCTGGGACCCAAAACACCATCATCAAATAACGGGGGCAACTCACAGCATCCTTTTGATGTTGAGGCCAAACCAGACTTGCCCTGCATGAGTGTAAAGCAGAGCAACCAAGAAAAACAGAACCAATCAAGCCAAGTAAGAAAAAAACTGATCTCGCACCAGATACCAACATGAATAGTAGTTACCTTACACAAGCCTCTTGTCTTTTTTTTCATATGACGCCGCAGACGTTTTATTGTCTTTGCATCATCCTCTTCTCTTACCTACATAAAGTATTTTAGTAGTAAACTAGTAATATTTAATGACATACAGTAAAACATATCAGCAAAGCGTCAGCTGTTAAACAAGCCTAATGTCACATGTATTGCAACTGAATCAGAGAATCGGCATGACCACATAGGTATACCGGATTACCGGGTGGTATTTAGAAAAAATAAACATAGGTACTGAGTAGCCAACGTAAAAACTAGCCAGTCCCATGGATATGAAACCCACGAGAGTAGTACTAGGGTGGGTGACCTCCTGGAAAGTCCTCATGAAAGGTTTCATATCTAAGGGTTGTGATAGGCTTGGCGAGCCAACGTAAAAACTAGCCAGTCCCATGGATATGAAACCCATTTGGGCGAAAGTAGTACCAGGATGGGTGACCTCCTGAGATGTCCTCGTGACAGGGTTTCATATCTAGCCTACCCCAACTTGTTTGGGACAAAAGGCTTTGTTAAGAAGAAACATAGGTACTGAGTGCAATAACAAAACATCAGGAATGGTGGATAAATACAAGGATCAAAAGAGGAGAAGAGGAGATTGAAGCAACCATTGCTACCAGTAACAATGTATGGCAGAGGCCGGAGCGGGAGTATGTTAAAGTCAATACGGATGCAGCTTTCTGGGAGGCAAGGAATTCTGGTGCATGGGGTTTTGCAGCAAGGGATCACGATGGCGAGTTCGTCGCCGCAGCAGCAGGTAAACTGAGACACCTGCGTTCTGCTCTTCAGGCTGAGACAGAGGCCTGTGTCGCCGCTGTGGAGGGTGCCATAGCCCTTGGGCTGCACCGTGTGGTTTTCGAGTCAGACTCAATCATCCTAGTTAATGCCCTAAATTCAGCCAGCCACGATCTTTCAGAGATCGGTGTGTTCCTTCGGGAGATTAGAAGCTTATGCATTGCTTCTTTTGAGTCTTTCAGTTTTGAGCATTGTACTCGGGGTTGTAATAAGGTAGCTCACTGCCTAGCTAAGTTTGGCTCCCAGGCCGAGGAAGAGTGTGTGGGGTGGGCTGATGATGCCCCAGACTTTGTATCTGTTTTAGTGGCCAGCGAATCCGCTGTGCACTTTGAGTAATGGAGATCATGGAAAATTTCAAAAAAAAATGTCGCAGGCAAGTCCATGGAAATGCATTAGTCCTTACAATCAGAATTTTTACCAGAGTAGACATGTAATCATAAAAATCATTTGGGATTTTACAAATTATGTGTGTACCATGAGCATAACAAACAACTATATTACTAGGAGAAACAAGGTGTTGGAGTGCGCAAAAAAAATGAAAAGGAGTACACACACTAAAATGATTACAAAAAGCCTAAACGAGATATTTATGGATATAGGAAGATCAGCAGAAAGAAAGGTGGTATGTCTGCACTGCTATCTACTTATGTAACTGTAAAAGTGGTTGCAACTGACCTTTCTGTATTTTCTTCTCTGTTCTTCAGAAAGCTCTATTTCATCGACGCCTTTTATGTCATCGACAGCACCGTCAACTTCTGCTATCTCCTCCACCTATACACAATAATCGGGACTTCAGAACTATTGCATGGAGAAAACGTATAAAATAGGTGGAAGTCATATAATAATTTCTATCAGTATAATGAATTAATGATAAATGCCATGGTGGAAATACCCACATCCTTAAACAGAACTCCTTCGACCCTTGAACGTCAAAACAGAATACACTTGCAAACCAAAATAAGATCCCTCATATAATTTGAACTGGGGGAAGTAGCTTGTTATTGAAAACTATGAAGGCATAAAGTTATTAATGTGCTTTCGACTAGCTACAGTCTTAGTTTCGTGAGACCAATCTGGACACCTTTTGATCATGTGAGTGCTAAAAAGGTAGGCAAAACGTGGCCGCATGAATAACGAAGTGATAAATAGTTGAACAGAAGAAGTAATAACCTGGATACAGGGTATGTGTGATTTGTCTTAATCTTAATCCAATTCATCTGACCTCATATTTCAACCATCAAATTCCCACACTTCAATAAATACAATACGGGTTAACTACTACAGTTCAGATTTTCCCAGCAGTGGAGAAACATTGACAAGTTTAAGGTATAATTATAATTTGAGAATTCGTTAAAGGAGGGCATGAAGCTAATTAAAATGCAGTGGTGACATGTCACAAAATTTAACAGTTAATCAGTTAAAGGTGGCACCTCATCAACTCCTGGAAATTGGAGACCTAAGGCGGCAGCTTCCTGGGGTGTACTGGCCAGATAAACTGACGCCCAGTTACTAGTTCCAAAAGAACTTTTGGTACACTTCTTGGAATTAATAAGCTCATTGAATGAACTCCAACTTTTCTCGTGGCACTGTACAGAATCATCACCCCTGACAGGAACTTTTTCTGCAAGAAAGCCACTAGCACCTTCCTCCAGCAGTCTTCCATGTTTTCTGATTGGAGCAAGTAAAGAAAAGGTCAGACTTGAAAAGAAAACAAAAGAGTAATTATTTTTTGCCCTAACAATCTAACATTACCTCCTTACAGGTCTACAAGACTGGAGGTATTCATCAGCTTTTCTGATTGATTGATTAGCTTCTTCGGGAACTTGAGAACCAGCCCAATGAGTCCTTTTTTTCCATGCTTCACTTTCACAAACATTTGGTGCTTCACTTTCTATTGATTTATAAAGGCTAGGAAGTTCAATGCCAGCAGCATCAAGTTGTTCCTGCGTTAAAATCACAATTTAGCACATAGAGATGATTAAATAAACATATCTAAAATAAAACGGAAGTAAAAAATATGTCTCAAATCAAATTACTTTCAAAATTTCCGACTCGATGTAATACGACTGGACTTATGATATAGTTGGCACAGAGGAACAACTTGATGGAACAACTTTAAGACTAATCATTTTATTTACTTTGACGCAAGGTTGCGAACTCCATCTAATCTAATTAAATTAAGGGACTATAAATTCCATATTTGATGGACAGAAAGACACCCTTTCGAGCAAAAGCATACCAACAGAACAGCACTGCGAATCTCCAAATCATCGAGTTCAGTTGACCATTCCTTCTTGAATTGCTCCATCTCAATTGACACAGCTAACTCCAACTATTTAAAGTATAATGATATCAGTGCAGAAGAATAGAGAGAGTTACAGTTAAGAAATAATAACTTGAAATAAAATGTAAAAAATATTCACAAACCGCATCTCCTTGGAGCCTCTCGGATAACTCCATCAGTACTTCAGTTTCAACTTTTTCCAGCGAATCAATTTCAAGTGATTCTTGCGCTTGAGCTGCCTAAGCATGACCAAAGAAAACAATGAATGAAATGAAACTTGCTCAGAAATAAAGGGGTACATAAAACAGGAGAGGTTATAAAGGTTACTTTGCTCTCAACGTCAAGAAATTCAGCAACTAATTTTTCGACTTCTTCCTCAGGTAAAGGCACCTGTTGGAAAATCAATTTTCAGACAACTAATAACCAAAATATGCACCCAAGAAATGGGTGACCCCACACATCAAAATTCTAGATTGCGGAGTAGAACAGATGTGAGTAACATAAGTCGCAACCATCAGCGTTCCAGCCTGTTCAGCCAATCAATTACCACAGGTGAACTGATCGACAAGAGGAACCAAACTAGACTATTAAATGTATTTAATAACAAATCAATCATAGAAATGTCGAGGTGCAGTATATATGATAAGCTAACATTGATGAGTAGCCTAGCCATCATTAATGTGATCTAAAACTAAGGGGAACAAGGATAGATAGAAGCATATCAAGCAAACAATAGAAATACTAAAAGGTGTTCATCAACAAAGACTGTCAAGAGTTCCAGGTCACGTTGATATATTATCTATCGTCCATAAAGCAAACATACTTTTTCTAGGGACATGGTGAACATACTTTTTTACTTTGATTGGAAAGTTATGATCTTGTAATTAAACATGTTTAAACCTTAAAAGTTGGCCAGCCATTAAATAGATAATTAGATGCACAAACCTCAATGTCTTTCTCAGCATCAGACTCTGAAGTTTCTTCATTCTCTGATTCCCGGAGAAAACCATACAAGTCACTATCTGAATCATCATCGGTACTAGTGGCTTCTTCTTCAAGGACACCACTATCTGTTTTTGCACATTTATGATTCATGTGCTCCTCAAGGCCACCTTCTCTCATATGAGTGTCTGCTCCAACTTTAGTTTCATCCCCTTCAGATTCAATAATTATGGTATTACCTCCCGGCTTTCCATTCAAGTGAACAGCTTCCATTTTTTCTAACTCGACATCAGATGCTTTTTCGTTCACGTCCATAGCTAGCGTCCACTATCATCCGCTGCTACAGAAACATATGAGGTAGTTGAGGTAAATGGACCAACATTGAGTTGAGGTAAATGGACCATACCAACTCAAAATGCAGATAGTTTTTTTACTGAACTAGATGAAAGCACATCCACTCTTGTTCACTTCAATACCAAATTCAATAAACTCTACCTACACACCGGCACACCGCACATGATTATTATTTTGAGAGAAACAAAGCAAGAAACTGAAACTTGATTAATTTTTATTGTTTCAATGCGCTGCCATCTACACTGAATCTTGAAGGACAATACATGTCATGCAATGAAGAGCTAAAACACAGCAGCATCTGAAGAACTTTGCACATCATGAATCGACCACATCACTGCACGAATGTTCCATGCCATTGCCGAATGGATGTCTAAATCAATTCCAATCAACCCAAAAACAGAGCCGGCACACCGTGACACGTCACTAAACCCTAAACAACGTCTCAAATGCATATCAGGAAACTTCTCCCAAGGCAATTGAGCATCACACGGCAACCCAGAACAGCCGGCGGCGCCGGCGAAACACGAATCCAATCTACACCCAAGACGCCGAAAAAGCACAGCACAAACAAACAAAAGAACAATCTCGCGATCCCTAGGACCGTATCCCCCCAAAACGATCACATTCCACCCCGATTCCAACAGCCCACAGGCCGCCGCCTCGTCGGAGCCTACCTAAAGAGGAATCAAAACATGACTGCTCGATCCCCCTCCGCTTCGATCACGGAACACCATTCCATGGCACGGACAAAGCCCGGCAGAGCAGAGCAGAGCGCGCGGAGGAGAAGGAGGGGTGGCGAAGATTACCTCGGAACCACGCGCGCGGGGAGGGGCCTCTACGGGCGGGCTAGGGTTTTGGTGGAACTCTGCGCCAAAACCGAAGAGGCGGGCAATGGAGGTTTTGTGGGGAAAGCGGAGGTGGGAGAAATTGGGGGAAAATGATGTGGAAAAATAATTGGTTTCTTCACTTGTGACCACGGTCCACCTTCTGACCCTTTTCAACTCCCCCTCTTCCTTCCTTCCTTCCTGCGTACTCTACCCACACGACAACGAACGCGCCGTGCAGTACACCTATCATCTCTCTCTGTGTACATGCATCACTGTGGCTGATCTCGATTTTTGCGACGGTTTTGAAATTTGAATCTATAACTTGCGGATTTGTGATGGAATCGGTGAAAATAAAACATGACCCGTTCTTCTTTGCCGTAGTATAGGGACAGGCTGTACAATGACATCGAATAAACTAGAAATCTCGTTTCAAAAAAAAACAGGTAAACGAAAAAACACTGTAAAGTTTTAGAGCATTGAATTACCCGCAAGATGTGCAGGGCTCGTATGTGCAGCTACAGCCGTGTCGTCTTCTGCTCTTTATGATTATTATGATATGCTCGTCTAAAGTCAGAGAAAGGTAGATGTCTAGATCCGAATAGGTGACTCGGGCAAGGGAGGGGTGGCGGCTAGGGTTAAGGAACTTTCGAGAAGTGACTTAACCCTAGAGACCTTGTCTCATTGCTTTTTTTATGTATGAGTTTTTATAATGGGCTTCACTTTTTTAATAAATAATGGGCTTTTGAGCACAATATGACTCTCTTTTTTAGTTGGCCCATCATAGTGCTCAGAAGTTATTTTCTTGTTTTTCTTTATTTGCTCGCGGGAGAACTCCTTGGTGATAGGCTGGTCGTGTTGCTATAGCAAGGTAGGTGACATATTGAAGATGATTCAATGATTTTTGTTGATATCTTTCATTTGCATTTCTCCTTCTAACAATGGTTGTGGTATCATGGAGTTACATATTCTTGATCGTACTCCATCCCACGGTCCCACCGAAAGATCAGCATCTCCAACCATTGAGAAGATTGTCTTCTTGCTTCCCAGATCATCTACAAAAAACAATGGAGGAGAGAGAGTGAAGTCAGAGTTACCTCTTTGGGAAGAAGGTGATCCTTTAAATAGGGGGGCTAATTTTCCAGCATTTATGCACATAAATTTCCTGGATGGTACTATCGCCTATGCGAGCGGTACTACCATATTAGGTCTAGCGGAGGCAACAAGCAGTGCACTCCAATATATTATGATTACACTAAGCAAAAAAAATCTATATAATATAGACGGCTCCCCTATATGTGTGCACAATTTGAATTTTGTGTTGGAATGCAAAATGCACATGATCTACAAACAACATTCCCCCTATATTTCATAAATCATGTAAGTACACATAGATAGAACATAAAGCATTACCTGCGCACAAGTAAGACAATAAACAACTAGATAAATACTATTACTAGCACCACATAGTCTTAAAAATATGGGTTCCATATGTCTTGAAAATTAGAATATCTACGAAGTCTTGAAGATTGTCTTGGTGTGTCAAGTTGAACCAAAACAAATGCAACTATACAAATCTTCGCAAGTTTATAAGAATCAAAACAATAAATAAAGATTCTGACTTGGCCCATTCAAAACTCTAAAGATTCCTAATATAAATCTGCATAAAGGCTCCAAAAAGGAGAAGAGAGTGATGCTAACATCCCAACAAGGATCACTTGGAGGGGCCGGCTTTGTCGACATCATCTACATCCTCGATTGAGCTTGACTTCTCTTTAGGGGTTTGGTTGACGGTGAAGAGGAAAGCATGAAGACTTGGCTTCATCATTATCCCACTTGATATGCTTCGACTTCCAATCTTCATAATCGGGTAGCTTATTCTCTGACACCGGTAGCAACTTGAACCTTTAACGCCCTCGATATCTCCGTTTGATTGGACTATTCTTGTTGTCACTATGAGCACACCACATGTAGTGTCGATTGTCAAGTTGAAGGCAAAATGTCTTTTAACCTTGGATTCCAAATAGGCATACTTTTCTTCGAGCTAAACAAACGAATTCTTTTTTGATTTTCACTGGAGGCAAATTGAGATCTGGAGTTTCATCCTCGTAGATGTTCACTCTATCTAGGATCCTTGCGCTTCTTCATCCGGGAGGCGCTTCACACCTTGAATGATCCAATCTTCACTTTTTCCATGGCTGACATCTGACATCCCTGAGCCCACTTAATGTTGATGAGCATCATAACAAATGAAACAAAGCATGGCTTCTTCCTATTGATCACCACAAGGAACATTTCATTCCAAAGATAGTTCATCACATCAATCTTTTCACCTTTTCCCTCGTTTGATAGGTCTTGAGGATCAAGTCAATGAGATTACCATGAATGTCATCAAAGTTGTCAATCTTGGGGTTGATGATGCCACTATAGATGCAATGCATGATATCATATCTGGTTATGAGGTTGCTGGAAAGACCTCAAATACCCCTTCCTCGAATGTAGATACCCTCCAACATGTCCTTGTTACTTGCTTTTTCATTCCCATGATTTCAAAACCAACCCTTCTCATGACCATTGGGTGGTGTGAAGCCAAAGTCTTCATTACCAAGCATGTGGGAAACTCTTTCCACGGACAGATAGGACCTTATCCTCTGTTATCCAAGATCCACTCTTTTTTTTTTTGCAAGATTATGGATCTAGAATTCTAGAAAATATCTACATTGGGGATTTTTTTCACGATTTTTGAAAACTTTAAAAAGTTACGAATTATTGAAAAAACGAGCTCCATATAGCTCATCCTCCATTTTAGGTTTTCGTATGCAACTCGGTCTATATGCGTGTTTGTGTGTGGTGATGTGCATCTAGACGTTGTACACTTGTAGTCCACTTTCCTCGGAAAGATTTTGTTTATCAGAACTACTGCAGAACCAAAGATAGAAAACAGTAAAACACTGACGGTCAAACGTTGACAAATTTTCACCCCAGAAGGAATTACAATATGATATCAATTTATTCCATAGCCTGCATTCTGTTTAAGAATTGCGAACAACAGTAGCAGCTACACAAATTCCACGAAATTAGTTACATGGTGTCTTTGGAGAGCCAGTTAAGCGACGGCGTAGCCCGGGCATTCGTTAGCTCATCCACGGTGTCTCCCCGCTCAAACACAGCGGCGGCACCCATCCCAGAACCTGTTCATTAATACTCATGTCATTTACAGTTGTACTACCACCTTCTTTCCACACAAGCAAATGGAATAGATCGTGTACCTATGCACATTGAAATCACTCCAAACCGGCAGTCTTTGCCCCGGCGCTTCATCTCATTGAGAAGAGTGCTGACACATCGCGCACCTGCCAAGATGAAAGCATGAAAATGTCATCGTCTGTAGCACAGGGAGATGTTAGTTTGGAGCAAAGCAGTGGTCTGAGGATGACAAACAGTCAAAGGGTCCGAGCACAACAACATGGAACATAAATCTTTTGTGGATAGCAGGAAACAGATACCTGTGGCACCAAGTGGATGTCCAAGAGCAATTGCACCTCCATTAACATTGACTTTCGCTGGGTCGAGATCCAACTTTTTGGAGCAGTACACGAACTGAGATGCAAAAGCCTATGTACAGGGGCACATGAATATCATCCGACAGATATAGTTTTATCAAGTGGAAAAAACTAGATGGAAGTATACCTCATTAATCTCAAAAAGATCAATGTCGTTAACTTGAAGACCCGCGGCTTTCACTGCTGCGGGGATAGCAACAGCAGGACCAACACCCATCACAGCTGGATCAACTCCAACTGCAGCGAAGCTCCTGTAATTGCACATTCCGCTCCCATTATTAGTCACAACAAAACTTCTTATAATAATTAAGAGCATTGTAAGTCTCTGCTTTGATGGTCACCAGAAAGTGCTGAGCCATTAAGTTGGTAGCGGTGTTTGATATGTTTTGTGTCAGGAAAAAATTCTACAGAATATAAATATAACTCATCATATGTAAAGCATCTAAAGAACATCACATTACCTGTAGATTCCAAGTACTGGAAGACCCTTTCGTGCAGCAACATCCCGCCTCATTAGTAGGACAGCGCCAGCTCCGTCACTCACTTGGCTAGCGTTTCCTAAGGGTAGAAACAACACCAATCTTCAAGAGTGATATAAATTATAGACATCTGCATTCAGTTAGATTCTGCTACGTACCAGCGGTAGTGGTTCCGTCCTTAGAAAATGCTGGTTTAAGCTTTGACAGGACTGTCAGTGTGGTATTAGATCGGATTCCATCATCTGCTGACACTACTATCTCCTTCTCTTCACCAGTTTTTGGATCTACAATCTTCACAGGACAACAAAAGAGTCAGAGCAACATGTATTAACGATTCTAATATTTTATTAAGAAAATCTTAAAAATATACTGGTTATTTTAGAAAGAGAAAACAAAGGCACTATATTACCTTGGTATGAACTGGGACTATTTCTTCTTTAAATTTACCAGCAGCTACTGCGGCAGCAGCCTTCATGTGAGACTCAACCTGACCATTAGAGTTAACAAGAATGAGAGCTAGAAACCTATTGTGAGGTAAAAAGGCAGTTGCCATACACTGTCAAACATGTGCGACAAAAAAGGACAATCAGCAAACTTACAGCAGCTTGATCTTGCTCCATGCGTGTTATGCCAAACCGTTGTGCAACATTCTCAGACGTAAGGCCCATTGGGAGAAGGCAATCACGTGCTTGGGCAAATAGCTCAACCTAAAGAAATTGGAAAATCCAACGCAATATATTATCACCTTAAACATCTTAACACATGCATCTAAAGTAAAGAGTCTTAATGCATCAACTACCCATTTGACTTACTTTGGGGTTTACTTGGCCATCAATAGTAACTCGGTTCACTGTCATGGACTCTAGGCCAGCAGCAATACCTTTTGAAAGGAGAGAACAAAATAAGATCGTCAATGAAGTCAAAACAAAATACTTAGAATCAACCTCTAGGACAACATACCAATATCATACAGCCCAGCTTTGATAGCAGAAGCAACATCTGCGACTGCCTGAAGACCAGAAGAGCACTGTCGGTTTACAGTCTTGAGGGGAACCGTGTCTACATTACATGAACAAAATAATCAAGCCAGAGATATTCATAGTCTAATATTAAAGGAAAATGTGGCAGAAATAATGAAAATTACCAGGGAATCCCGCATACAATGCGGCCATCCTGCATTCTATAGCCCTTTGGGACCCCGGAGCTAAAACAGTACCAACAACAATGTCACCAATTTCACTCGGATTCAACTTTGTTTTATCCACCAAAGCCTACAATTGAATCAGAAAAATATGAGAAGACTCCAAGGATGATGATGTGACGAACACAAACAATTCACTAAATTGCCGTTTAGACTAAAAGGGAAAGAAGATGACAAACACAAACCTTGAATACGGGCACCAAGAGGTCCTCAGCAGGCGTATCCTTGAAACCACCTCTCTTGGCTTTGCAAATTGCTGTCCTATAGGCACTGAAGACATGAAAGGTAGACACATCATACATGTTTCATGTTTGACCTCTGCTTACATGGAATGAGTAGGAAAATTATTCTAGAAATTATCTGAATTGCTACTATATATGATAAAATTGTGTGTAACTGAGCTCTTGCGCTATTCGTTGTTTCTATTCCTTTGCTTGTAAACGGTAAAACTCTGCAGTATTATTTCCTTCCATAGATCCTCTCTGTCATGTTTTCTGTATTTCTAATGCTACAGGCTAAGACCTCTGCGATATTAACATATTCTACGTTAGAACAGAGACATGACATGCATGATGCAGCCGAGATATAGCCTTCGGTTGGCTCTTAATCAGATTTAGGTCGCCAACACGAAAACCAAGAAACCAGGTTGGCATCAACCCATTGTCATACCACTAGCAGCGGTTTTACACGGTTCGACAATTCGCAGTACCGTCGCTATCAATAAATTGAACACTTGGGGTGGCCAAACCTCACAGGGCAGAACGAAAACAAGCAGGAATCCTCGCACGTCGCGACCACAACTCCGCCACAGATCACCGATCCAAACAGAAGGGCGGGAGAGGAGAGCGGGCATGACTTACGCGACGATGACGACGTCGTCGGCGAAGCAGGCGCCCCGGTGGTACGCGGCGCTGTCCTCCGCGGCGCACGCGCTCGCCTGCGACACCAAGAGAGAAAAACACCACCGTCGTCACAGATCTGGAACAACACGGCGTCGGAGATGAGCTGTAAGTGGGGGAAGGAGGGCAAACTCACGGAGATGGCAGATGCAGAGGCCGGGTTGGGCTCCAGGTGCCCCAGCAGGATCCTCTGCCTGTCGAGCGCCTTCTCCATTGCTCGTCTTCCCTCCCTGTCTCGGAGGAATTCAGGAATTGGTTTGTCAGTGGGCTGCTGGGTAACGAACTCCGGGGTATTTGTAGGGGCGAAGAACTGGGGTGACGGTGACCGGTGACCCGGTGGAAGAACGAGGTCAGGGGTGTGAAAACTTGGGACGACTGACTCGGCTGTGGGGTGGAGTCGTGGTCGTGGTCGCGCAATGGAGTTCGTTCGACGGACGAGGCTGCTGCTGCTGCAGGGGTCCAGTGGGCGGAGGTAGGTGGGTTCGGGTTTTCTCCCACGAGATCCTCGCGTGGGGCGGCGGGAGGAAGGTGGAAGATAGAAAATGCTGCCTGGCGTTTGGCTTGTGGTCTGGCGAGTGCATGACCATGAAAATTGAAATTGATAAATTTGAGACCTTTTTCTAAAACTTTAGTACAAAATAAACCGGGTTTGAAAAAATTCACAATTCAACCTTTTTCATGGCGCCTGGGTGACTGGTCGGCAACGGAAATTCAGGGAATCTCACACGGAACTCCTCAAAATAAATAAATAGTTGCATTCCTAGTACTGTTTTTTCCTTTTCTCTTTCCGTGAAACATCCAGTGGCGGAGCATCATATAGCACCACGGTGCATCCCGGTGCACCAAGAGATAAAAGCATCCTTTTAGGAAGCATATGTGATTTAAAAAATTGCTATTTTATCAAAAAATTGTTTTCCTACCCGGTGTCTCGTGCCCCCATTCCTCTATTCTATTTAGGTACCCCCCCCCCCCCCCCCCTCCCCTCCGTTTTGAATTAATTGCTCTTGCACTAAATCTGAATCAATTAATTCAAAACGGAGGGAGACAGGGAGTAGTATTTTTCTATAGAGTCTCTTAAAGCTAGCAGTAGTAAATACCTTTCTTTCATTCCATCCCGACTAGTTGACCATACCGTGGTGTGAGAAGGAAAGGCCCAAAACCAAGTAAAGTCACCACTCGATGGAACTATTCCTTTACAAAATCCATTGACTTTAGAATCGACCCCTCTCCCTCCTTGACTTTAGAATCGAACGCTAAACATCTTAAAGAACTGAGTACCATTGCATTTACTCCCCCTCCATGTCTAGTGCTTACTTCTTAAATCTTCCAATGTTTGAAGCACGTGGTGAAGGTGCATTTGCATAGAAGGAAATAAAACACCCATTCCTCTATTCTACTCACTCTGTTATTAAATGTAAGACTTCTTAGATTTTTTGACACACATGTATCTAACTACTCCCTCCGTTCGGAAAAGGATGTTACAAAAATGAACTATAGATAAATCATTTTTGTGACATCCTTTTCCGGACGGAGGGAGTAGTTCATACCGTAGTGTGAGAAGGAAAGGCCCCCAAAAAAGTAAAGTCTCCACTCCATATGTTAGAAGGAGCAAAAATCATTCTCCCTCCGTTCCTTGATGTAAGGTGTATAGTTTTCTTAGAAAAATTCCAAAATATATGGTATAATGCGATTTATGGACAATTTATCCATCCAAAAATAATTCCTAATTTATAGGGCGTATTGTTTTCAATATGTGTCTATTAGGAAGTCATATCTCCCAATTTTTCCAGAAGAAAATGAGTCCACAGCATGCCAAATACTCATATCTTAATTTTCGTGCAGAAAACTATACATTATATTCAGGAACGGAGGGGGTACAATTATTTGTTAGAAAAAAGAACCAACTCCGACTCCATGCGGACCTGCCAACAACAAGGATATTATGAAAGAGAAAATCCTTAAGGGTCTTCTTTGTGCAAGTATTTTTTAGTATTATGTAAACACAATAATACCATCTGTAATAAGCATCGTGTTCCTTGAAGCCAAATCTATTGGTATTTGGTACAGCAAATAACTCAGTCTATCGAAGGTTTTCATAGGGTGTACGTGTTGTAAAAAAAAACTGCAAAATAACAATCTCTGTTAAAAAAATACGTTCGTCACAGGAAACGCCAAGAAGCTGGAGGAAGTCCGCGCGATTCTCGGCTCCTCCATCCCCTTCCAGTCCCTCAAGCTCGACCGTAAGCTCCTCCGCAATCTTTCTTCCATCCCTTCTACCTCTCCCCCATCTATGTATGTACAAGACGTATGCCTAGTAGTCCACCAGTGAAGGAATTAATGCTAGACCAAGGGATGCACAGGACTTGCTGGTTGATGGCAGTGATTTCGCTGCGTGGCCGTCGCTTCTTATTTCTTAAGCTGCCGGAACCCTAGGATAACACCGAGCCGTGGATTCTTATGTGACGGCATTATTAATTTATTTGGGCCATATAGTTTTGTTTTATAAACCAACGCTAACATTTATTGGTTGTAGCTGAAATTTGTGAATTAGTGATAGTTTACTTCAGTTACTGTCTATGACCAGTTAAGCTTGATTGGATCATCCAGTTTCACTTATAACGATAGAACCATCTGTTTTCCCTGTTTAACATTCACCCCCAAATCTTGGATGTCTTAACCGAAATATTGCAACAGACCATACAATCTGTTTTTATATTTCACTTATCGACAACCTGATTTAGGTCTGGACAGCCGATACCTAGTATTCTTCCAGTCTTGCTACAACCCCCTCTTCCAGGAAGTGATTGTATCGAAGTCTTGGAAGCTAAACTGGAAGCCTTGGTTCCGTCTGTGGGTCAAGTTCTTGATTTGGTTGGCATGTCAAGACTGCTGTTGGACGGCTGAGACACTCATCTAGGTGGGGGCTGCAGCATGTGCCTACTTGCCTCCTATGTGAAAATTCTATGGAGGCCACTACCCACCTCCTCTCGGGTTGTCCTTCCTCACACACCATCTGGCATGAGGTGGTTTTGTGGATTGATCTACTTCAGTGACTCCAGCTGTTGGAGAAGACTCCATGAACTGGTGGCACCATGCGATCCTTTCCTTTCGACCTACGCCGAGAAAAGGCACCTCTTTCCGTGATCATACTCATCGCGTGGTGGATATGGGAGCAGCGCAGTGCAGCCACCTTCAACAACGAGAGACCTAGCATTGCTGGTTTGTTCTTCACTATTACGGCTGATGCCAGGACAGTGGGCGATGGCGCACTTAGGGTGTGGTGTTGTAATCTTGGTGTGTTAGCCTGTTAGGTCCTTTTTTGGGCTTGTAAAATTTTCTTGTACCTATGCATGGACCGCACAAGACTTTTGCGTTTTCTCAAGAAGAAAAATGGTGTCAATGTGCATGGTTAAGGTTTATGGGATTAGCACACAGGTTTCTACTCTGATAGTAAGTTCAGAGAAAATACAACTGCGTGAGTACCTAGATATGAGCAGGAGGGAATGCAATATGAATTTTATTTTATATGGAGTCCATTGACCTGTGATTCATGTGGTTTGTTAGTGGTTACTGATGTCATGTGCTGTTCATGTAACCTGTGTTATTTCTTTTTGCACTCTGGTATTAGTATTGGTTAAGAGCTAGGATTTCCAGATGTTTAACACATTAATTTTGCATCATGTGTTTCTAGTTAAGAGCATAGGACTACAAACATTAAGATTCATATTTGGGCCGATAGTGACCAATCCTCAGATCGAAGTAGCATCTGGACCCCATACACTTAAGAATTAGGATGGTCATGCCCTACATGTAATAATTGAGCTGGAGACGGATATACCTGCAGTGTTCTGCTGGCACATTATCACAATAACCAGTGGTGGCAGTGCTATATCCCATTCCGTGTTGTTTGGTCAAAATAAGCTTATTCTGAAATCATGTTGGAACTTATGCAACTTGGAATATAAATATGTGATTTTCAGTTTTAACCTGTCAGTAATCAAGATCTTTGCCACAAGCGTAAATCAGTAAACACGTGAAATAACCTATGAATATTGTGATTAATTATTTTTATCCACTGTTGAATTTGGCCGTGCCTGAGTTCCAAGGTGAGCCAGAGGACATATCTAAAGAAAAAGCGAGAATGGCTGCATCTCAGGTATCTACATGTTTCTTAATACTAGAATTGTGGAAACAAATCCTATTTTCATATTAAGGACTCTGAATAACTGAATCTGCATTGCGTTCTTCACACAGGTGAATGGTCCTGTACTTGTTGAGGATACCTGCCTATGTTTCAATGCACTCAAAGGTTTACCAGGTGACTGATTTCATTCTTTTCACTTATTAAATGAATTTAATTTGAACAATGTGACATAATTCGCTTTCTTGCTGCAGGTCCCTACATGTAAGTCATTTCCTTCTTTTTACCAAGTTACAGACGACTAACATCCTTCGCTGTTACAACTTACTGGGCGGATGTCCTCCTCATATCAAATGTAACTAACATTTTTGTTCCTTATTTGGGCGTCTTCCAATAATGAATGTACAGAAAATGGTTTCTTGAGAAGATTGGGCATGAAGGTATGGCTACCACTTCCTATTTGTTCCTCCCAGCTCCATGGTCTATAATTTTGACTTTGCAAATTCATGCATACTATTTTGGCAATTATAGGTTTGAACAATTTGTTAAAAGCTTATGAAGACAAATCAGCTTATGCTATGTGCATATTTTCCCTTGCTCTTGGACCAGAAGAGGAACCAATCACATTTGTTGGAAAAACACCAGTAAGCCGCTTCTTTGAATTTATATCTCAAGTGTGCCATTGTAGCATAAACATCTATACTGCCGTTGATAGAAATTCTATCACTGTATTGATAATGAATACATTAGCTAGCATGCTTCAGTCAGGCTACTTCCAAGATGCATATCTTTCCATGGCCTAGATACACTCAAACTGGTATTTGCTGGTTTGTTCTGTTTATACGTTAGTTCAGAGCGGTGCTACATTTTATAGGTATCAGTGTGCTACCGTTGTTGGATAACTAACTAAAAAGTATTTAGTGGTCAGAAGGCTATAACGGTTTTTTCTTTTCTTTAGTAGACCCTAAAGGGGAGAAATACATAACTGTAATATGTGAAGTAGTTTTTACCTTCAACCTCCATCGGTAAGCATTGACACCAATTTCTCAAAAGACAAGGGTGACATGTATGAGATGAACCAGTTGCATCAACCGGTACCTGCAAGATGATTAGCAAACATTATGCCATGGATACAAAACACAACGACACAATCAAAAACAAAAATTGCATGATATATAGTCGAGATTATGATGCACCTGCACCTCCATCGGTAATCAGTAATAAACAAAAACTACTGAGTGTAATCATGAATAAATCTTTAATACATGGTTAGAGCTAAAACTAAACCATAAGGTCAGGTTGATTTCATTTTAGCATAGTAGATTTTAGTATATGCGCATATCTACGTTGTATAGCGCATTGATGTATACATATGTTAATGTTGGAACTCAAAGTTTCTGAGATATTGCTCTGTTTATATAGTGCATTGATACATGTGTTAATGAGCAGATGTTAGAAATAGAAGATATCATGTACAGTAGTACGCATACACTTAAATATCAGTTTTTCAGAAATATAAAAATATGCACTTCACTTTACGCTTGAATATCAATATTGCAGCTTTTATTCAGTTTCACCAAGAGAGTTTGGTTCCAGTTTTCCAACTAGTAGCGCTACAAGTCTTCTTAGAAATCCTTCTTCATCTGTACCTTATTTATAGAAGCCCATGCTCAGTGGTCATGATGTCCTGTTCATAGCTCTTTAATCTAGTGCTGCATTTATTTGGTAAGGACAGTAAGTACAATTGCGACCTTCATGATTAGTTTAATGCCACGTTCTTAGTACTCCCTCCGGTCTATATTAAGAGTTTAATGCCACGTTCTTAGTACTCCCTCCGGTCTATATTAAGTGTCGGGAGGAAATATACTTACGTGAGAACTGAGTGCTAGCTCAGTGGTCAGTGGCTGCGTGTGCGCGCCCTGCCGCCCGGGTTCGAGTCCCAGCTTCGGCTGCGTGCGCTCGAATTTTCCGGCCGCTCACCTTTCGGGGACTGTGGCGTCGCCCAGTTAGGCAGCTGCCCACGGCCGCTCCGTGCGCGCTCCCGCGACCCGAGCTCGAGCCCCTGGCTCCTCGGTTGTGCGCGCCTAGAGCTCCTCCTTCTTAGGATATTGGCGCATGGGGTTCCTCCCTCCTGCTGCCCGAGTTTTTTTTTTTGAAATATACTTACGTTGCACAAATTCATACCTGTACCAGCGACATTTTTTTGGGATCGGAGGGAGTAGAAAAAATTGAGTTTTTAGCTTTTGGACTGTGCTTGAGACTTGTTCTCCATGTGCAGGGGAAAATTGTACCTGCCAGAGGCCCAGCTGATTTTGGATGGGACCCTGTATTCCAACCAGATGGATTTGAACAAACGTGAGTGTCATGATCATTTTAATTTCTTTCATGCGCCCCTCACGATTATGTGCTGACAGCTCGGTGTGTTATATATACAGGTATGCTGAGATGCCCAAGTCAGAGAAGAATCAGATATCTCACAGAGGGAGAGCTCTTGCGTTGGTGAAAGAACATTTTGCTTCTGCCAACTACACAGTTCAGAGTGATGGATTGGCTTAATTTTTCATTTTAATCTGAAAATGAACACCATCTCCTTCTCAGATGAAATATTTTACTTTTGTGTTAAATCTACGATGGCTATCATCAAATGTTCTACTAGAGCCATGTTATGAGCTATTCTAGACCCAACAGATTCAACATATGTCATGCTATTATATTCAGTACAATGATTTTTCTGCACCGTTTGGTGCATTTGTATTTCTATTTTTTGTCACATCCATTGATGGATAGATTTCAGAATAAAGGCAGATCCTCTCAAGTAACCTCAGTTGATCTGCTTACAGATTCCGCCAGTTCAACCTCGACATATTTTTGCCATATTAGGCTGATTTTCGCGCCATTTTTCACACATCATAATAATACAGACCACAACGCGGCAAAGAATGATCACAACTGACAATCTAACCAACCATCTTTTACCTCCTGCAATTTTTGGTGCATCTGAATTGCCCTTTTTGTCATACGGATAAATTCTGTAGCACAAACAAATTACCAAAAGTCCTCTGAAGTAGTCTTGGTTGAATCTGTTTCCAATATTTTGAACCTGGAGAGCAACCGTGTTAGCAAGATTTTTGCCACATTTTTCACACATCATAATAATACAAACTAGCACACAATACTGACTGTATCTGCAGAACGCAGCAAAGAATGGTCAGAACTCATAATATAATTTTGAACCTCGAGAGCAAGAACCTCCAGAGCAACCGTGTTAGCAAGATTTTCGCCCCATTTTTCACACATCATAATAATACAAACAAGCACAAAATACATGCTGACTGCATCTGCAGAACGCAGCAAAGAATGGTCAGAACTCATAATCTAATTGGATGCAAACTGCAACCATCTTGTCCTACTGATTAGGACCTCCTGAGCTTAATGTTGACAGGCATCTCCTTGTAGGAAGCGACCTTCTCCGTGGCCCGCCGGAGCGGTCTCCCCAACGATGACCTGCGTGGGAACTGCACCACCGACTCTGACGTCTCCTTCCTGTCATTTCCACTGCTGACGGTGACCTGAACGTCCTCTATCTCGAACAAGTCTTCCCTGCGGCCGCTAGGCTGCGGCGTTCTCATGGACTTCCTGAAGAAACAAAAGAGTAAGAATCAGTGTCTGAATAGCATACCCCAGCTCAAAAGCACCATCCATAATCTTGATGAGCTTGTGTGTTAGTTACCGTCTCTGTGCGTTCTCCCGTTCCTTGGATGCTGCCACCGTCTTCGTCGGTGCCACCGCAGGTCCCAGAGCTGGAAACCATCAGGTAATGTCAGTAAGTTCGCCATACATGTGCACAACGAATCGTGTCAAAGACTGGGTGGAAAATTTATAATTACATCGAGATCTCATCAGCCGCTTCCGGCTGGCGTTGCCGGCCGGCTTATTCGCACTGGCGGCGTGCAACGCGTCTGGCTCCGCGTCTCCATCCTTGAGCTGTGCAGCGGCAGCTCTGTCGGCAGCCAACTGCCGCGCCATCTCGTTGGCGCTCTTCTGTTGCTGCTGTCTGCTGCTCCTTATCAATTTCTTTGCCTCCTGTCATCAGGAAACGCGGACAATAGACCAGGGATCAGGGGACACGAACAGAATCAGCACACAGGCATCATGAACATTGGCATCAGATGCTATACCTCAAGTTCAGATGATTTTACTTTGAGAGCAGCTCTCGAGCATGTAAGCTCATGCTGTAACGATTTCAGCTTCAGAAAAGAAAACATGTACTGGCTGATTAGATTGCCATGGAACAACCAAAATGCTCGACCCTGTTTTTCCCAAGATTTAGCTCCTGCAAAGCAAACATTTCAGGACAGAGATTAGCCTCGAGATGGACATAGCAAAAGTCAAACAATAGAATTGTATGTCAAACTATAGAATTGTAAAACGTGGACATTCCGAACATTTTCGACAGTAACTTAAGTTTCTTGCAGGAAATTAGCGTCGAACTTACTGCCA
This sequence comes from Poa pratensis, assembly GCA_947311845.1. Classification (NCBI taxonomy): domain Eukaryota; kingdom Viridiplantae; phylum Streptophyta; class Magnoliopsida; order Poales; family Poaceae; genus Poa; species Poa pratensis. The sequence continues at coordinate 50,743,115 of CAMZMU010000064.1, forward strand.
ACATCTGTGAATTGGCCTGGGCAAGCTGCCAGTTTGCGAGGCGCAGGTTCTGCATCTCAGCCCCGCTCAACTCTATGAACTTGCTGCGCGCACCAAACCAAAACCAAATCAGGTCAAAACCGGAGCGCGAACGCACCAAGAATCCATATCCGAGACAGTAAAAGCTGGCAATCGATGCAAGAAACCGGGGGTTCGGGTAGATATACGTACTCTCTCTCCTCCAGGAGCCTGATAAGATCCGAATTCTCCTGGACTAGCCGCGCGACAGCCTCCGCGCCGTCCGCGCACCTCGACCCCTCCTGCTGCCCCTCTTCCTCGGCCGCCGCCCCCGCCGCCGCCAGCGGCCGCCTGAGGTTTGTGATGTCGCAGAGCGTCTTCCTCCTCGCAGCCGGCGGCATCTTACGCATCGCCGCCATCGCCGCCGCGGCGTTCCTGGTCTGCGCCCCCGCCGCTTGAATAGGGTTCGCGTGCTGGGGCGCGAGGACGGCGGTCTCCATCGGATTCGGTCACAGCGACGGCGAAGAGGGGCGCGCCTCCGAGCAGCGAGGAGAGATGGAAGCTTGGGAGGAGATTCAGGAGCTTTTCGGGATTTGGTCGATGGATCGGGGGTGGGAGAAAGGGAAGGGGCGCAACGGCTAGTTGGGAGGAGAAGTTTTATACGAGGGGTTGATGAGGGGAGCGGCCTAACGTTCGAATCCGAGGGTTTCGATTGGGGATCGGGCAGACTGAATTGAGCCATGGAGGAACGACCCACTTTGTCACAATGGTTTTCGTCAACCACGGGGAGAGAGATCCTGCACTGAAAGAAAATATTATTTGGCATATAGTAGATTTTGTTTTAGAAATCGGCATCAGGCAGGATTATAGGCCACGTTTGATCCGAGGCGTCCATCCAAGAATGGGTTATTCTCTCTTTCACTTCACCGTGTTCTTACGCAGTCGGAGCTGCAGTGGAGCGTGTCCATGTGGTGACAATGACGATCAATTGTTAGTCTTTTGTGGAGACTCAGATGACGCAAGCGCACCATATTTCTGTTGTAGAAATCATGTCAGAGATGAAGTTGTCTATCGTTGGCGTGTGTGGTCGACTGTTGGCATGGGCCAAAATGAGTTTTGGTTGTTGTTCGCGGTCGATGGCTTTGTCGGTGGTTGTCGGCGGCAAAGTTGGAGTCGCTTGCTTGAGGAGGAGTGATGACGATGATACTTAATGGCAACCTCGACTATGATCTCCTCGGTTTGACAATGCTTGTGTACTTCGTGTAGGTCGCTAGCTTAGCCGGGGGTGCCCAATGTGATCGTGTTCCATGACCATATTCGGCATAGGGCATTTGTATCGGTTTTCGCCAATTTCCCGATAATCAACCGGCCAACTCTCTTCTTATTAATAAATAAAATGATAAATCTTTTGACTTAAAAAATGTCATAGTGTCGGGGATGTGACCCCGGGTACCCCAGAGTTGTTGATTTGACCGAAGCTCCTAGGACTTCAGATGCGCTCCAAGTCGAGGCAGGTGGCCTCGACTCTTCATCCCTAACCGGATCACTCTCCGCCTACGCCGAGACATCCTTAACCGGATCACTCTCCGCCTACGCCGGGACATCCCTAACCGGATCACTCTCCGCCCACGCCGAGACATCCTTAATCGGATCACTCTCCGCCTACGCCGGGACATCCCTAACCGGATCACTCTCCGCCTACGCCGAGACATCCTTAACCGGATCACTTTACGCCTATGCCGAGACATCCTTAACCGGATCACTCTCCGCCTACGCCGAGACATCCTTAACCGGATCACTCTCCGCCTACGCCGGGACATCCCTAACCGGATCACTCTCCGCCTACGCCGAGACATCCCTAACCGGATCACTCTCCGCCTACGCCGAGACATCCCTAACCGGATCACTCTCCGCCTACGCCGGGACATCCCTAACCGGATCACTCTCCGCCTACGCCGGGACATCCCTAACCGGATCACTCTCCGCCGACGCCGGGACTTCCTTAACCGGATCACTCTCCGCCGATGCCGGGACATCCTTATCCGAATCATCATAAATATCTTCGGGAGAGGATAAGAAGAGGACGTGGAGATTCTGAGGACAACAGCTAGAAGACAAAGGCAGGGATGACATCTCCCGGAGATGCCGGAGACAAGTGCTAGAAGACAAAGGAGTCAACTCTTTGTACAGTGCACTGTGCCTCCTCGTCCACTCATTGTCCCCTGGGTTCCCCTTTATAAGGATCACCAGGGGGAGAGCTCAGGAGGGAGACACGCGCATACACGCACAGCCCCCTGGGCTCTTCTTCCTCCCTTTACCCCTTCTTCTTCCTGGAATCTTCCTCTATGGACGAAGGAGACAGCTCGAGGAGCATTTGTAGCCCACCGTATGCAAAGAGGAGAATACACCAAGTAGGCTAGTGCTGCAGTAGGGGTTTTACCTCCTCACGAGGGCCCCGAAGCAGGGTACATCGTCTGTGCTTTGTGTTCTTGGTTGTTCATTCTTGTTCTTGCAGTGTTCTTTGTGAGTTCTTCGTGTGCGGTTCCGCCGCGCAATCCCTCCCCGAAACCACAAGCATCCGTTCGGCCCCAGAATAAGCCACCCCGTGGCATCTGCGTGATTCCCACCACGACAGTTGGCGCCCACCGTGGGGCTGTAGTGGCGCTTGCTGGGCAAATTTCGGATGGGACCTTCATCGTCAGCGCGGGGACTCGACATCGCCATTGTCCTCCGCGATCTTGCTTGCGGTGGCAAGCAGAGGTCGGCGCTGTCTTCGTCAACGGCGTCATCAGCAGATCCCAGATCTGCTCCTGCCTCGGTTGCGCGCCGGCAACACCGCGCCTCGCCGGCTCGTTGGCCGCGTTCCGGCCGCGTCTCCGCCGTCCAGATCTGCGTCTGTGCCCAGCTTTTCCTCCGCGCGTGTTCATCCTCTTGCTGGTCGTCCTCACCGCAGCTTCCTCGAGCTCCTGCGGCCGTTGTCCGTCAATCTGCATCAACGGGGAAGCTGGCTAGCAAATTGCTGGATCAAACCAGCTAAGCAAGAGCTAAGCAGGCATGTGATCAGCTCGGTCAAAGCAGCTAGGCAAGTATCTAGGCAGACAGTTGAATCGTTGGAGCATGCGAGTGTGGCCAGGGGCCGTGCTTCGTGCATGCTTAACCGAGTCTGTTTAGCCGAGTCTGTTTGCCTGTAGCTTGCTTAACCGAGTCTAAGCAGGCACGCAGCTAGCATCGGAGCAAAGCAAGCAAGTAAGTAGGCAAGCAGCTGGATCGTTTGGTGTGTGAATGCGTGGCCGGATCAGGTGCTGTGAATCGTGCATGCCTGCCCGGATCGGATGCTGTGCATCATGCATGCGGGTCGGCAGCGCTGCCTCGGCTGCTACGTGGCCAGTGGCCAGCTGAATGATGCGTGCCTGGCCATGGCCTCGGATGTGCGGCCGGTCGCCAGGCCTTTCTGCCTGCGCCTGTGGCCGACAGTTGGTCTGCAGCCCTGCTCGGGTCCTCAGCCAGTAGCCCGCGCAAGTCAATTTGCATCTCCGACATTGCGCTTAACTCGGAAAAACCGAGATGTCTTTGCCTCGGCTTCGTCCAGCTCGGCATCCCGACACTCGCGCTGGTTGCCGAATTCGAGTCGACATCCTTTTTCAGGTACTGCACTGCGTCTACCCTACGCCGAGACATCTATGTGAGTATTTACAGCATATTAGTGTTGCATGCTAAGCGCATATTCTTAAAATTAGCTCGGGGGCTGCCCCTCTTTGCCCTGCTTAGTTGTTTTCCCCGGCGTCAAAATGTTTTGACCCGGGGACTGGGCGTTCAGTCCAGTTTTGCTTAATCTCAAAAGTTACTCGGGGACTGCCCCTTCGCTTTTTGTCTAGTGTTTCCCCCGGGACAAGATGTCTTGACCCGGGGACTGGTTGACCAGTCTGTTTTGCACTTTCTCCTAGATAAGAAAAGTAACTCGGGGACTCGGTTAAAACCGAGTCTAGTTTTTTGTGCTTGGTATCTGCTGTTAGATTCGTTTTCTGTCAACTGCTATAGCTAGTTTGCCTCGGTTAGTATAATGGTTATTTCCGTCAAATATTCTTCATGATATGTATGTTGGACTAACGTTGAAAGGTGACATCGGTTTGGTTGAGAATGTTCGTTACTGAGGTATCCTGGAAATCCGAAGTATTCCAGAAGTCCAAGGTGTATTGGTAATACGAATCACATTGGAAATCTGGGTCATATTGGTAATCCGAATCACATTGGAAGTCTGGGTCATATTGGTAATCCGAATCACATTGGAAATCTGGGTCCTATTGGTAATCCGAATCACATTGGAAATCTGGGTCATATTGGTAATCCGAATCACATTGGGTAATCCGAATCATAGTGTAATCCGGATCATATTGGTAATCCGGATCATATGGAAATCCGGGTCATAATGGAATCCAGGGTATCATGGTTATACTGGCTATCTCAAATTGTGCAAGGTACCCTAGCATTATCGGTATTCTCTAGATCGCCCTATATTTCGGTTTACCACAGTATCACGGTATCATTCCCCATCCCGGATCGCCGTTTATTTCGGTTTGTCACAATATCACGACATCATTCCATATCTCACATCGCTGTTTATTCTGTTTGCCAGCGTATCATGGCATCTTTTGCATACCAGATCTTTGTTTATTTTTGTCAGCCAGAGGCAACCTTTGAGTTATGTTTTTGCAGGTTATATGTCTTTCCATCAGTGGCTGGAGACATCTATGTCGGTATACGCCCAAGGTGGCTAAAACCGGCATTTGAGATATGGTTATGTCAAACCAGCAGTGGCTGGAGACATCTATGTCGGTATACGCCCGAAGTGGCTAAGTACCAAGTTATGTGATATGCCCAGAAGGGCCGAGGTACCAAGTTAAGTGATATTCCCAAAGAGGCCGAGGTACTGAGACATGTGTGATATGCCCAAAGAGGCCGAGATACCGAAATATGTGATATGCCCAGAGGGGCCGAGGTACCAAGTTATGTGATATGCCCAGAGAGGCCGAAGTGCCGGGACATATGTAATGTGCCCAGAGGGGCCGAGATACCGAGACATATGAGATACATACTTGCAGGTTTATGTCGGTCCAACTTACGCTGGCGGCATCCAAGTTCGGTAAAAGCCAGGAGGGCTAACCGACGCTGGCGGCATCCAAGTTCGGTAAAAGCCAGGAGGGCTAACCGACGCTGGCGGCATCCAAGTTCGGTAAAAGCTAGGAGGGCTAACCGACGCTGGTGGCATCCGAGTTCGGTAAAAGCCAGGAGGGCTAACCGACGCTGGCGGCATCCGAGTTCGGTAAAAGCCAGGAGGGCTAACCGACGCTGGCGGCATCCGAGTTCGGTAAAAGCCAGGAGGGCTAACCGATGCTGGCGACATCCGAATCTGGTAGGTGAGCTCGGTCAACCGGATGTCGCATTTGGCCTGAAAGGCAAGTCTGTACGGTGCAGGAGGTTTCTGATACAGTTATTTATTTTTGTAAGTCTATGCGCGACTCTGCGAGTCCCCCATAGCCTCGGGGACTACTGTCGGGGATGTGACCCCGGGTACCCCAGAGTTGTTGCTTTGACCGAAGCTCCTAGGACTTCAGATGCGCTCCAAGTCGAGGCAGGTGGCCTCGACTCTTCATCCCTAACCGGATCACTCTCCGCCTACGCCGGGACATCCCTAGCCGGATCACTCTCCGCCTACGCCGAGACATCCTTAATCGGATCACTCTCCGCCTACGCCGGGACATCCCTAACCGAATCACTCTCCGCCTACGCCGAGACATCCTTAACCGGATCACTCTCCGCCTACGCCGAGACATCCTTAACCGGATCACTCTCCGCCTACGCCGGCACATCCCTAACCGGATCACTCTCCGCCTACGCAGAGACATCCTTAACCGGATCACTCTCCGCCTACGCCGAGACATCCCTAACCGGATCACTCTCCGCCTACGCCGGGACATCCCTAACCGGATCACTCTCCACCTACGCCGGGACATCCCTAACCGGATCACTCTCCACCTACGCCGGGACATCCCTAACCGGATCACTCTCCGCCGACGCCGGGACTTCCTTAACCGGATCACTCTCCGCCGATGCCGGGACATCCTTATCCGAATCATCATAAATATCTTCGGGAGAGGATAAGAAGAGGACGTGGAGATTCTGAGGACAACAGCTAGAAGACAAAGGCAGGGATGACATCTCCCGGAGATGCCGGAGACAAGTGCTAGAAGACAAAAGAGTCAACTCTTTGTACAGTGCAATGTGCCTCCTCGTCCACTCATTGTCCCCTGGGTTCCCCTTTATAAGGATCACCAGGGGAGAGCTCAGGAGGGAGACACGCGCATACACGCACAGCCCCCTGGGCTCTTCTTCCTCCCTTTACCCCTTCTTCTTCCTGGAATCTTCCTCTATGGACGAAGGAGACAGCTCGAGGAGCATTTGTAGCCCACCGTATGCAAAGAGGAGAATACACCAAGTAGGCTAGTGCTGCAGTAGGGGTTTTACCTCCTCACGAGGGCCCCGAAGCAGGGTACATCGTGTGTGCTTTGTGTTCTTGGTTGTTCATTCTTGTTCTTGCAGTGTTCTTTGTGAGTTCTTCGTGTGCGGTTCCGCCGCACAATCCCTCCCCGAAACCACAAGCATCCGTTCGGCCCCAGAATAAGCCACCCCGTGGCATCTGCGTGATTCCCACCACGACACATAGACACCCGACGGGCAAAACACGAGCGATGTTGGCGAAGGTGGGATCTTCTCTATCCCTGCGCTCGGCAAGCTCGCATGGGGGTCCTGGCTAGCGGCTGTGTGAACCTGGCGGCGACGCCTCTGCCCCGCGTCGCGATAACTGTCCCTGGCAGGACTGGTGGTCTTGGGTGGGTCTTCGCGACGGGATGTTGACGCCACCAAAAATCTCCCATAGAATGGCGTGCCGGTTTGGGCTCGATTCTGTGTTTCAGGGGCTGTGGTGGCCTGGATTGGGCGACATCGAGGTGGCCTCGGTGACAGCTGCATTGGTGTTCTCCCTAGCATCAGTGTGCGGACATGCCAGACCTGGGGCGAGCGGGCCTAGATCTGAAAACATCCTCTTGTATGTTGAGATTGGTGTGTTGGAGGTCGTCGTTGCCTCGCAGGGCATGGATGTGGGAACGGCTGACCCCATGGACGGCCCCGGATGGAGAGCTTACGCGGCTAGCTCTATGACGAACAACGTTGCAGCACTAGTTGACTCTCCTCCTCTTGGCTATGTGGACAGTGAGGGGACAGCGGTGATCCTTGTGATGTCATTTTCATGGTGGTGCCCCCATGGTCTAAATTTGGGGCATCATGTAGATAATTGAATGTGACAATATCAAATTGTGACTAAGAACCAAACTTGTACTCCCTATGTTTCTAAATAGAAATATAAGATGTTTTACGTTTTACACATGTTGATTAGATTCCGACTAAAATGAGTGAGCATGTCGTGTTTACATACATGTGAATACACATGAATGTGATAAAATGCTAAAACCTCTTAAAATTAGGAATGGAGGGAGTATCAAATTGCCAGCTTTAGCTTGACAAAGTGTCGTTGAGAACCAAACGGCAAACGAGCCCTGATAGGCTGATAGGGGCTATCCGGTACAGTTATCGAACCGGCAATTGGCTATAATTGCCAAGATGGACGAAAAGAAAGTTCGAATATGGATTTTCAAGGTACGAGTAACATTCAAGGAAAGCATCACGCTATCTAATCCAACGGATGCTTCTTCTTTACGTGGGCGAGCTATTAACATTTTTAGTCCCATAACTTGCGCGCCCGATACGATTTAGTCTCACAACTTGCAGTTAGTACACCAGTGGTACAACAACTTGTTTGTTTGACACAAATTAGTCCAATTAGAGGCGAATTTGCCACGTCGGCCGCCACGTCGGATTTGTTTGTTACGAAAGGTTTGCAATATAGTCCTTTTAGTTAAATTAAATTGCATCGAGGTCCTTGAGTTGCTGCGCCTGGGATGTCCTACTTAACGGCAAGGAATCCCGCAGATTCCGTTAGTTGCCACATCGAGCTCGCCACGAGTTGTTCGTACAAGCACCACTTCGAGGTCGCCGCGGCGACGGCGAGGGCGTCGTCGAGAGCTTCCAACCGCCGGCGATGCGGTACCGCGACTACAACGACGAGCGGCCGCCGTATGGTACGTCGATTTTGCTCTCCCGTAGTACTTCATTGACGTCGCGCTGCGCTCTGCTTCACCGCCGTATGGTGCGTGTACGATCGGGGGCATTTGGTGGAGATTTAGTGGATTAAACAGGTGATACGTCCAAAACGTATCTACTTTCCCGAACACTTTTGCTGTTGTTTTGCCTCTAATTTGTGTGTTTCGAATACAACTAACGCGGACTAACGCTGTTTTCAGCAGAATTGCCCTGGTGTCTTGTTTTTGTGCAGAAAATTCAACTTTCGAGAAAATCCGTGGAAATAATTGCAAAGCCCCTATTTTACGAAGAAACCCACGGAGCCAGAAGAGGAGACGGAGGGGGGCAGCGAGCCGCCCTCCCCATAGGGCGGCGCGGTGGGCCCTGGGCCGCGCCACCCTATGGGTTACATAATCCCTTCAACCTAAAAACGCCAGGAAGTTCGTCCACAATTCCAGAAAGCCTCCAGAGCGCCGCCGCCATCGAAAACCCTATTTCGGGACCAGAAACTCCGTTCTGGCACTTCGCCGGGACGGGGAATTGGAGGAGATCATCTCCATCATCATCACCGACGCCTCTCCATCAACCATCCATGATTCCCCCATCCATGTGTGAGTAATTCCCGCTGTAGGCTGAAGGGGATGGAAGGGATTGGATGAGATCATTCATGTAATAGCTATAAGATTGTTAGGGCATGGTGCCTAGTATCCGTTGTTAGTACTTTATTGACATTGTTGCAACTTGTTATGCTTAATGCTTGTCACTAGGGCCCGAGTGCCATGATTTCAGATCTGAACATGTTATTGATTCATGATGATATTCATTGTTTTAAGATCTTACCTGCAAGTTGTTTACACATATTGTTGTCCGGAACCCGAGGCCCCAAAGTGACAGAAATTGGGACAACCGGAGGGGATGGCTGTGATGTGAGGATCACATGTGTTCACGGAGTGTTAATGCTTTGCTCCGGTACTCTATTAAAAGGAGTACCTTAATTACCAGTAGTTTCCCTAGAGGCCCCGCTGCAACGGGCTGGTAGGACAAAAGATGTTGTGCAAGTTTCTCATTGCGAGCACGTACGACTATATACGGAACACATGCCTATGGTTACTTAGTACTTGGATACTTTTTATTATTTATCTGCAAATGCCTTGTCTTGATTATTACATGAATCATCTTATCCATGCAGCGCCCGTTCATCCATCCCTATGCCTACAGTATTTTAATCCTGCTGTCTACTATAATCTCACTGCTGTTTTTACTTTACTGCTGCTGTTATTTCACTACTGCTACTGCTATAAAACTGTTGCTACTGATAATCTGTGTCGAGCAAGTCTATTTCCAGGTGCAGCTGAATTGACAACTCCGCTGTTAAGGCTTATAAATATTCTTTGGCTCCCCTTGTGTCGAATCAATAAATTTGGGTTTTACTTCCCTCGAAGACTGTTGCGATCCCCTATACTTGTGGGTCATCAAGACTATTTTCTGGCGCCGTTGCCGGGGAGCATAGCTTTATTTATAAGCTCACCTGATATTGATATTGTTCGCTGCAACTACTCCATCATGGGCAAGGCTCCTATTGAGAGAGTCCGTGTATTGCCATCCACTACAAGGAAAGGTACGACTCTTAGTACCGCCGCTGCTCTTGATTCACCATCTGTGATGAGTCAACTTGTTACACCACCACAAGCTTCACGTGTTGGTACTTCTGCTGAATCTGAAATTACTTCTGAAAATTTTGATGATGCTTCAACTGTGCTTGATGAGAGTATTCCATTAGGTCCTCTTTTAGATGCTGCTATTGCTAAATCTAAACAACTTGAAAATGATGAAACACCTAATGAAAATCTTTTACACCTATTGGTTCACCTGAGTCTGTAGAACACTCTAGTGATGATCTTGATGATACTTATGTGGAACTTGATGATGACTTTATTGATAAATGTCATGCTACTACTAGTGCAAGCGGTATGAAAAGCCTTCTTGCACAACATGCTGTTAGATATAAACTGTCTCCTGATCCTAAATTTGCCACATCTCCCATAAACATTAAGGATAAGGATTATGATTTCTCTCTTGATTTATCTCATATATCTATTGTTGAGAAAACACCTTTTCGAGGTACTGAAAAAGAAAGTGCTGTAGAGCACATGAATGAGCTCTCTACTTTGAGTAGCTTGTTTTCTGATGATATCAAGAAGCGTAGTTACTTTGTTGCTAAATTTTTCCTTTCTCATTAAAGGATGATGCTAAAACTTGGTATAATAATTTGCCTCCTGATTCTATTGATAGTCCTACTGGTTTGCTTAATGTTTTCTTTCAGAAATATTTTCCTGCTAGTGCTCAACATATTGCTTTGCAGAAAATCTATAATTTTGATCAGGAAGATGGAGAGAAATTGCCTGAAGCTTGGGCAAGGTTTTGCTCTCTTATTAGGGCTCGGCCTGGACATGATTTGGAAAAGCATGACCTTCTTGATATATTTTATAGTGGACTAACCATTGAATCTAGGGCATACCTGGATAGTTGTGCTGGTTGTGTTTTCAGGAAAAGAACTCCGACGAAGCTGAAGAATTAATGGCTAGAATAAGCCAAAATCATGATGATTGGACTACACCTGAACCGACTCCAACACCAATATTGAAGAAGAGGGGTATGATTGAATTAAATGATGAAGAGATGAGGGAAGCCAAGAAATCTCTTAAAGAGAAGGGTATTAAATCTGAAGATGTGAAGAATCTACCACCCATAGAAGATTTATGTAAGCCAATTCCCCATTCATCTACAATTGAGGTACACTCTCTTCAACGCTTTAATGAGGGAGATATTCCTTACTCAAAACCTCCTGATCAATGCTTAGATGAATTTGATAATTATGTTGTTAAGCAAGATAACTTTAATATGAGAGTGGAGAATCATTTAATGGAAAATTCTCAAGCTATTAGTAAATTGCATGATATTGTGGAGAGAACCTCCAATGATGTTAAGATGCTTGTTAAACATTTTCATATGGTTCAAACTCAAATTGATCAACTCACTAAAGTGCAAAATGACATGTTAGTTAATACTTCTAAAGAAAAAGAGAAACATGCTTATGAAGTAACAACTAGAGGTGGTGTTTCTACTCAGGATCCTTTATATCCTGAGGGGCATCCCAAAAGAGTTGAACAAGATTCTCAACGAACTAAAGAAACTAGTGCTCCTTCTAAGAAAAAGAAGAAGAAACATAAAACTGTTGTAGAATCTCTGAACCTGCTAATGATCCTAATAGTATATCTATTTCTGATGCTGAAACTGAAAGTGGTAATGAACATGACAATGATAATGATAAGAATGATGCTTCTGATAAAGAAGAGGTTGAAAGGAACCTGAAAAGCATGCTAAAAATAAAAAGTACACTAAAGAAGATTTCATTGCTAAGAAACATGGTAATGAAAGAGAACCTTGGGTTCAAAAGCAAATGCCTTTTCCTGTTAAGAAGCTCAAATCAAAGGAAGAAGAACACTATAATAAATTTTGTGATTGGATGAAACCTTTGTTCTTGCAAATCCCTTTGACTGATGCTATTAAATTGCCTCCTTATTCAAAGTATATGAAAGATATTGTTTCTAACAAAAGGAAAATTCCCAATGAGGAGATTTCCACTATGCTTGCTAATTACTCTTTCAATGGCAAGGTTCCAAAGAAGCTGGGAGATCCAGGTATACCAACTATTCCTTGTTCCATCAAGAATAATTATGTTAGAACTGCTCTATGTGATTTGGGAGCAGGAGTTAGTGTTATGCCTTTCTCTCTTTATAAGAGACTTTATTTGGATAAATTGATACCAACTGATATATCTTTGCAAATGGCTGATAAATCTACTGCTGTTCCTGTTGGCATTTGTGAGGATGTCCTGTTCAAGTTGCTAATAACTGCTTAATCTTGACTGATTTTGTTGTTCTTGAAATGCCTGAAGATGATAATATGTCTATTATTCTTGGGAGACCTTTTCTTAATACTGCAGGTGCTGTTATTGATTGCAACAAAGGAAAAGTAACTTTTAATGTGAATGACAAAGAGCATACTGTTTATTTCCCCAAGAAGATTGATAAAGTGTTTGGAGTTAATACAATTTCTAATTTGAGAGCTATCAAAGTGGGAAGTATTGATTGTCCTATATATGATCATCAAGAGGGATATCAAAATATTATGATTGGATCCATATCAATACAATTCAAGGTAACATGATTGTTTTATGAGGTTTAATTCTTCTTATGTCATATAAAATTTATTTGGTGGCAAGACTTGATCAACCTTGTTAACAAATACATTTTAAATGCATGAAGGAACTAAACAACATTTCTTTCTCCACCTTTGTTTTACCTTCTGTAGTATAACTTGTTTTGCAAGAAGTTTAGTTGTGTTTAAATCTTTGAAAACCTTTTTCTGCCCTGAAACTATTACTTTAACACCCAGAAAATGTGCGTTTTAAAAGTTTTCAAAAATTTATAAAAATTATACCACTGGTCCTATTTTTCAAAATGCAACGTGGGAGTGCCTGGAGCTGACCAGTGGGGCCCACCATGCCAGCTCCCCACCTGGTGGCGCGGCCAGCAGGTGGGCGCGCCACTGTATGGGGAGGGCCCCACCTGGCCCTCCACTCACTCATCCACCTACCACCTCACTCACTCTCACGAAAAAACACTCCACCATTGTTCAAACCCGAGTTCTTGCTGTTCTTGCTCGCGATTTTCGATCTCTTTGCTCAGCCCATCTTTGCTGCTCAGATTTGGGGCTTTTGTTCTCCGGTATGTGACTCCTCCGTTTATCCAAGTAGAATTTTGTTTAGTTGAGTATATCTTGAGTATTTTGCTACTGTAGGTGACATGTTAAGTGAGTTTGCATGCTTGTTCTAAGTTGTAAAAACTAGTTTTGATGCATGTTTAGTACTCTAGCAAGTTCCTATAGTAGTTCCCCTCATTTATATGTCTCAAAATCAACTTTTATGATGTTTGTTAAAAATTTCAGAGAATGGAGGTGAATGAACACCAACTCAACCAACATGAATTGGAGGTGCATGAAGTCATGAGAGTCCACCGTGAAGAGGGTGTATTCCCCTCCTACTACCCATGCACCGAATTCATGAAAAGTGCAGGAATTCTGCAGGATGTTCAAACTCTAATCTCTAATGCAGGGCTAGGAGATTTTGTTGTTGGTGAACCTTACCAATATGCAAAACTAACCATGTCAGTGGTGCAGGATTTTGAGTTCAATTGGTCCCTACCTAACCCCATGGTTCGATATAAAATTTACAATAAAACTGTCAACTTGCCCTTTGATGACTTTTGTACAGCCATTAAGGTGCCACAATGGGGATCACGAGGGAAGATAAGGGGGCTGCCACCCACTCTTGGACCTATACAAGGAGATCTGTCAAGGGAGAAGTTTCTCAGATGAGAGTGGTAAAATTCGAAGTATTCAACTCCCATCATTCGATATTTTGCTTACTTTATCACCAAGTGCGTTCTTGCTAGGAAGCATGCAAATAAGTTATCTATCCATGACTTGGTCTTCTTAGCTGCTGCATTGCAACATGATAGAACTTATAATCTGGGTGCTTTGATAGCTTTTAGACTTGCTACTAACCGCGATAAAGGTGGGATTTGTGGGGGTCTCATTGCCTCTCGTTTGCTAGCCATGCATGGTGTAGTACCTCACCCTCTTGATGTTCAACTCCCTATAGAGAAACTTGATATCGCTTCCATGATTAAACACGATTTTGTTTCTAATTGGTCTGACTTGAATAGCCTATCCTATGAGATAACCTTTTTCAAGAAAAAGTGGAGAGTGATTAAGTCTGAGAGGATAGTTGGATTGCCTGCACCTGTTTTGTTTAACCTTGATTCCAGGGTGAGTTGGTCGGTCACAGAAGATGAATTCGATGCATACATAGAGGGACACGGCCATCACGCAGGGGACGGCGTGGAGGAGGCCGAGGATTCCCTCGACCTGTCATCCGACGCAGCAGGCTCTTCACATCAGTACTCTGGGTATGCGGAGCCTTCAGCTTCTTCTTCTGCACAGGGGCCTGATTACGATCACGCCATGTATGATCCACCGGCATGGAACCCTTACCCTCGCTGGGGTTGATCTCCACTTAGGCCAAAAGCCTAAGCTTGGGGGGAGGTATACCGACATCACACTCATTACATATCATATCATGTCGGTACTTTGTATATCCATGTTTCGATTTTCTTTCTTTTTGTTGTTTCTTCTTTTGATTTGCTTTCCAAAACACAAAAAGACCAAAAATATTTCTGTTGTTTCTCTTTACTTATTTCTTTAGTATTAGTATTAGTTTGCTTATTATTTAATTTCGGTTTGCTATTCAAAAATCCAAAAATATTTTGCCTTGTTTGCTTGTTTCCTTTTGTTCTTGTTTAATTCGAAAACACCAAAAATATTTGTCGTTCTTCTTTGGTTTTGTAAAGTTTGCTGTAGAGTTCAGCGGTCTCCGGTGGTTGGAGCTTGGTTTTCATTTCATATTATTCGAGCCACACAAGTGAAAAGCAATAATGACGATCTACGACAATTCGAGTTGGGTGAGAGGCTGGTATGAACTCTATTTGTTTTCATTTTTGTACATATACTCATCCATGTGAGCATGCTTAGTTGGTTCATGTGAGGTATATGTCATTTAATGGATGCTTAGTAGTTCATGTTCTCTTATGATTAGTTCCAATTCATTAATGTGAGTAGCATGTCATAAATATTTGCTTGTATTGTTCTATTCATAAATAGGTATGACATTGTGGTATCCTCCTCTGAATAATTCATTTGAATTGACTTGGCACATGCTCACGCATGCATATGACTGAAAAACAAAAAGTCAATAAGCCTCGATGATTTACTTTGCCTCAGAGTACTTGTATCACTTTTATGCCCCTGTTAATTTTGTTTTGTCGCAAGCATGATTATGACGGTTATTGCTCTCTTGATTGTCGCTTCCCAGTCTATTGCTAGCCTCCACTTGTACTGAGCGGGAATGCTGCTCGTGCTTCCAAATCCCTGAAAACCAAGTTATTCCAAAGTGTCCACCATAAATACCTATGCATGGCATTTCAAACCATTCAAGTAAATTTTCATGTGCTACCTTTAAAACCTTCAAAATTACTTCTCATTTTGTGACACTGTTTTTAGCTCATGAGGAAGTAGTAGTTGGGTTTGTTATCTTCCATACTAAATTAAGTACCCCGACTTGCATGCTTCATCTGCTTGTCACTAATTTTGCAAAGAGCTGGTTAGACCATTATAACATCAAAAAGCTAAAACAATAAAATAGACACTCCTCCATGGTATGTGATTGTTGGCAGGCACCCGAGGATTCGGTTAGCCATGGTTTGTGTAAGCAAAGGTTGGGAGGAGTGTCAAACAATATATAAAGTGCATGCTATAAATGCTTAATATCAACATTTCGGAACCGCTCTCAACTTGTTTAGTATGGAAGATAACAAGAACTCTATTGCCATTCGTTGACAGGAACAACCACCTCCCAAAGCAATTTTACTTCTGTTTTAAAAATGAAAAGCTCTAGCACATGATAATCCCTGCTTCCCTCTGCGAAGGGCCAATCTTTTACTTTTATGTTGAGTCACCATCCTTTCTTTAAGCACCTTCTCGAGAGCATAACTGTCATTCTTAGTGTAATGTGCTTGTCCCAGAATACGGTTAACTGTGGTATAACTTTGATGCTTTTATCTTTGATAATCTTTACTTCTAGTCTTCCCATGAACTTCAGAGGTGCCTGGGCATTTATGTTTTGTTGTACAAATACGGGCAAGCGAGATACCACCTTATCATATCTTTTTATGAGCATTGCAATCCTGCTATAGATATGTTTCATGTTGCTTATTATTAGTGTGTTGGTATCTTTTCATGATTGACATAACTATTAGGTGGCATTATTTGCATGTATCTTATTATGAATTGTCTAAGCACTTGTCCATATAATGAGAATATTTACATCACATGAAGCAAATGTGTTCGTGAAAGTTCTTTTATCGCACTCAGTTGTTAACTGAATTGCTTGAGGACAAGCAATAAGCTAAGCTTGGGGGAGTTGATACGTCCAAAACGTATCTACTTTCCCGAACACTTTTGCTGTTGTTTTGCCTCTAATTTGTGTGTTTCGAATACAACTAACGCGGACTAACGCTGTTTTCAGCAGAATTGCCTGGTGTCTTGTTTTTGTGCAGAAAAGTCAACTTTCGAGAAAATCCGTGGAAATAATTGCAAAGCCCCTATTTTACGAAGAAACCCACGGAGCCAGAAGAGGAGACGGAGGGGGGCAGCGAGCCGCCCTCCCCATAGGGCGGTGCGGTGGGCCCTGGGCCGTGCCACCCTATGGGGTACATAATCCCTTCGACCTAAAAACGCCAGGAAGTTCGTCCACAATTCCAGAAAGCCTCCAGAGCGCCGCCGCCATCGAAAACCCTATTTTGGGACCAGAAACTCCGTTCTGGCACTTCGTCGAGACGGGGAATTGGAGGAGATCATCGCCATCATCATCACCGACGCCTCTCCATCAACCATCCATGATTCCCCCATCCATGTGTGAGTAATTCCCGCTGTAGGCTGAAGGGGATGGAAGGGATTGGATGAGATCATTCATGTAATAGCTATAAGATTGTTAGGGCATGGTGCCTAGTATCCGTTGTTAGTACTTTATTGACATTGTTGCAACTTGTTATGCTTAATGCTTGTCACAAGGGCCCGAGTGCCATGATTTCAGATCTGAACATGTTATTGATTCATGATGATATTCATTGTTTTAAGATCTTACCTGCAAGTTGTTTACACATATTGTTGTCCGGAACCCAAGGCCCCAAAGTGACAGAAATTGGGACAACCAGAGGAGATGACTGTGATGTGAGGATCACATGTGTTCACAGAGTGTTAATGCTTTGCTCCGGTACTCTATTAAAAGGAGTACCTTAATTACCAGTAGTTTCCCTAGAGGCCCCGCTGCAACGGGCTGGTAGGACAAAAGATGTTGTGCAAGTTTCTCATTGCGAGCACGTACGACTATATACGGAACACATGCCTATGGTTACTTAGTACTTGGATACTTTTTTATTATTTATCTGCAAATGCCTTGTCTTGATTATTACATGAATCATCTTATCCATGCAGCGCCGTTCATCCATCCCTATGCCTACTGTATTTTAATCCTGCTGTCTACTATAATCGTCACTGCTGTTTTTACTTTACTGCTGCTGTTATTTCACTACTGCTTCTGCTATAAAACTGTTGCTACTGATAATCTGTGTCGAGCAAGTCTATTTCCAGGTGCAGCTGAATTGACAACTCCACTGTCAAGGCTTATAAATATTCTTTGGCTCCCCTTGTGTCGAATCAATAAATTTGGGTTTTACTTCCCTCGAAGACTGTTGCGATCCCCTATACTTGTGGGTCATCAACAGGTTGGGAACTCGATAGTTGTAGTGCTGCAATGCTTTTGTTAGGTTTTTAGCCTCGAATTCGATCAACTCATGGGCGCCCTGTTCCCTGTTCCGATGTGAACGAAACCTCACATGTTCGTCTAAAATTGATGCGGATGCTTGTGCAAAAGGGGTTCCTTTTACCCATGTATATGTTCTTGGACGTTGTGTGCAGCAATTGATTCTCAAATTCTTGGGAAATTTTGATATTTTTCAGAAATTTGCATATGTACAGTAACTGAATATGTGTTCGACAGTCTGAATGTGTGTTCCTACAAGTAAAGTTCATAGCTTTTCTTAATTTTAGCATGTTTTTCCTTGTAGTTTTGAATGAAGGAGAATTCACCAATAACTTCACATTAGAAGTGGTGCACAATGGCTATTTTTGTGGTACTGCAGAGAAGTTGGATTATGTGAGTGCAACAAGTGTATGTTTTGACTACTGCACTACTGAGACTTGGTCACTTCAATGGATCGATGAGATGTTGCGTATTCTTGGTGAGAAAAGATGGGAGGCTCCATGTTTATTGGTTACTGCCTGGCAAGGAAATTCAGAATGGATTAGTACTTGTTGACAACTATGCTCATATTTCAGCAATGATCAAAGCTAGCAGGGTACATAAGACACTTGTCTTATTTGTTGACAACACCAATTTCCTGCAGAGGATTAGGCCACAATTCATAGCAGCTCTGCCTGGCTTGGCATCTACAATTTCCCAGAAACAGATTGCATCAGCTTCTACCAGAAATCTTGCAGCCGAGGATCAAGTTCAAGTGCTGTGACAGTACCAGAAAAAGAAACTGAACAACATAGTACCAGAGAAGCTGGACAAGCTTTTGAAGAGAGAGTTCAGTCTGATGACAGTAGTTCTGACAGTGATTTCGAGTTATATGATAGTGATTTCGATGTTGAGGATGGTGACGACGACTTGTTTTCAGCGAATGTGGACATGGCTTTGAATGACAACAATGAGCAAGAAGTCTGCGACAAACATGAAGATGAAGCTGCCCTTGATGATGATGATCTACAGTTCGAAGAAGGAGACAAGTTGCAGTTGCAGTAGCACTTCAAGTCATTTAATCCCGAGGTGGATATGGACAATCCAACCTTCAGACTTGGTATGGTGTTCAGTGGTGTTGAGGAGGTGAGGACGGCATTGACAACTTATGGTATCAAGAATAGGGTTGCAGTAAAGAAGGTAAGGACTGAGAAAAGAAGGGTGGAAGCAGTTTGTGCTCCTGGATGTACTTGGATGTTCAAATCATCTATTGACAGAAGAAGAACAAGAGGCTTTCTAGTAATTCAATATGAAGCCAATCACACTTGCGAGGCAGGCTGGCCAATTAAAGCAATGACAACAAAATTACTAGCAGAGAAGTTCATGCATGAGTTCAGGGACAACCAGAAACTTGATTTGGGGGGTTTTGCTACAACGGTGATCAGGGAATTTGCCATGTGCCCTCCCAGGTGGAAGCTAAACAGAGCAAGAAATGCTGCGCTGCTATGTATTCATGGTGATGAGGAAGCCCAGTTCAGAGTTCTAATGGATTATGGCCAAGAGCTAAGGAGGAGGAACTCTGGGTCTAAATTTGCCCTGACAACTAATTCAGTGCATGATCCTGATAGCCCACACCCTAAGCAGCATTTGGCGACTCTTTACTGGAGTTATGATGCTTGCAAAAGAGGTTTCCTTGCTGGCTATAGGCCTGTGATATTCATAGATGGCTGCCACATTAAAACAAGATACAAAGGAGTGTTGTTGACAGCAGTTGGAATTGATCAAAATGACTGCATTTACCCTGTTGCCTTTGGGTTGGTCGAAGTGGAGTGCACAAGTTCGTGGGAGTGGTTCCTCAACAACTTAAGAGATGATCTGCACATAACAAACACATCCCCTGGACAATTGTTAGTGACAAACAAAAGGGACTAATAAATGCAGTTCATAACATCTTTCCAGATGCAGAACACAGATTTTGTGTTGGGCATTTGCTTCAAAATTTTCAGAGGGCAGGGCATAGAGAAGAGACACTCAAGAATGACTTGTGGGCCATTGCCAGGTCAACACACCTTCCGAAGTGGCAGAAGAGCGTGGACAAGATGCAAGCTGAGAGTGTTGCTGCTTACGAACGGATTTCAGAGCTCGTCCCTAACACTTAGATAAAGGCATTCTTCAGTGAATTTCCCAAATGTGATGTGGTTTTGAACAACCACTCAGAGGTGTTCAACAGGTATAAATCATTCTATTTAATACTGCATTTTATGTTCCTACATTCTCTGAAAATATATGTTCTCACACATTTCTTTCAATTGAAACAGCTATATACTAGATGCCAGGGAAGTGCCTGTCATGTCTATGGTGGAAACTATATTCTACAAGCTTCTCAAGAGAATTGAATCCAAATAGAGAGAAAGTGAGAAGTGGTCCCCAAGAATTTGTCCAAAGATCAAGAAGAAAATGGACAAATTTTTAGAATGGAGTAAGAACTGCATCGTCACACCTGCAGGTTACTATCGATATGCTGTAAAAAGCCATGAGTGGGAGCAGAACTATGTGGTTGATATGCCGAAGAGAACTTGTGACTGCAAGAGGTGGAAACTTACTAGTATTCCATGTCACCATGTAATAGCATGCTGTAGTAAGGACAGAATCAATCCAGAAAACCTAGTTCATAGCTGCTATAGTGTTGGCACATTCAACAATGCGTATGCATACAACTTGACACCACTAAGAGGCAGAGTGTTTTGGGAGAAAACAAATTCCGTCCCTATCCACCCACCTCTCTACACCAAAGTCATGGGCAGGCCAAAGAAAAATAGGAAGAAAACACCTGAGGAGAAAGTGAAGAAGGGAGTTTCGTGTTTACCAAAGCAGGGGTGTCCATTCAACTGCCAGAGACACACATTGTAGGAGATGATGGTGAAATTGACATTCCAGATTTGCTTAAGGTATTTTTAGGTGAATTAGTTCTGTCTTGTTGCTGTACACATGTCTACTTTGCGATTTTTTATGCTATATTTTACTTGTGCAGCATATTATACCACACAGACCTGAACCCAGACTTGATCCTACCAATATGGTTAACAGCATGGTGCATATCATGCAGAAGGAGGTAAACAACTATATTACTTGATGAAAATAGTATTTATTGTATGAAATGTACTCACGAAAGAACTAGCATGTACCCCCCCAAACTTTGGCAGCTAACAGAAAATGTGCCAATGGAGAGGGTCCTTGGGCCTTTACCTGAAAATGCTTTTGTGGTTGCTGCTAGAGATAGCATTCCACAGCCTAGAGTAAGAGTCACAACTGCTTCAACCAGAGGAAATTTGAGGGGCAGAGGTAGAGGAAGGTCGAGTGCAAGATCAAATGCAGGAAAAGACCAAGCCAACAGTAGTAGGGGAGGAGAAAGGCTACTGGTACAGCACTCGGTCCTGATGAAGACAGCCCTGTTGCCAGAGGAAGAAAGACAAGAAGAGTGCCTACCTCTACAGCAAATACAGAAGAGGTGGTACTAGTGGTGTCTAATGCGAGTGGCACTTTCATTCCAGATATCAATGCTTTATTTCCTCTTGAAGAAGATGCACATGAAGTTCCACTGAGTCAGAACGCACCACCACCAGCTGAAGAAATATAGCTGGCATTTTATCATGATTTGGTTGTTTTTGTCAGTGGCTACATTAATGTAATCTATTGCTTCTGTGAAACATACATGGAAACAATTTAAATTTGGTGGCTACACTCATGTCCTCTATTGCTGCTGTGAAACATACATGGAAACAATATATATTTGGTACTTCATTTTGAGACATATTGATGCAAATTCGAGATGCCATGTGCTTTCAATTACTGCTATATTGAATTTGCAAGTAAATTACTGCTATTTCATTCGAGACACATTTCTGAAGCACAACTTTTATTCCAAATGTGATCATAATTGTGCACTGCTGCTTAGTTTCTCAGCACTGCAATAGCATAAATCACTACACATAACCTCTAATGATCAGTACAACAATAGAATAAATCACTAAACAACTAGCTACTACAACCACCATCACTAATTCCTTCCTATCTCTATTTCTTATCTCTTCCCTGTGCTTCTTTTCAATTTTGTTCTTGTCGGCCTTCAATTTCTGAACCTCCAGCTCCAATTCACCTATCTTCCCCACGAGCACCACATTTTCAACTTCGATTTCCCTAGCGTTTCTTCTGGAAGCATACTCATGTTGAACCTGTCCAGCACAACACTGTCAGTGTAAATGTGCAACAACTGACGACTGGAATAGAGCAAGCCTTCTTCTTCCTGTGCAGAGTAGAGCAAGGAAGCTAACCTGGGCAGGAACTTGCGCCCTTCTTCTTCCTGTCGACGTCGCCGTCTGATTCCAGTACACCTCATTGGTCAACGTGGCCCATGGTTCGCGGTCGTCGCTGCTCATCCCGCGGCCGCACCACAAGCCACCAGCGTCCTCTGAATCGAGTTGCCCCGAGCTTCGATTCGTCCCCATTGGACCACCTCCGCGAAACGTCCTCGCTGTCGGTCTCCCTCTTGTTGGACGGCCTCGCCGCCGGTCCGTCGCCGCCGCCGCTTCCGGCAGAGCGCTAGGGTTACGGGATTTGGGAAAATATCGTTGCTAACTGCTCGACGAGTTCATGCAAAATTAAAATAACCCAGGGGGTTTTGCGCAAAAAACCCATTCCATAGCGCGGCCACTCATCCACCGTGGGCGTGGCATAGCACGTGTCAGCATCACATTGGTCATGGACTAATTTGTGTTAAACAAACAAGTTGTTGTACCACTGGTGTACTAACTGCAAGTTGTGGGACTAAAACGTATCAGGCGCGCAAGTTGTGAGACTAAAAATGTTAATAGCTCACGTGGGCTGATGAATGAATCAACGGAAGCAAAGGACTTGTAGCTTACGCGCCGCCGATTCTTGGCCGGCCCGCATGTAGAGTGGATATATGATGCAAGATCGGCTGATCGCTTTTGGAAGTTATAGATGATGTTGTTATGATGTGTCCCTGTCTTACTGTGTAGACACCGATCGAGCCATCGAGGCTGCGGAGTGGAAGAGCGACTAATGAAGATTTACGAGGAATCATGTCGTTACACCGGAGACGCATATCCTCTTGGCGGCGGTAACCCTGGTCTTGGGATAATCACGGCGGCAAGCAAGCTCTTACTTAGCGTTAGTATTTAACTTGTGCAAGCTAGTTTATTAACTGTGGATATAGGATTGAAAACAACATTAGACTAAGAAAGTAAGAGTAGGTCAGTAGTTTATGTTCATCTGGTACAAATATATGTATCGTCTTTGTTGCTCCCTCCGGGATACGCGAGTGACTTATAAATCTAGACGTAGGGAGTATGAGCAGTTAGAGCATATAAACTGACGCTTTCATTGATACACCTCTCACTAGAGTTATTGAGACGCTAGACACAAAAAAGCTCAGCCCGGAGCCCCGGACCACAATAGCTGTAATTTTGCCGGAGCGGCACAATACGTAATAGTACATAACCCTCAAAAAAAAAAACGTAATAGTACATAGTCCAACAGTCTCATATTGGGACACAGCCGGTAAACAACGTCATGCCAGATATTTATAGGTGGTAGCACACGACAGTGACCCATACATTCTCCACCCCCTACCTACCCTACCTCGTGTCTCATGCGCTCACCTCCTCACCCAACCACATCGGACTGATGCAGACGACGACAGTTTGGCGGCGCATACACAGCAACAACGCCAAGCCCTCCCCGTTTCACTAGCCACTCTTGTCGTCGTTTGAAAACCGCCCGCTGCTATGTGGATCCGAATGTCTCACTAGGTAACAAGTCACTGATGTCCCGCTTCGGCAGACCATCTGACGTCCTCCTCCGTCTCGCCTTGGCCAGCCACCGGCAATCATCACGTCGTGCCTGCCTCACACACAAGGTTTTTGCCCATTTGCCAAGATATGTCTCTTATAGGTTTTTTGCTGGTAAGATTGGGTGTTTGGTTGTTTTATTGCTTCATTTTCTGATTCAGAGACTATGGATACCGAGGATGAGCCCATGATGTTTGAAATGCTGCAAGAGGATGCATATGCCGATGATGATGGGTGATTGAAGATCATCCCTTGCTTCTACGGTTACAAGCGCAGTTGAAAGCCCCTCCCATGGCGCGGAGTTTCGAAGATTGGGTGAAAGAAAAACAATGATCGTCGAATGACGGAGAATCATTTGTAGCTAGAGCCGGCTATAATGCTGACGAGCCAACACATGGACCAAGGGAATTTAGGTGGCGCTTTAGCATGAAGGGGTTGTCCATGTGTCTTGTGTATGATGTGCGAGAGTATGAATAATATTTCATGTGCAAGAGAGACTCCACTGGAATGGTTTATTTATCGTCTATTCATAAATGAACTGTTGTTTCAAAGTGTCTTGAATATGGATACACAAGACATGTACACATGACCAAGGCCACCTGCACTGAGATCATGTAAAACAATTGCAAGGCTATGGTGACAGTGCTTGGACCAATCTATTGAGAGCACCAAGTGGAGCAAACATAACTCAGATCCTTGCACCAAATGTAGCAAGTGAATTTTTTGATATATGTTGGAAGAATAAACTGTGTGCATTGGGGTTGGAAGAATTATCCATTTACTTGGTAAAGGTTGTACAAAGATCACATTGAAGAGTACAGTGTCGTACTTGAAACTCCGACTAATTTTGACATGTTGAATTGGCATGTTTTTTACATGACAAGGTCCTCTCATAATGACATTAGAATTTGCAACCAATGAACATAATAGGGTGCTATAACAAATAGCGACAACCTTAAAAAAAATCCATAATAGCGGCAACCTTAAAAAACTCTGTTAGGTATTTCAAAAGTGTCGCATTTTGAAGTCTTAAAAACATCAGCAAAAATATCTACACAAACATAATAATATATTCCAATGCGCAAAAATTCAATCTGAAAGTCGTTATATTTTGGGTAGGACAAAAAAAATGAGAAATGAGTTGATCTAGATCTGTGAACATTACACAGTTTGAAAAGGTTGAACTTTTGTCACATTTATCTTTTTTGTGTTGACTAAAATAGTTTGAATTTCGCAGAGACATTTTGCATGCTGATAGAGTTCAACATTATTTACACCTAGATTTTTTTCTGATTATTCTGAAACTTAAAATTCTAATTTTTGAATTTTTAGGAAAAAAGGGGACCCATGGAGCTCGGGATATGTTTGTGGTTTCCGGGATATAGCGTGCTAATTAAAACCATGGTTGTGGTAGTCTCTTGTGTTTGCAAGACTTACTAATGGCCATGCTCCATCGTGCAATTATGAAATTAATGGCACCCACACACCAAGGGCAGTATCTAACATTTGTAATATAATTAATTTTTCAACCTTTGTAAAAACAACACCCTCCCCCCACCCACACACACATTGCCCAAGGTAGCTAACAAAAGATGTCGAGCGGACATTTGGTTTGCTACAAACTCGTTTTGCTATCATTCAACTGAGAGTGCGAGTGTTGCTCCGATGATTGATTGTATACTCCATCCATTTCAATGAATCAACGAGTTCCAAGATGGTCAATGTTATAGGACAAATATATGAACATTTACGATACCAAATCAATACCAAGATGTTCCCTTTATATAACATATAATGTATTTATTTAATATTTTCTTTAATATACTTGGTCAAACTCGTTAAAATTTGGACTTTTGACTAAATTTACACCTTTTTAATTAAAATAGAGTTATTGTAATATTTGGATACGAAACTATGTATTTTCTTTGTTGCATCCAGCCTTTTCTTCCTCTCGCATTTTGCATTTCTATCCTCAACCGGACATTCCCCGTGTGCTTCATCATTTAACAAGCAAGGAAGAAATCTCTCCCAGGAGATTCCAAATCACGTCCCCTCTCTTCCCCCCTAGTCCGTCCTTCCCCTTCACCATTCACACTACTCCAGACTCTACTTCCCCCATTGGCCATTGCTGTCCCAAACCCGAGCTCCAAATGTCAAGAACTTCAGCATCCTCGCCTCCATTGGTCCGCTCGCTCTGCTACCTGCTGCCATTCTCCTGCATTGCTATAAAATCCACTGCATCGACACTGCGACAACTCTAATCCAGCCATGGCCGGTGCCCGCAAATCCACCCGCATTATCCTCCTCCTCCTCCTTCTTCTGCTCGGGGCCACGGCCTCTTCCCTCCCTCTGCTCAACTCCTCTGTCCCCGACCCCGCCGCCGTCGTCGCCGACTTCCACAGGTACCTTATCTTGCGAATTTGGGCAACCTGGCAAAGTAAATGTCTGATTTGGTTGAGGCTTCTTGAGGCTGCAATCTTTTGCTCGCGTGTCTTCCCCGGTGTAATGTAATCTAATGTAATGGTGGCGGATTGGTATTGGCATGTGCAGCAAGATGGCGACGTCGCGGCGGCGGATGCAGCAGGCGGGCGGGTGCGTGACGGGGAACCCAATCGACGACTGCTGGCGGTGCACAGGGACGAACTGGTGGCAGGACCGGCAGCGTCTGGCCGACTGCGGCATCGGGTTCGGCCGCAACGCGCTGGGCGGCAAGGGCGGGCCTTTCTACGTGGTGACCGACTCCTCCGACCGGGACCCCGTGAACCCGGTGCCCGGCACGCTCCGTTACGCCGTCATCCAGGAAGGCCCGCTCTGGATCGTGTTCGCCGCCGACATGACCATCCGCCTCAACGAGGAGCTGCTGGTGAACAGCTACAAGACGCTCGACGGTCGCGGCGCGAACGTGCACATCGCCGGCGGCGCCTGCATCACGCTGCAGTACGTGTCCAACGTGATCATCCACAACCTGCACGTGCACGACTGCGTGCCGGCCGGGAACGCGAACGTGCGCTCCTCGCCGACGCACAGCGGGTGGCGGACGCGGTCGGACGGCGACGGCATCTCCCTGTTCTCGGCGAGGGACGTGTGGGTGGACCACTGCGCGCTGTGCCGGTGCGCGGACGGGCTGGTGGACGCCATCATGGGGTCGACGGCCATCACCGTGTCGAACAGCTACTTCTCCCACCACGACGAGGTGATGCTGCTGGGGCACGCCGACGGGTACGCCCCGGACTCCGGGATGCAGGTCACCATCGCGTTCAACCACTTCGGCGTGCAGCTGGTGCAGCGGATGCCGCGGTGCCGGAGGGGGTATTTTCACATCGTCAACAACGACTACACGGCGTGGGAGATGTACGCTATCGGCGGCAGCGCCAACCCCACGATCAACAGCCAGGGGAATCGGTACATCGCGCCGACGAACCCCAACGCCAAGGAGGTGCATGACTGAACTCTGTTGCCGTGCCGTGTTCCTAGCTGGGTTCTTGCTCTTGATCATGGTTTTGGGTACTTCTGGGGTTTGCTCTGTTCTTTTCTTTTGCTTGGCAAGTTGTTCTTTCGCTGCTTCGTTTGGAGCATTTTGAGTGCAAGTGTGTGTACAGCACCGGCGGTGGTTACCAAAGTACCGTGACCATTGTCTTGTTCTTTCATGCCATCCCCCTTTTTTTTTCGTACGTGTTCCCCTAATAAAAAAAAGCAGATCTGGGACCGTAAAAGCGGAAGCCATTAAATCATTAATTAACCGTTTTTCTCATAGTACCAAGATACTCCTTCATCAGTGTGCATGGGGTTTGTAGTGACGATGGTCCTGAGAATTGCTATGATTCATCAGTGCCTGTCCATGGCAATTTCATTGTACCAGTAGCCTTTTCTTTTACAAAAGTGGCATCTCCGAATTGGGTCCAGCCATTGCCTGCCAGGGGTGGCATGCCGAGCACCCGAGGCTCCCCCATGCCGGTTGCGGTAACCGCCGAGGGCAGGGCACGGCCAACAGATACCATGCTGTGAATGGGCGGGCACATGAAATGTTAACAGCTGCTGGTTGTTTGGTGTTGCAGGTGACGAAGCGTGTGGACACGGAGGAGGAGCAGTGGAACGGCTGGAACTGGCGGACGGAGGGGGACATGATGGTGAACGGCGCCTTCTTTGTGCCCTCCGGCGAAGGCATGGAGGCCATCTACGACAAGGCCTCCAGCGGCGTCGACCCAAAGTCGTCGGCGCTCGTCGACCAGCTCACCATGGGCGCCGGCGTCCTCGGCGGACCAAGGTACACCTTCCTTCTCGGCTTCTCCCTTTTTTTACCAAAATGCGTCAAACAAACTGCGAGCCCCAAAGAGAGCACTTTGTTACGCAACTTTTGGGCCCTATTGCCTCGTCGTTTTTTAGATGCCTTTACCTTCCTCCAACGGGCATCGGTCGCCGGAGTGCGTGCGGCGTGCCGCCGTGCCGGGCAACCTGCACCGCATCCCGGGCCTAGAGCCGAGTGCAGTGAAAATTTCGCCCAGAAAGCGCCCAGCCCCCCGCCGCTGCCGCCCAGAAGTGCACGGTATGCCACGACCTACAGCAGGCTCCCCGCTCCCGTTGTTATTATACACCTAGTCATTGTAAAAGTTGGTGTCATTTGCTGCTGGTTACGGAGCTTTGCGGGCTTGGCGAAGGTGGTGTATCACGTCGTTACCCTCTTCGGGTGTCGTCGTGTAGCTGGGTGCAACGTGTTGGTGGCATCCTCGCGGTGTGAACCTTTTCTGTTTTCGGCGTGTCCGGAGTTTAGGTCGATTCTTGTGCGGTGTGGATTTTTCCTGTTTTCTGTTCATTTTCGAGTTGGTGGATTGCCTCCGCCTCATTACATTACATTACACTATATATAAAAGACGGAACAAACCACCGCCTCTCAGGCCCTCCGCGTCGCCGGCGATTCCTGGCCGTCTGATCCGCGCGACGGACGGTCACGATTCGCCCACGTCGCCTCCATTCCCGCCGCGCACTGTTCACGTCGATTTTTGACCAATCAGAGCACGCCACGTCACCCGGTCACCCACCGGTCGCCCGGCACCCAGCCGGTCGCCCACCCGGTCGCCTCCTCATTTTGCAAAAAAGTCCCCGCATTTTTGGAAATTCGCATGAACTGCACGCTCCCCTCTGCGTCAGGACCTAAACGCACAATACGAAAAACTCAGGGGTGCCCGTGCAAAAAACGCCACGAACACGTCCCCGCCCTCTCTCTCGCGCGCGACGCCGCGGATCCCCGCCGTCGCCGCCGCGCGTCGCCGTCGCCTCACGCGTCCTCGACCAAATACGCGGCCACCGGACGATCCGCCGCGCCGCCCTACACCTCCTGGCCGGACGCGCCGTGCTGGGACGTCGCTGGCGTGCCGCAATCGTCGCCGCCGCCGCGCGGACATCCGCCGCGTTGCGCGCGTCCCCGGCGGCCCTCCGGCGACCATCCAGGGGCGGCGCCGCCACACCCAGCTGCGCCGCGCCGGGGCGCATCCGATGAGACCACGCACGCGTCCTGGAGCCCGCCGTGACGCCGGCGGCGACCTCGGCGCCGCCGCGGCCAGCCCGGCCAGATCCACTGCCCCCTGACGTCAGCATGACGTCACGGGGCCCCACAGATCATTTTTTTTTTTTGCAATAGGATTTTCAGCAAATTTTTAAATAATGCAACACAACAAATTTAAATATGTCCACATTTAGTATGAAAAAAAAAACTATCAACTCAAATTACACTTCCAAATAATACAAACAATATATCAACAACTACAAAAAAAATGTTAAAACTTACATATTCCAAACTACAATTCAAAATACAAACTAATTAAAACAAATTTTTTAAAAAGAAATACATTCAATCCTACATCTCCTAATGTAAATAATATGTTAACATTTCCTACATTTCCAAAATATAAAACTTCGGACACAAAAAAACTCTAAAAAAAAATTAGGCACACTATAAATAAATTTTCAACTTACAATTCATCCATATTCCAACTTACAATTCAAAATAGAAACCAAAAAAAAAAATTCTAAAATTTTAAACAAATTTCAAACATGCCCACAGAAGGAAACAAATAGATTCAATTTTCCATATAATTTTGCATAAACTCTAAATAATGCAAGCCAAAAAAATTCAACTATGCCCACAACATAAAATGACAAATATATCAAATTTCCATACGGCAAGGAAAATAAACATGCACGACAAAATTTCAAATTTCAAATTTCCACGAGCCTCCCAAATTTGCGTATTTCGTAGACGCCAAAAAGAACTAAAAAATGTTAAGCTATTCGAAAACAGGAACAAATTCCGAAATTCGGACGGTTTTTCCACTTCAGCAGTTTTGCAAATGAATAATTCAAAAACAAATTAGCCCACGGGTGCGGCAAAGCCGCGCTTAATCCCCTAGTTTGTTGATTTTGTGGTGACGTTTTGTGATTTTTCCACCGTTCTGTTTCGATATACTTTACAATGGAGCCAACCAAGGAGATAACGGAGGGTTTCCACTAGAAACCCAAAAATCCCCTGTGCCCTTTTTGTCGTCCCGTGCCATGTTCCCCGGAATCGAATTCTTATTCCAGTGTGCGCTCCTGACAGCAGTAGTAGATCTGAACTTAACAAGACTCCGAAAAAAGGCGTGATGATATAACTGGATAATTAATCATCGCTGGTTTCCTGCCGACAACTTACTTACATAGCTCAATGTGTGTTTTCTCCGGCAGGGACAACGGCGAAGCGGCGGCGTACGCCGGGGTCAACTACGCCGGATCAGCTACCGGCGGTGGTTTTGGCGCTGCCGGAGGCGGAGGCAACGGGTACGGGTACGGTTCCCTCGGGATGTACTATGGCAGCGGCGGCGACTGGAGCTGCCGATCCCACTCGATGCTATCCTGGACAGCTTTGGCTCTCGCTCCGATATGTTTGCAACCATTGTTAGACTCGATTGAGATTGTTATGATTCGAAATAGGGAATGGTAGGAAAAGGGGGCGGAGAAAAGTAGCGGAAAGCTGACTGACATTAGGGAGATAGGCAGCAGCGGTAGATTATCCACCTTGTCAATGTATCAGCACATGGGTTAGTGGGAATATTTCAAGATAGTCTCAGTGTAGCTGTTACAAAGGAGAATGGATGATTCACTGATTCGTTCGTGGTTATTATCAAATCTAACCGCTATCTAATCTCTGCCAGAGAAGAAGCAAAAACTCACCGCTCATGCATTTTGTTTTCTAAGCCTCAGTGAGTTGTTGCAGAGATTACACAAAATTCATGCATTTTGAACCGAAATACAAACAAGTGTCAAATCTCAGAGCGTCTGTATCACTGCCGCTAATTCTCTCAGTTCCTCTAGCGTTGCAACTTGCAAGTTACAAGCCAATATATGAAAGACAGTTAACATCCTTGGTCCACAGTTACTGCGTACCAGATTGAACCAATAGAAGAACCACCCACATTTTTTTTTAAACATGTGACACACAAAATTCATGCATTTTGAACCGAAATACAAACAAGTGTCAAATCTCAGAGCGTCTGTATCACTGCCGCTAATTCTCTAAGTTCCTCTAGTGTTGCAACTTGCAAGTTACAAGGCAATATATGGAAGACAGTTAACATCCTTGGTCTACAGTTACTGGGTACCAGATTGAACCAATAGAAGAACCACCCGCATTTTTTTAACCAGAGGGTGGTGGCGGCGGAGGTGGCATGGACATTGGTGGCGGCGGCATTCCACCACTTTGTTGTGGGGGCGGAGGTGGCCTCCACATAGGTGGAGCTTGCATATTGGGAGGTGGGGGCGGCGGCCTGGCCATGTGATGAGGCGGCGGCATCATGTTTTGTGGCGGGGGCATCATGTTTTGAGGCGGGGGCATCCCTGGAAGCCTGTACTGAAGCTGTTGTTGCATCGGCGGTGGTACTTGCATATTCGGTGGAGGACCAGGCCAAGCAGGCTGCCCGTGCATCTGCATAGGAGGGTATTGACCAACAGGTGGTGGCGGTGGCCTAAGGTGTTGCATCTGTCCTGACATATTTCCATTGGCAAAAGGCCGTGGCACAGGTGCACCAACACCGCCGTTTTGAAGCCCCTGGGTCGGTGGAGCAGTTGCAAACATTGTGTGTGGCCTATGCTTCTGAGATCCTGGGTTGTTCGCTGCCAGCAGCCTCTCTGCCAACAGAGAACAATGGATGTAATAAAAATGTGTGGAGAAAATTAAGGAAGTAAATCACAACTATAGCAAAATAATAAAAATCAGATTTATAGATCAAGACAGCCTTAAACAGCATATAGGCCGCAATAGTGATAGATAGAGCAAACATAACTTATATGTGATACAGATAATGGATGAGCGTATACAGTAGTTCAAATGCCTATAGTGATGATTTCAATGCCAAATATCAAGATTCATCATGTTCGCTACATATAAAATACTTTAAGAAAATCATTTTGAATAAAGTTGAAACCCCTAAATGTCAAAGCGCAAATGTGGGAGATGTATAGCATTTCATAGTCAATAACCAGAAAATAATATGACTTGGGATACATGTAACAACCTAATGGAGACTAAATAGTCACCCTCAATATTGCTTTCCAAAAGTTCAATAATCAACATAAGCGGGATTTGCCGTTTCAGTGTACAAGAAGCCAACCAAATAGCTTAACAGATACTTCGAAAACCAATACCTGCTGGTGTACCATGGCGCTCTCCTTTTGTGTCTTTCTTGTAAGCATAAGAGACAGTGATTGGCCTATTACATAGATGCTGGTTGTTCATGGCCTGCGAAATTACAGCAAAGGTCATACTTAAAACATATGGTCGAATCACAATAAGTAAAGAAAAAGAAGTATTGTGAGAATGGCATTACCTCTATTGCTTGATCAGATGACTCGAAGGAGTCATAGCTCACAAAGCCAAAACCTCGAGAATTTCCACTTTCAGGGTCCCGCATTATCTTGAAAAGAAGCAAATGAAATTTAATATGCTTACAATTACAATATCTGACCACTAGAATTCATAATTTGAAAGTCAACTGAGTTAATACGTAACATGGATTGATCTTAAGATGGCACATGCATTTGCGCCAAATATGAAAAGGGAAAGGAATGTTTAGCTCATTTGATCTATATCATGGTACACATGAAAGGAACCGTGCCAGGAGCTCATAGGCTGTTATTACTTTCAAACCAATTAGATGCTATCAGCTAAGAGTTCCACTGAAGCAGGGAAGACTATAAAGTAGCTAAGCTATGGCAAGTAAATCTAATAATATTAAGTTAAGCATACCAATTGTTTTTCGTTGAATCTGGAGATCATAATAATACACTAATGTTGATAAAATTAGATAGCAATGTAACGTGATATCATTGGTAGAAAGATCTGCATTCTAATGAGTACCTAGCCATATGCAGAGTAAAGTTTTCATAAGTGTCACCTTAGGATTGGTTACAATCACCCCAAACGCACTGAAGGTATCGTAGAGGAGCTTCTCATCGACTTCCTGCTTGAGAAAGCAAACACAAAACCATTAGCCACTTCTTCATATGAATATATTGAACTAACTGTCACAAGATGGGCTTTAGGTTTTTACCGGATCAAGATTGCCAATAAAAAGATTTGCTCCCACGTCCAAGCTCTTCTTGTCTTGGGAAGCCTGGAATATCATGTTAGTCAGTGTGATTAAAATCCTAGTTTTTGTTTACCCAAATTCACAAGGACTAAAAACAGAACAGAGACTTAATGTGACCAGGAAGCAATGGTTTTGCAAAGTCCATATGAGAATTCGAATTACTGCTCCCCGTAGATCAGAAAGTTTTTACCACAGAATGTTGAACCACACTAATTAAGTTGTACAAACAGTAACATTAACATCAGAGCAAAGTAGTAATATCAATCGCTCAAGACATTTATATTACTCAATGTCTCCAATCCCTGAAAAAATAATCATGAATTGGTATCCAGTCTGCCGATGTTGTGAAATATAATCAGACCAAGCATCCAAGATTATATCACCCATTAGCGTTAAGTCCAAAATTATGGGATCTGAGTGTCCTTTCAAGTACTGTATTACGTACCTGCTGCAATAAAAAATACAAGAAAAAAAAGGTACTGAAGGGGCAGGGAGGGTCAAGAGAAGTGCTTACCTTGTTTACTCTTATTGGCTTTCCATATAGTTTGAGCATGTTTAAAATCTTAATAGCCTACAAAAAGCAAACAGTTTACATCAGGATGAGGTAAATAAGAGAAAACGTTGGCCTTGATACCAATAAAACTTACATAATCTGCATCTTCCTCACTCCTGAATTCTACAAATCCATAGCCCTGGTGGAGATTTGTAACTCTGTCTTTCGGGACGTAGACATTAACTACAATGAAACAAGGAATCATTTATTAATCATCAAACTCATAGAAACGTATTAAGATTATGTCTGAGATGGATTTTCAAATGACAGTTCAGAACCAAAAATACAAATCGAATAAAGCAAGATGGTGAAAGAATCAACCATACTTATATAGGGAAAGATAACTATCCCCATTTTCAGGAATGAGAGAAACAATCTACTTACCAACAGGGCCTGCTTGGACAAACAACTCCCATAGTAATTCCTCGGAAACCTATAAAATATGAGGAGAACTATCAGCATGGATGCCTGAATATAAATTATATAATGATATCAAATGGAGAAATATGCAGAATTCTACAAAATACAAGAGGACACGTGTTCCTTAACTGCATTTAATTTTTAAATGGAAGCTACAGGATTGAGTTGTTACAACTTACATAAGCTGATAAGCACATGCAGAACTCCATGTGTTTATTGCTTCCTACTGGAGGGAAAGATAACCCCAGTTACAAACTATCAAAACAGCAATCTGACCAATTGAACATTCAACAGCGAAGGAACATATATTTCCATCACAATTTCGTACACCACATGAACTATATAATGATGAACTATTTTCCTTCAGGTTCAACTAGAAACAGAATACCTAGGAAAACCTACCAATTACACCAACCGCACTTTTACCACGCATGATTAGCGACTAATGCTGGGACACTAGGCGTGAGTTTCGCGGTCGGCCTGCACACTACCCGCGTTGCTTCGCTTGAAACACTGGCACACCTTGGATTTAGTAGCAGCGACTAGCTATTTTTAACGCGCAGGACGAATCCATTTTCCTCAAGCATGAACTCGACGACATCTTCAGTAACAGAGACCGTGGGGACAGGACACACGAATCCCGCCCCGATAGCATGAGGGGGGATCTACTGGGAGAGAGATGGGGAGGGAGGGGGGAGGCTGGGGAACCCTAACCTGCGGGTCGAGGTTGCCGACGTAGGTGGTGGCGTCCTGGTTGCGCTCCGCCGAGTGCTGGCCGAGGAGATTCGCGCCCACGCCCGGCGCGATGCGCGTCGTCATGTCTGGCTCCCGGCGGCGGCGGCGGCGAGAGCTATGGTGGTGGTGGGATTTATTCGAGGGACTCCGGGAGAGAGCTTTCCATGCTTCTCGTCTTGTCCTGGTTTTCGGCGGAGCGTGGTAAGGGACTGGGCCAGATTGGGTTGCAACGGCCACATGCAATTCGGTCCAGTAGACCGGCCCACACGCACTTGGACGGAAAATAAGTTTTTAGTTCCCTTTTTATTTAGGAAAAGCCATCACGGCAACTTTTACCACCAGCTGCATGTCCACCAGCCGTACTAAAAGCAAAAACAAGTTGCCAAACGACATTTTTACAATCCATCGGCCGTCCGAGACTCTAGCCGCTTCCCAGGATCTACCAGCTCCAACTGCTTCCCGTTCAGCTGCACCTCAAACAAGCATGCTCTTATTAATTAGGGAATAAGTTTACGTCGTTCGCCAAGTGGCCAATAAGAAAATCAGACGGATCATCATGTCAAACATTCCGGAACCCTTTGTTTGAGGGGGTGTATCCCGGGGAAAGGGAGAGTGGCTAAGTGGTCAAAAGTGACAGACTGTAAATCTGTTGAAGGTGCCATGCCAGTAAATTGTAAATTGAGTTGTCCTCAGCGTACTAGAAATCGACATGCGAAAACCAAGAGTTGGTGCTCTGCGATCTCTCATAGTTCTTTCCTTCTATCTCGTTCATGTTTCCACTTAATGTGGGTGGCATGAGTCATTATATGATGTCGTTGAGGTCGGCAACCAAACATTTAAAAGGATGAGGCACACTCCAAAACTCAACTAGAGGTTCCACCAAATTCCCGTGGCTCACAAAGCTACAAGAATCACAAGGCCGATGCACACATCTCAACTCAATTGGAAGCTCCCGGCTAGTCCCCACGGTAACAAGATCCACAATAGATTAATGAGGGG
Organism: Poa pratensis; assembly: GCA_947311845.1. Classification (NCBI taxonomy): domain Eukaryota; kingdom Viridiplantae; phylum Streptophyta; class Magnoliopsida; order Poales; family Poaceae; genus Poa; species Poa pratensis. The sequence goes on from CAMZMU010000064.1 coordinate 50,778,980, forward strand.
ATCAAAATTGCTTTTGGTGAGAGTGTAGATCCGGATCTTCTCCTCACTTTCTCAAAGTTTGAAGGTTTTTGGACCAATGAAGTGGGAGATCTAGTAGTTTGAAGCTTTGAATAAATGGATGAGAGAGAGTATCAGAAAGCTTAACCTCTTTGCAGAAGGAGGCTAGTTTATATAGTCCTCCACGAAATGTGGTTGTTGACCAGTATTCTGCTCGTACGTGGTAGTACCATGCCAAATCTTGGAACTTTCGGCCGACAGGAAAACAACTAGTCAGCCTTGGTCAAACGTCTAAGTACATAAGATGACTCCGGTACTACCAGGTGGTAGGGGCGATACTATTGTCTTGTCGGTAGTACCGGGCCACTACCGGGGCAACTTCTGGGCTAAATGCCATCAGAGGCAGTACGCCCTGGCAGCACTCGGTAGTTGGTCTGACACTTGGCTCGAAGTATCGAGTGTGGTGGCTCAACACTACTACCTACTAGGGCAAAAGCCGGTACTTCCGGTAGTACAAAAACAAAGCCTCGGCACCCCACTCCTCAGAGAAGAGTGGGGTGGTTCTTCTGGGTGTTGGTTCGGGTACTACCAGCACCTAAAGCAAACGAATTCTTAGAACATTAGTGAATGACCAAATGGTTTTGGATGGATGTGAAAGTGCATGGTTGCCCCCATGCGTGGTTTTGGTAATTAATGACAATCCTTATGGACTAATGTTTACATTGAGATATTCTTATAGATCTTGTCCATGGGAAACATTGAGATATTTCTTATAGATCTTGTCCATGGGAAAATATAGGAGTTCATGTGTTGGACTCTCGAAGATGACATGATGACCAATGCTCTATTCAAGGGTTTATATGAAGAATGGTCATGTGTAGAGTTGAGCTCATTGCAAGTATGGCTTGGAAAACAAGATTGAGTGAACAATCATGTTTACCTCTAAGCCATCATACATATCAAGAGAAGAAGATGAAGTGCAAGTTCAATATGATGCATCTCGGAATATATCATTTGATTGAAGCTTGCAAAGGAAACATGAAGACGGAGCTTAGCGAGGCCCTCCCATAATGGAGTATGGGGGAGCATTTAGAGAAGTCTTCATCAAGCATGTGCTAGCAAGCACAATCAAGAAAGGTGTTCCAGCTTGAGAGAGTCAAGATCGTCATCATCGAGCTCAAGTGGAATGCGCAAGGCAAAGGTATGATCTTGATAGGTTTTCTATTTTACCGGTCTCATGTTGTTAGTGGGAGACCGGGTTTTAGGATAGACGGCGTACTATCAAGAGGGGCTCTCAAGTGAGTAACTTGATCGCATCTTTGTGGAGAGCTCAAACCTTTGCATACTTGGCATTTCATCTTTCTTGGTTCTTATTTGGCTTTTATCCATGTGAGGTTTTAGAGCTTGTGTTTATCTCCATACCAAGCTCTAATTCATCAAAAACGGATTTCATTCGAATATCTTGTTGTGTTTTTGATGTTGAAGGTTTTACCGGTTTGTCTTTTCTAAGAGTGGTCAAACTCTCTCCTTGTTGGTTCCTCCTCACATGATGGACTATGATGTTTCTCTGCATAATCATGAAGAGATCTTTGTTGTGATTCCAACGAGCCCAAGATAACCGAAATCGGAGTCCGAATGAAAAAGTTGTTGCAGTTTCGTTTTGATGTTTCTATCAGTTTTCAGAAAACCGGATAATCCGGTCCAAACTGGACCGGAATATCCGGTTACCACCAGAAGGTTTTCTTTGCGCGGCTCGAGGCGGAAATTCTGGTCCAGACTTGACCGGAATATCCGGTTCGAGTTTTTCTGCTACGACTCTTTATTTTGGGGACCTATATAAGGCCCCCTTCTTACCCAAAGGGTCAAGTAAGTTTTCCTCTCTCTCTCCCACCATTGTTGACCTTGGAAAGCTTGCCTCCCTCTCTATTCCTCCATGATTCTTGCCTCAAATTAGAGGGGAAAGAGAGAGGAGATCTAGATCCACATTTCCACCCATTCATCTCTCCTCTAAGTGATGGGAACCCTTTGGATCTAGATCTTGGAGTTCATTGGTTGAGTTCTTCTTTGTTCTTCCTCTCTTCTCCCCCCATAAGCATTAGTTGCTTTTGGTGGGATTTGAGAGTGAAGGATTTGAGCACTTGTGCTCTTGCCATTGCTTTTGTGCATCGGTTTGTGCTCTCCACGAGGATTCGTGGAAGTGAAAGTTTGTGAGCTTGTTACTCTTGGGTCCTTCGACCCTAGACGCCCGTGTGGTGGTTGGACCTTTGTGGTCACTTGTAAAGCCGTTCGGGAGCCCCCGATCCTGTTGTGGGTTGTGCCCCGGATTGTTGTTGAAAGGCTCCGGATTCCGCCTCGAAGGATTCCGATAGTGGAAGGTGAACCAAACCTTTGTGGTGCGGTTCATCGGAGAATAGGGTGAGCCTTTGTGGCGTTGAGATCGACCTTTGTGGTGCCTCACACCTCTCTAACGAGACGTACTCCCTTAACAAGGAGGAACTTGGGAATATATCCTCGTCTCTGCGTGCCTCGGTTATTTCTATACCCGAGCTATTTACTTATGCACTTTACTTTGTTATAGCCTTCGTGCTTGAAGTACTCTATTGCTATCACATGTTGTTTGTCTTGCTTAGCATAAGTTCTTGGTGCACATAGGCGAGCCTAGTTTAATTTAAACACCTAGTTTTATTCCGCAATTAGCAAGCCTAAACCAGAATAGTTTTAATCGCCTATTCACCCCCCTCTAGGCGACATCATTGTCCTTTCAATTGGTATCAGAGCCGCGGCTCTCTTTTTGGGCTTTACCGCCTAGAGAGTAAAAGATGTCGTTTAGAGAATTAGTGCACGATCCCACTTTCATATTTGAGGGCACAAATTATGATGTTTGGAAAATTCGCATGCTTAATCTTTTTAGGGCCATGGGTCCAAATTATATTAAGAGGATTGTAGATGTGAGTTTATCTCCTCCAAACGATTTCCAAGAATTATCTTTAGAGGATGAGATAAACTCTCATCTCGAGACTCAAGTTACTAATGGTCTTATATGTGCTTTGACCGATGTAGTTCTTGCTTCAATAATGCCTTTTCGAAATGCGCATGAGCTTTGGACCAAGCTTCAAGATATATATGAAGTGTCCAAAATTATTGAGGATGATTGTTCTCCCTCCACCTCCGGCCGTGATGAGTTCACAACTTCTTCCACTTCACCAACATGTGATTTGTCACAAGGTAATGATATGGTGAGTGGTGATAGAAATTGCGTTGTTGATGGTGAAGTCACTATTGACTATACTTCCTCTCTATCACATTGCAATGTTCTATCTTTGGACTTAAACTCTTCTAGCACCCTAAATGTCTTACATGCTAGTGTTGATAGTCCTTGCATATCATGTAACAGTTGCTTAACTAAATCTCATGATGATATGCTCTCTATGTCTTTGTTGTCATGAAAATAATGCTTCCATATCCTCTAGTACTTGCATGACTAACAATGTAGAGGAATCCCAACATTTGTTGGAACAAGACATGGACCTCAATGGTTCTTCAAGTAACTCTTCATCATCCTTGTCCACTACTCACTTTTGCCTTATAGCTAAGGGTTCCGAGGTATCTCCTACTTCGAATCCCAATATATCTCATGATGATGATAATAGTGATAATGATGATGAAGAAAATGATAATGATGCTTCTTTTCATGAGATGGCTAAAATTGTCGGAGAATCGGCATTGGAGACAGGAGATGGGGGTCCTCTAGCCGAGGGTGAATCGTAGGGAAGAAGGTGGACGTCGTCAAGGTCGGGATCGAACACGGCGGTTTACCCAGCTTCAGGCTCCACGGCGGTGGCGGAGCCCTACGTGCTGCTATAACTCACTATAAGGCGAATCGCCGTGTTACAGGTTACAATGAGTAGATTGGATGTAGGATGAGTTGCCCTAAAGGCTTCCCTGGTCCGGCTTATATAGGCGGCCGGACCTAGGGTTACAGGAATATTGCGTGTCCGACAAGTATTGGGAGTCCTAAACCTATCCGCCAAGTCTACCGCATTCCGTTTTGGACTTGTCGGCGTTGTGGGCTTCGGCCTTGGGCTCTCCTTGTCGGCATCCGCTTCCTTTATCGTCAGCTATCTAGGCCGCCCGGTAGGCCAAAGGCCTTGCCACCACTGCGAGCCACCCTGGACTAGCCGGATTATGCCATGTTGGTTGTACCCCCTTGTGATACGACCCCAACATTAGCCCCCAGGAGGGTCCGAGTTCTTCAGTTGCCGGCTTGTCTTCATCCTGTAAATGTTGTCGGTTTCTGAAGAGCTTGGATCCTTCTGAAGTTGAATCAGGCGACGATCTGACAAGAAGTAGCCGAAAAATCGCCACCAACATGGATAAGACGGCTCTGACCTCCTGTCAGGAATCTTTCCCATGTGTTGTCAAGTTGATTGGACTGGTCAAGGCCTTCGTGACGTCACCGGGTCCACGACAGTTTGAAAACCAGTGCACGCACGATGATGACCACCCCACCACGCGTGAGAATCGAGGCGCCGGCGCCGCTCGTCGTCGCTCTGCCTTGTAGATGATGAACACGTGTCCCACGTCGAAGCCCGCACAGCGCTTGCATGAAACTCGGAGCTTCGGGGGAGTTAACACGGCGATTTCCTCGGAAAGGATCCACTGTGCCATTTCCCCCCTTCGTGCGTCGCTTCCACTCGATCCACTGCGCCTTGCTCCCGCAACCTCTCCGGCGACCTTGCGCTCCGGTGAACCGCGCCTTTCCACTCCTCTGAGCAATGGATTCCGGCGAGCGTTCATCCTCGGCGGCGGCGGGCGAGCAAACGGCTGTGAGATCTGAATCTACCGCGGCGGCGACGGCGGCGCCCATCGACGCCGTCCCTTTGGCTTCCATGCCTCCCGCAACGGATGCGGGCGGCGTCGAGGCTTCTTCCTCAACTCCGGCGCCCCCCATCGCCCCTTCCACGGCCTTCCCCCATTCCTCAATGCGAGCAGAGGAGGCAGACGCAACGGCGGATGCAGAGGACCTCGGCGACGAGCTCGCCGGAGAAGAAGAAACGGCGAATCTTGGGTCTCGTTATTGGCTTCCGTCTTGCATGACGGAGGCCTACGCCCAGGAGTTGTCGGATGCCGAATTTCTCCCCCCCAAGACGGAGAGTTTCTGGCGGATTCCCGGCAACGAGACCATCCCCGAGCCCCAAGATGACGAGAGGGTCGTCTTGGCGTCACACCTCCTCCGCGGTATGGGCTTGCCTCCTTCCACCTTCTTTTCTGCTATACTTAGGCATTATGGGCTGCAACCGCATAATATTGCGCCCAATAGCATCTTAGTATTAGCCGGCTTCCAGGCCCTCTGCGAAGGGTACTTAGGCATAGTTCCAACCGTGGAGTTGTTTAAGTATTGCTTCATATGCCGCCGGCAAACAATTGCCGACGGCCAGCTTGCGACCTGCGGCAGTGTCACGTTTAACTGCCGCAGAGGTAGCTGGTATCCAAAGATCCCGGTCATTGACTCGGTGATGAATTGGACCAGCACCTTCTTTTATTGTAAGGATATCCCGGCACCCGGTCAGTCGGTGGGGATTCCCCCGTTTGAGAATTGTCCGCCAAAGTATGCGGACCATTGGACGGAGAAGGCGGCAACCAATTTGCCGGAGGAACAACGCCGCGCCTTTAGGCGGATGGAGTTCCTCGCGAAGACTATGGCGCCCCCTCGTCTTGATGGAGCCGACACCGTCGTGTGTTGGTTGTAGAGGAAGATTATGCCACTTCAGCACCGTCCGCTGAAGATGTGCGAGTACCAGCCGAATGCAGCCGACAGCGCCACTCTAGACGAGGACGTGCTGCTAATTCGACTGAGGGCCCTCATTGTGCCTTCCAAGATTAAGGCGGCTGAGGGCGTCCCCATGTTTACTTTCGACAATCCTGCTCCAGCGGTAAGATGTTTACTTTTTTCATTTGCCTATACGCCGGCTTCTTGCATTAACACCTAGTTGTCTCCGCAGCTGATGAGCCTGGCGGAGAACGAAATGGCGTGCCTTTGGTATGAGGCGGATGCCAGCAAGGCCAAGAAGCGCAAGGCCCCTGCCGCCTCTACCAAGGACATGGAGAAGAAGAAGAAAGTGGCCCTGGCCAGCTCGGCTGGTGCCGGTAACCCGGCGGACAAGGCCTCTGGCAAGCGGTAAGAAAACAATCTTGACGCCATCTTTGCACACACTTGAATGATGTCTTACTTTTCTTTTTGTCCTTCATGCAGCATAAAGCTTACCATGCCAAAGCTGCGTGCCAGCTTGCAAGCGGGTGCCGGCAGAGGGAAGCCTCGCTCGTCTCCCGCCGCTGCTCCCCGTACCCCAGTGACATTCTCTCCAGGGACATACTCGGAGGGCCAACCTGGGATAAACTACGCCACAAGGGCTGCGAGCATGGCGGCCGCCGGCAAAAAGACTGCTGACCCTATTCCCACCACGGCTGAAGCTTCGGCTAATGATGCCGGCGCGTCAGGCTCAGGCCCTCGCAACATCAAAGTGATAAATCCCCTGCAGACCCTCGTCGACATGCGCCGCAGCTGCCGCGGCCAATGGGACCAACTGCATGAAGAGATAGAGGTAAGCCGGGCTATAGCCCCAGCCCCTGATCACTTTGGCTGTTAAATATTCCCTTTTTAGCCGGCAAGGTGATCATAAAGCTATTTTTGGCCGAGGACTTACTTCTCTTTTTGTTTTTTATTTTGCTCCTTGTTCGACAGATTGCTCTCTCCTCCAACAAGGAGCTTTTCCAAGCCGCAGAGGCTAAGAATGCTGAGTGCCGCCAACTGAAGCAAGAGCTTGAGATGAAGGATGCGCAAATTGCGAGCTATGAAGAGGCTCGCAAAAAAGATGAAGGTGAAAAATTTTACTTTGCCTTCAATTTTTTCGCCTTCTTTTACTCTTGCCGACAACTTACTTTAGTTGGGCTTTCCTTTTTGTAAAATTTTTGTAGAACTGTTAAGCACTGCCCGAGAAATTCTTGCGAATTCGGGTGACATGCAAGCTCTAATGAACGAAGCTGCAGATCTTGCCGAAACAATCCTCAAGCTGAAGGCGGAGCATACCAAGGAGTTGGAGAAACGCGATCTGGAGCACGCCCAAGCCCTTAGCCAGCTCACTGAACAGCTGCAAAATCTTGGCAACGATTTGGCAACTGTTACTCAGAACACCAAGACTCAGTAGGAGCTGCATGCCCAAGCCGTGCGACGGGCTGAAGAAAAGCTTGCTCAGCATGAAGCCGAGATTGCAGCCATTCAGGAGCATGTGCTAGGTAAGATCCGTCAACTTTTGCTTCGCCATTTGAGCAATTTTATGTTTGTCTTAACCGTTTGTCCATTGTTTTCAGTGCCGGCTAATTTTGATGACCAATCCGACTCCGCGCCTCGTCCCTCACGCCTCCGCCAAATTGGCGGCTTGATCCGTCGTGCCGTCAATGCAGGACAAGCTCTCGCCAACAAACTTTATCCCAGCAAGGAGAGCGACCCCATTGACTTCGAATTCCTGCCCGAGCTTCTTGAGAAGCTCAGCCAAGAATACGAAAGCAACATGCGATCGGCAGCAAGGGGAGGGCGAAGAAGGCGCTTGTTCTGACCTAGGCCTGGTATCCGGACGCCGACATCCACCAACTGACGGAATTCATGCCGACCGAAGATGAAGACGGCAATACCCTTGACGTCGCACAAGTGCAAACTTCAGTGCAAGGGTATGCCACTCGCGTCGCCAACATGGTGGACCTCGGCATATTCTACAAGGAGCATCCAGATACCCATGCGGCGCAAGCACTTCAGGTCTAGCCCCAGGCTTGGCGGACAAGGAGAAGGCGGACGAGGAGTTGGCGGACGAAGAAGTTGTTCCCGAAGGCAGCGCAGCCCCAAGACCGTTTCGGCACCTGCAGTTTAAACCTGCACAAACAATTTATGATGCCTGCATTAGTCTGTAATGCAGAAGAAAACTTTGTCGTGCGTTGTAAACTTAATTTATTTTGTGTTGGGCCAACTTTTATGCTACACTTGGCGGTAGGCTAACTTAAGTGGCCCGCCTTAAAATGTGTTTTGTGTTCATACATTTGACTTTTTCGTATGTTGGCGGTACCTCATCACAGTGACTTTAGCTGTGCCAACCAGGTGCTATACCAATTAGTTTAGACACAGAGACCAAAGCCGGCATTTTGGTGCCAACTACATACTACTAGGCAACCCATGCATAAACAAACAAAACAGACAAACTAGGCGGTGCAAAATTTGTTTTGCTTTTTTATTTTGCCGGCAGGCGGCAGATGTCAAAAGTTGTCGGACCATTGGCTCTGAGCTAGAGAAAAAATCTATTTGGTAACTTTTTTGACATGGCATGAAAATGATTAAAAGAAAAGACAAAAGATGGCATGACTCTCAAAACTAAAATGAGCACCACAGACTTTTATTTCATGATCATAATGTACTTATTACAATGTGGAAATTGCTAAGTGTAGAAAGGACGTAGCTGCTCAATGTTCCAAGGCCTCTTGGTTTCCTCATACTTGTCGTCAACTTTCCGCTTGCGCTTGCGGCCACGAGTCTTCCTGTAGCCGTCTTTGATATCCATCAAGTAGTAGGATCCATTGAGCAACACCTTGCTGACCACGAAAGGTCCTTCCCATGGCGGGGATAGCTTATGCAAGCCTTTCCTGTCTTGGATTAGGCGGAGAACTAGATCACCTACCCTAAAGCTTCGTTTCCTAACTCTACGGCTATGATAGCGGCGTAGGCTTTGCTGGTAGATGGCTGATCGAGCCAAGGCAACATCTCGCTCTTCGTCAAGTAGGTCTAGTCCGTCCTGTCTTGCATCTTCTGCGTCTTCTTCGACGTAGGCTTGCATTCTGGGAGAATCGAACATCATGTCGGATGGCAGTACTGCCTCAGCCCCATAGACTAAGAAGAAAGGAGTGAACTTTGTTGATCTGTTTGGAGTTGTACGCAAACTCCAAAGGACAGATTGCAATTCGTCAACCCAAGCCCCAGCTGCCCTGTGCAATGGTACTTCGAGACGTGGCTTAAGCCCCTGAAGAACTAAGCCATTTGTACGCTCTACTTGACCATTAGCTTGTGGATGAGCAACGAAGCTAGGTCAAGGCGGATGCCGTGCTGTAACAGTACTCCTCAACTTCGCCTTGGGAGAGATTCGTGCCGTTGTCGGTTATGATGCTATGAGGCACCCCGAACCGAGCGATTATTCCCCACAGAAAATTGGCGGCAGTGGCGCCATCAAGCTTTTTGATAGGTTTAGCTTCAACCCATTTTGTGAACTTATCTACGGCCACAAGCAAGTGTGTGTAGCCGCCAGGTGCCGTCTTAAAGGGTCCAACCATGTCCAAGCCCCAGACTGCGAAGGGCCAGGTGATGGGTATTGTCTTGAGCGCCTGAGCCGGCAAGTGAGGTTGCCGAGCATAAAGCTGGCAACCCTTGCATGTCCTCACAATTTCCTCAGCGTCTGCCTTGGCCGTCAACCAGTAGAATCCTTGCCGAAAAGCTTTCGAAACAAGGGAACGAGATGCCGCATGGTGACCGCAATCGCCAGAATGGATCTCGTCTAACAGGTTGCGCCTTCCTCCGGTGAAATACAACGCTGGTAAACTCCGGTAGTGCTACGCTTGTATAGCTCACCGTTGATAATTGTGAAAGCTTTGGCTCTTCTTATGATTTGCCGCCTTAATACCTCATCATCCGGCAACTCTTGGTTCGTCAAGAAATTCATGTAGGGGTTGTCCAGTCCGGCTTCACCAAATAGACCGCATAGCTTGCATCTTCTACTGGTTCCGCTGCTTCTGGATCCAAATGGTCAGCTCCTTTGATGGACGGCTTGTAGAGGTGTTCCAGGAAAACATCTTTGGCACCTTTTTGCGCTCAGATCCAAGCCTGGCAAGTGTGTCTGCCGCCTCGTTCTGAGCTCTCGGAATGTGGCGAACTTCGTAACCCAGGAAGCATTTGGCGAATTCATCGACAGTGGCTCTGTAAGCCGCCATCGTTGCGCTTTTTGCGTCCCAAGTTCCCGAATCTGCTGTGCCACCAAGTCGGAATCGCCGTAACAGAGAATGCGCTGGATGCCGATTTCTTTGGCAATGTGCAAACCATGAAGGAGCGCTTCATATTCGGCAACGTTGTTTGTTGCCTTGAAATGAATTTGGAGCACGTAGCTCAACTTGTCTCCTTGTGGGTTTCTAAGCACAACCCCAGCCCCAGACCCTTGGAGCATCTTGGATCCGTCAAAGTGCATGATCCAGTACTCTGACTCAGGGAGAGGGATTTCCTCCATACTTTCTGTCCAATCTGCCACAAAATCGGCAAGTGCCTGAGATTTGATGGCAGTTCTGGGCTTGTATGAGATGTCGAACGCAGCAAGTTCAATACCCCATTTGGCGACTCGGCCAGTGGCTTCAGCGTTGTTGATGATATCACCCAAGGGTGCTTTGCTCACAACCGAGATGGAATGATCCTGAAAGTAATGCCTCAACTTTCTGGCGGCGAAGAATACGCCGTATGTCAGTTTCTGGTAATGTGGGTAACGCTGTTTTGAAGCGGAAAAAACTTCGCTGACAAAGTATACTGGTCTTTGTTCAGGAACTTCCGAGCCTTCTGTTTTGCGTTCCACAGCCAGGACGACGCTAACAACCAAGTTGGTTGCAGCGACGTAAAGCAGCATGGGCTCCTCTGAACGAGGTGCTGCCAAGATTGGCGGAGATGTTAACGCGGCCTTAAGCTGTTCCAAGGCGGCATCTGCTTCATCTGTCCACTCAAAGTTGTCGGATTTCTTCAACAGCCGGTAGAGAGGCATTGCCTTTTCTCCAAGGCGGCTGATGAAACGACTGACGGCAGCGGCTGAGCCAGCTAAACGCTGCACGTCCTTAAGGCAATGGGCCTTTTTATGTTGAGAATCGCTTTGATTTTCTCCGGATTCACCTCAATTCCTCGTTCGGAAACGATAAAGCCGAGCAATTTGCCGGCAGGAACCCCAAAAGTGCATTTCTTTGGGTTGAGCTTCATCCTGTACACGCGGAGATTATCAAAGGTTTCCGCAGATCGTCGAGCAATCCGCCTTTTTGCGAGACATGACGGCAATGTCGTCTATGTAGACGTGAACATTGCGACCAATTTGCTCGTTTAGGCATCTCTGCATGCAACGCTGGTAAGTTGCGCCGGCGTTTTTCAGACCGAAGGGCATCGTTACGTAACAGAAGGTTCCTACGGGGGTAGTAAACGACGTTTTCAACTGATCCGACTCGCGCAGTTTAATTTGGTGGTACCCGGAGTACGCATCCAAAAAACACAGCAATTCAGAGCCGGACGTTGAGTCGACAACCTGATCGATACGTGGTAACGCGAAGTGGTCCTTAGGACAGCACTTGTTCAAACCGGTATAATCGATACACATCCTCAGCTCTTTATTAGGTTTCGGAACCATTACAGGATTTGCCAACCAGTCTGTATGAACTACTTCCCTAATGAAACCAGCATCTAGTAACTTGATGATCTCCTTTCCTATTGCACGCCGCTTTCCTTTCCCTGGCGCCGTGCCGCCTGCTTCACCGGCTTGGATCCTTCAAAAACGTTGAGAGAGTGCTCGGCAAGTTCCCGGGGTACACCTGGCATATCAGCAGATGTCCATGCGAAAATGTCCCCGTTCTCACGGAGGAACTTGACGAGCGCGCTTTCCTATGCGTCAGATAAGCCGGAACCAATGGTGACTTGCTTGGAACTGTTGCCCGGCACCAGGTCTACCTGCTTTGTGTGCTCTGATGCCTTGAAGGTGCTCTTGTTGTCGGCGGTTTTGACGCAGCCGGCAACTCATTGGTCTTGGCCTCCTTCCTTAGCATCTCTAGCTCTTCAGCGTGGAGGACGGCCTCAGCAAAGGCGGCGTTGCCTCTTTCACACTGCTTGGCTTTCTCGAAGTCGCCATTGATGGTAATGGTACCATTGGGTCCAGGCATCTTCAACTTGCTGTAGATGTAACATGGCCGAGCCATGAACTTGGCGAACGCCGGGCGACCAAATATGCAGTGATAAGCGCTTTTGAAGGGGACTACCTCGAACCGAAGAAATTCGGTCCGATAATTGGCTTCTGTGCCAAAGGTAACCTCCAGCCTTATGCTGCCTATGGACTTAGCTTGCTTTCCCGGAACGATGCCATGAAACTTGACCTTGCTGTAGTCAAGCTGGCTTCCGTCAAATTCATGCGCTTCAGCGTCTCTTCATACATGATGTTGAGACTGCTGCCACCATCCATCAGCACCTTGGTGAGTCTGAAGTTGTCGACGATTGGGTCGACGACAAGAGCGTACTTGCCTGGGCTTGGCACGCGATCGGGTGGTCCTCTCTGTCCCATGTGATTGGCATCTCGGACCAGTTCAAGTATTGAGGGACGTCTGGCATCGTGGCGTTTAGCTCACGAAGTTCCGCCTTTTCCTCTTTTGCCGAAGGAGTTCCCAGAAAACAGACTAAACTGCCTTGTACATTGGGGAACTTTTTGTCCTTTCGTGGCGGCTTGGGGTCCTCGTCCTCAGAGATAGACATCGCCTCCTCGTCGTCTTCCTTTTTTGACTTCGCCGCCTTCTTCATCTTTTTGGGCTTCCAGCCCACCTCGGGTCTTTCTTGGCTTCATCCATGAATCGGCATTCCCCCAGCGTGTGGTTGACTTTGCCTGTCCTGCGTGGATTGGGCAAGGTAAAGTTTTGGCGTGATCCCACGACAAGCGATGCTTGCCGGAGTTATCCGCCTTGCCTTTCCACTTGTTGTCGCCACCACCGCCTTTTCCTTTGAAGGCGGCAGCGACCTCATTTGACGTTCCGGCTTTGTCTCTGGGGAGCTTTGCGCTTGTTGTTGGCGCGCCTGCCTGGTGCCATGTCGTGGACGGCATCAGTTTCGCGGGCGTCGTCATCAGCTTGCGCATACATGCCGGCTACTTCTAGCATGACGCCGAGGTTTTTGCACTGCATCCGTACGAGCTTGTGCCTAAGGCTGGTCCCTTTGAGTAATCCAGTGGTGAAGGCATGGATGGCCTGGTTGTCGTCTACGTTCTCGCAGCTGGCCTTGGTCTGGATCCATCTGGCCAGAAAAGCGGTTGCTGTTTCGCCCGGGCTTTGCACACATCTTGTCAGATCGGTGTACGTGTTGGGCCTCTTGTACGTTCCTTGGAAGTGCTGGGTGAAAACCCGCTCCATGTCACGCCAGCAATGGATGGACTTTTCCGGCAAGTTCTCGATCCAGCTTCTAGCCGTTCCTTCCAGCATTAAAGGGAGGAAACGTGCCGCAACCAGACCGTCGCCGCCGGCAATCTGAACTGCCAGCGCGTAATCTGAGAGCCATGAGTTTGGCTTGTCCACGCCGCTGTACCTTGGGCAGGTTTTTGACACGGATGTCATGTCCTTAGGACAGCAGCGACGCGGATTGCTGGGCCAAAACACACAGGTCCAAGATACGACTGTTCTTTTCCAGCCTTGATGTCATTGAGGCGGTGCCTTGCGTCTTCTGGAGTGAGTTGGCGGATATTTCTATCGACATCAGGCTCGTCCTGCGCGGCTTTGCCTCTGCTGAGCCTGGGCTCTTCATGGTGTGCACTGCGTCCACCTCCGTGCCTAGGCACGGGAGGCGGAGAACGTGTGCGATCTCTGCTCCGTCTTGGTGGTGGCGGGCCATTGTTGCGGCTGCCGCCACCTTGTGGTTACTGACGTTTCCTCTGCTGCCGCCTTCGTTGCGTCTAGGCGGAGGAGGTGCTTCGTTCTTCTGTCCGCCAGTGCGTGATGCTTCGTCCCGCTGCCTTTTGGGAGGCGACGGTTTGCGAGGCTCTTTGCTCTTGTCCTTTCCCTTGCCATGGCTGCTAGAGCCGGATGGGTCCTCGGGTTGGCCATTGGCGGTAACTTTGCACGCGTCTGACTTCAACTCCAGTCTTCCTCCTAACACGCCCGCCAACTCTGCGCGGGAATCGGCGCGGGCTTGCTGTTCGAGGGCTTTTTCCACGAGGGCTGCGGTGTAGAAGATCTTGTCGTCGTTGTTGTACTCGTTACCCGTGAGGATGTCGAGGGCAGCCGCTGTGTTGAGGACTGGAGTTGCGAAAATTGGAGCACCTCCTTGTTACGCCGCTGAGGTGCCGAAGCCCACTCAAATCCAAGCTTCTGGGCAGGTGTCTTGTACTCCTCAGGAGGCGGATCGTCCTTCCTCTTGCTTTTCTTCCCAGCCCCAGGCGCTTTGGCGGCTGGGGTTGTGGTGAACCGATTTCTGGCGGCGACAACGTTGGCACGCTCCGCCTTGGCCTCGTTGATCAGGTTCCGGACCTTGAGTTTTGCACATCGAGGGCACGGGATTGTTTTAGAACTGAAGCGCGGAGCTTCTCCCAGTACTCCGGATTGGCATCGTGGGAACCGGCGAGTTCAGGATGTCGTCGAGGGGCGGGTCGTCTTTCCGCTGGTGCCGCCTTTTTCCAGATTCGTCTTCTTCTTGGGAGCCGGCGGAGGCTCAGGGCTGGCTTCGTCTGCTGCGGTCATGCCGGCCCCGTTAGCTTCCGCCTCTTTTGCCGGATCGGTCTCAGTGACGTCGGCCATAAAGGCCTGTTGCATGGTTGTGTCAGAGTTGACGGCCGCCTCGGAAGGCGCGGGATCAGCCGGTGCGAAGCACTTTTTGACCTTTGACTCAAACATGCTGGCATAATCTTCTTCGGAGTCTGAATCTACGTTGACATGAACGGTAGATTCAGATCCGGCATCTGATGTCGCATCCTCCTGGAGGGCAGGAAGGATCGATTCAGGATCGCTGCTATGTGGCTGGGAGTCGGATCCCATGCCGGCAACGCCGATGAAGTGGGAATCTGAATCTGCGGACTCCCAGGAGGAGGCGGATTCAGATCCGTCTTGTGAGTAGTCGGACTCAGGGTGGCGGGTGGGTCCCCAAAGGGTGTGGTTTTTCGGGAAACCCATGGCTTCCGGGGTGAAGCCGATGAAGAGCTCAATGTCGCCGATTGGAACGAGAGTGTAGGCGATGAGCCCATCGTTTGCCGGTGTCCAAGACGCGTCGTCTTGAATGTAGCCCATGGAGCCGATGCGGATGGAGCGGCCAACGGCGATAGTCTCGCCGATGCCGCCAAGTGTTCGGAGCGTGACGCCTGTCGCCTTAGGCCCCACGGTGGGCGCCAACTGTCGGAGTATCGGCATTGGAGACAGGAGATGGGGGTCCTCTAGCCGAGGGTGAATCGTAGGGAAGAAGGTGGACGTCGTCAAGGTCGGGATCGAACACGGTGGTTTACACAGCTTCAGGCTCCACGGCGGTGGCGGAGCCCTACGTGCTGCTATAACTCACTATAAGGCGAATCGTTGTGTTACATGTTACAATGAGTAGATTGGATGTAGGATGAGTTGCCCTAAAGGATTCCCTGGTCTGGCTTATATAGGCGGCCGGACCTAGGGTTACAGGAATATTGCGTGTCCGGCAAGTATTGGGAGTCCTAAACCTATCCGCCAAGTCTACCGCCTTCCGTCTTGGACTTGTCGGCGTCGTGGGCTTCGGCCTTGGGCTCTCCTTGCCGGCATCCGCTTCCTTTATCGTCAGCTATCTGGGCCGCCCGGTAGGCCAAAGGCCTTGCCACCACTGCGGGCCACCCTGGACTAGCCGGATTATGCCATGTTGGTTGTACCCCCTTGTGATACGACCCCAACAAAAATAGTTCTTCATGCGCTTTCAAATAATAAAATTGCTCATGATAACTTCTTAGAAATCATAACTATCTTTGTTCACCGCAAGCTTAATTACTATTGAGTCTTTGGAAACTCAAATTGACGAGCAATGTAAAATTGAGAGAGAAGATGCTAATGAAAAAGCATCCTTAAATAATGCCCTTGAGGAAGAGCAAGAGCTTCGAGTGTCTCTTGAGGAGAAACTTGAATCTCTTGATGAATCAAATGATCTTATCATTGCTAAAATCATTGAGGAAAGAGATCATGCTATTGCTAAATATAAAGTGGTTAAAAAGGAAAAAGTTGAATTTGATGTTGGCAATGCTAGACTAAGTGAGGACATAGAGGAACTTGACAAAGCTCACAAGGCTTTAGAAAATGAACACTCTCTCCTTATCAAGTCTCATGATCAACTCCAAACTCAACTATCTAAGAATGATAAGCTTGCCAAATTGTCTTCTTCCATTTCTAATATTAATGATGCTTGTGCTACTAACTCCACTTCTTGTGAAGCATCTGTATTGAAGGAGAATGTTGAGCTAAGGGCCCAACTTGAGTTGCTAACTAGCAAGTATGGGAAATTGGAAGAAAGTCATGAAAGGCTCTCTAGCTCTAATGACGATCTTCTAGCATCCCATGCTGAGCTAAAATTAGCTCATGAGGCTATTATGTCAAAGGTAACATCTTGTGAGCCTGATGTGTACAATGGCACAACTCCTTCTCTTAATGTTATATCGTCTTGTGCTAGTCCTTGTGATTCATCCATTCACAATGTTGCTACATCTTGTGATGAATTACTTTCCATACCTTGTTGCTCTAACAATGAAGCTTGTACTTCCTCTAGTATTTGTGTTGATACTAATCATGTAGAGGAATTAAAAGAGCTCAAGGCCCACGTCACTTCTTTGAAGAAAGACTTGGAAAAGCATCATGTTGGGAAGTCCACACTTGACAATATGTTGAGTGTTCAAAGACGCCCCAATGACAAGAGTGGACTTGGATTCAACTCCAATAATAAGAACAAGTCCAAGATCAACAAAATGAAAAAGGGCTAAGAACAAGTCAAAGATTCGGCCAAGATTGTTTGCTTCAAGTGCAAAGTTGCAGGGCACCGGATTCCATAAGAGGTAGACCCGCAAAGACATAGATGAACATGAATACGGACCGGATTCCATAAGACGCTGGACACACACCTCCACGTGCCCTCCGCCAATGCTAGACGCGCCACTATGCAGAAGATATGATGTAAAGTACCTTGATTTTAGGATGTTGCCGCTGACACACCATCCCCAAATAGACAACGAAACAACGTATAGAACAAAATCCTTCCCACCAGCGAAAGGCCGCGTTCTACGGGAGTACTGTCAGCTTCGTCGGCCAAAGTGATGGATCTATACCACTTTTTGATCGCATGCTGAATATTTCGAAAGTCATAACGGTTTAAGTTACTCCCATCATGTCTAGGCACTTACCTAGTTCTAGTTGATTGCGATAAACATTGCTGCCTAAGGGCATCTGCAGCCGGCCCCCAGGAGGCCTTTTTTAGCGCCGAATTTCTCCCAGCCGCCCTAGGAACCCAGATAGCGCCGAATTTCTAACATATGCCTTACAATACTATTTGATCAAAGATTATGATGGTAGCATGTCATCTCAGAAATTATTTTGTTTTTGTCATTTTACCTACTCAAAGACGAGTAGAACTAAGCTTGGGATGCTTGATACATCGCAAACGTATCTATAATTTCTGATGTTCCATGTTGATATTATACCAATTTCTACATATTTTATATACACTTCATAACATTTTTATCCATTTTCTGGGACTAACCTATTAACAAGATGCCCGGGTGCCAGTTCTTGTTTTCTGCTGTTTTTCCTTTTCAGAAAACCTGTTAAGGAAATATTATTGGAATTGGACGAAAATAAACGGAGGCCTATTTATTCCTCCTGCGCCGAAAACCCTAAACACCCGTGCCTTATTCCATGAAAAGTTCCAGAGCCGCCGCCGTCGTCAACCCTAGCTCAAGAGGGTTCTGAATCTCTTCCTGGCACTCTGCTGGAGGGAGAAACCATCACCGGAGGGCTCTATATCGCCATGTCTGCCTCCGGAGTGATGTGTGAGTAGTTCATCCTTGAACTACGGGTCCATAGCAGTAGCTAGATGGTTGTCTCTCCACTTTATGCTATCATTTTTAGATCTTGTGAGCTGCCTATCATGATCAAGATCATCTTATTGTAATGCTACATGTTGCGTTTGCTGTGATCCGATGAATATTGATACTATGATCAAGTTAATTATCAATCTATCTTTATATGATGTTTATGATCTAGCATGCTCTCCGTTATTACCAGATGCTTTGGCCAAGTAGATGCTTTTAACTCCAAGAGGGAGTATTTATACTAGATAGTGGTGGGTTCATGCCTCAAATAATCTTGGCGAGTGACTACAACGTCTAAGGTAGTGGATGTGTTGTTGCCGCTAGGGATAAAATAACAATGCTATGTCTATGGTCATTTGTGTTGTTTACATTATGCACTTTACTTAATGCGATAATCTGTTGTTTGCAACTTAATACCAACGGGGACACGGATGTTAACTTGCGGTGGATTATTAGTCATAGATGCAGTTGGATAACGGTCTATGTATTTTGTCGTAATGCCCAATTAAATCTCATAGTAACCATCTTGTCATATATTGCATTGTCATGCGCTCACTATTTGTCAATTGCCCAGCATGTTAATTACCTTTTTTGTAGAGACACCACTAGTGAACTGTGGACCCCGGTCCATTCTTTTACACTGATAACCACCAACTGTAAACATTTGTTCTCTGTTTCTTCTTGCAATTAATGTTGTTTTTCACACCATTCGTTTAATCCTTTGTTTTCAGCAAGCCGGGGAGATTGACAACCTTCTTATCTCACAAATCGGGCCCTAGCTCTACGCTTTGATCCCAAGCGGCGACGCAAGAACATAACGGTTGCTGATGGCCTGCTCGAGCACCGATGGGCCACCGATATCCAGGGCACTGATGCGTGTAAACCACACGTTCGTTGGGAGACCCCAAGAGTAAGGTTTGATGAGTGTAGCAGCAAGTCTTCCCTCAGTAAGTGATGTGGAGCGAACCTCGTGGCGAGATTCGATCCGATGTTGGCCCGATCTTTCACGGCACAAACCTCCATCGCAGCAAGTAGCAATCGTGGGTTTACGAAGACAATCACAAACTCCGCAGCAACAACACGCCAACCCTTCTAGTCAAAAGAATAACGTGGACGAACCGTATAGGCTCAGCTTGTAATCTCCTACGCGTCGCAGGACCTCACACGCCAGTAGAGGTTTTTGCAAAGATTCCTCAAGAAACTTAGGGATTTTTAGTCAGCTTTCCCCAAACTCAGGTACGAGGATTTTAACCCCAAACACACATCGTGTCTATTTCTTATAACTCAAATCTCAATTTTACATGACGCATTGAGGCTACATATATAGCCGACTCCTCCTAATGATAAACTTGGACCACAAGTTGATCGTACATGATTCCCTATCTTTAATTGATTTCCTAACCAAACTAAGGACCTTTTACAACCGACTTAACAACCGAAGGAAAATCTACTAAACAAAATTACTACGTAGACGTTGCCTTTTTTATTTCTGCGCCATTTGACTTCATCCTCTGACTACCCTGCAGGTGGACCCCATCCGGTGGCGCACAAGGGTAGCACATCCTTGGGTCGAAGTCTCCCGATGCATATAGGCATTTTCTCTGGCGGCCGGCCAAACGAGAAAAAGAATCCAAACTGCTCTCTTCTCTTGATGTGCCGTGGAACTTCTGGCTTCTCTTTGTGCACGTACATATCATGGTGTCTTCTAATTAATTCATGGCTGGCCCCACTCGCATGCATGAACGTGAGAGCAAATCCATCCTGATCGTTGTAGCTGATGAATGAATCCTTCAGTGTGCCGCTGTATTTATATGTTGACACAACATCAGTTAATTTCTGGTTTCTAGTAGAATTTGACACAGGTGATAACGCCATATCATCCTCCCTTTCTTCAAGGAAAACCGTCCTCGGTTTTGAGTCAGTATCTTCAACAAGTTTTTGATCTACAGATTGAACGGGTGCCAAAAATATTTCAGCAAATTCAGCCTGTTGCTTCTTTACATCTGCTTGATCTTTCAACGTTTGCAACCTATTCTTTCGCCAAGTTCTGAAAACCTTCTTTTCCATGGGCTTGAGAACGTACATCTTGTCTCGCATGACGGTGTAAGTGTTGGCAAGAAAGTCGTACATAACTTTGTTCTCCTTGTACCATGATTCTCCTAGTAGCAAATAACACGAAACCATCGGCACCGGTATCACATCGCAAAAAATCTTACAAGAAAATTGGCCGATGGAAAACTGTACCATAGTTTGATGCGTGATGTCGAGCTTGTCGTGGCACCGCCACAATGAGTAGGGTCGTGGATGTGGCGTCGTCGACAGCTCTAGTTTATCCACCATGTCGACGCCGACCGCGCTGATCGCACTGTCATGGTCGATCGTCGTGGCGCAAGCTCTATCTCCTACTTTACAGTAGGTGTGAAAAAGCTCGGCACCATAGCCTTCCTCCTCCAGCATGAAATCGCTAGACAACCTCCAGTAGCTCCTCCTCGATGATGACGCGCCGGCCATCTCCTCCGTCGTGCCGTGAGCAACTTGGTGCTCTGATACCAGATGATGTGGAGCGAACCTCGTGGCGAGATTCGATCCGTTGTTGGCCCGATCTTTCACGGCACAAACCTCCATCGCAGCAAGTAGCAATCGCGGGTTTACGAAGACAATCACAAACTCCGCAGCAACAACACGCCAACCCTTCTAGTCAAAAGAATAACGTGGACGAACCGTATAGCCTCAGCTTGTAATCTCCTACGCGTCGCAGGACCTCACACGCCAGTAGAGGTTTTTGCAAAGATTCCTCAAGAAACTTAGGGATTTTTAGTCAGCTTTCCC
This sequence comes from Poa pratensis, assembly GCA_947311845.1. Lineage (NCBI taxonomy): Eukaryota > Viridiplantae > Streptophyta > Magnoliopsida > Poales > Poaceae > Poa > Poa pratensis. The sequence goes on from CAMZMU010000064.1 coordinate 50,799,679, forward strand.
CAAACTCAGGTACGAGGATTTTAACCCCAAACACACATCGTGTCTATTTCTTATAACTCAAATCTCAATTTTACATGACGCATTGAGGCTACATATATAGCCGACTCCTCCTAATGATAAACTTGGACCACAAGTTGATCGTACATGATTCCCTATCTTTAATTGATTTCCTAACCAAACTAAGGACCTTTTACAACCGACTTAACAACCGAAGGAAAATCTACTAAACAAAATTACTACGTAGTCGTTGCCTTTTTTATTTCTGCGCCATTTGACTTCATCCTCTGACTACCCTGCAGGTTGTGAGGACCCCGGATTAGGTATCCGAGATACTCGTTATGTTTCCTGCAACAATCCCATGATCAGTCTATTGTTGCACATAACTCGAATTGGTATCACAGAACACCCATAAATACCGAATAAAATTACTTACTTGATTGATGCCATAACTTCAACAGGTACTTGCAGCGGAAATCACCAAACAGCATGGAGCCCAAGTCATTTGCCTTAACCCTACAGGCAGCTGACTGGGAAGCGCCCTAGTTCGCATTGACGTCATTGAAGTCTCCTTCTTCGACTGTTCATCTTCAGAATCTGGCTAAGACAATAGCCATGGACGAAACCAATATGAGTACATTTGATTGTACTCGCAAACTACCCCCGGAATGAGCATGCACTACTCTTTTTATTGTTTAAATAAAACTTCTTTTGTTTTGAAAACTCTATATCCTTGTTAAAAAGGGAAGGATAGACTTTTGTTTGATAAAACTTTGTTTTGAAATCTCTATATCTTTACTGAAAAGAAAGGAAGGCTTTTAGATCTTTTCCCATAAACCTGTCTTTGTAAGAAGTCTTTTTTAAAACTTTTTCCCGAAATATATCTTTATTGGAGATGATAAGAGGTCTCTTTAAAAAATGTTTTCCCGAAATTCATCACCCGGTTTTATTTCCCCAAAACTCCTCCTTTTTCGACCATAACCCTTCATGGTCATTCGATCCCACAACCTTATGCCGGCCCGTTGGCATAGTTGCATAAAACATTTTCACCTTTCAAATCACAAAACTCTTCACTTCTCGACCATAGCCCGTCATGGTCAAATCATTCTCCAGCAACCTCATACCAGCCCGTCGGTAGAGTTGCTGATACAACACATCTCCATTTTATTTTCACATCTCAAAACTTTGCAAAACTTGCACATGGTTAGAGGACAGCCTCCCAACTGTCCATATCCGAGGACTCGGCTATTCGAATAGTTTTACCCTCTGCAGAGGTAGCACGCTTTTCCCACACCCATCCGGCAACTCATCGTGTCAGCCACGTCCCGCCATACAAGGTGTATGCGAAGTTGAGTCACCGACCATAGCCTGTCCTTTGCTCATGCTAGTATAGGATCCTACCGCTACGAAACCGGTTCCATCGACACTTAAATCCAGCCCGTCGGAAACTAAGTGTGAGGACTTCGTAGTTCTGCCCGGCGACCCAAAGGTGGCGTCTTCAATCCTCTTTCTCCAATACACTCATACCGGCCTCCGGTAGACTTCTCTTAAGAGGACCCAGGTCAGGGGCAGGTCACCAAACCATCCCCTCATGGAACGAGGTCATCCTCGTTGTTGAGGCTTCCAGTACTAATATGAGCAAACTATATGACTACGCCCTTTCCCATATGTGGGTAAATGTGGTCGCACAGATTATCGGCTGGTCGTCATAGTACAAAGACACAATGTGCATTTTTCATAAACATCACCATTCACCACTTCTCCATTTCCACACCGACATCTCGGTATTCCACAACCTCACAAGTATTTTCAAAGGAGTTTTGAGTAAACAATATTTTTCCCATCCTATAGTTTAAAAAAAGAAATTCCAGCTAATATCTCCATATAGGGTGTCAAAATATTATACTTATATTTTGGAAAAAGGGTTTTCAAAATCATATCCTTTGTGGCAAACACCACATAAATCACTTATGCTCTTTATAAGTAAAACATGTGAACCAAAATAGATGTATATAGATGCAAGCTCAGAGAATAGCTTGCCTGATTTCAGCATGACGTTCCTGGACTCCTCCTCGTTGATCAAAGAAATAAACTCTCATCCTTCTCCGATAAATCCTTTCCAAATACCACCCCGGTAGCGTTTATCTCTAGCGTCGCAACATGAAAATAAAACAACACTCAATAAGCAAACCAAACCACAAGTGGTATACAAACAAGTAATCACACCACAAGCATCGAACTAATCATTCAAGCAACAAACTAAGATCTATATTTACAAGGGCATTATACTAATCAGGAGTATAACACCATGCACATGCCAAAACAAGAGGGCACAAGACATCCTCAACTAGAGGTAATTAACAACCATTTTTCCTAATTAGGAAATACTTCAGACAAAAGTTAAACTACCAATTAATCTTGGTAATTCAAAATATCTCACCACGCTAAGGTGGCTACACTAACAAGATACTTAAGCTAGTACTCAACTCAAGAACATCAAGTTCATCAAGCCATGCAAACATATTACTCATACCAATTTGCCTAACAAACACTACTAACAGTACTAACATATTATAACCTGCTAAACAATAATATCTTGCAAGCACAGTACCACAACAATCATTAACAAGCAAGGCATACATTTTAATCACACACAATATTCCCACATTAAAATAAATAAGCATAGCAATTCTTAATTACTAGAGGAAAAGTTATATAGGGAATAAAACCCTAACAAACATGATTCACAAATAGCTCTCCTAACATGCTAGCAAGATAAGGAAACATGCCACAACAGTGGGTTACCACTCTACACATGTTAGGAAACACATTTATAACCATAAGGTTATAACACAACAATTAATAAAGCCCTAATAAAAATAGGCAGAAAAGGCCTAAACCTTATAATTAGCACCACAGTCAATCAATGACTCCTAAATTCAAACCAATTTAGGGATATGTTCTCCTACACATATAGAAGACAAGCCAATTGGATTTATTCCAAAATTCATCTCACAAAAATCACCAAAGTGCCACTGGTGTGTTTACAAGAATGAGTAAAACTTCTGTTTTAGATTTCATTTGCATACAAGACCAACACATCTAGAAAGGTATCACCTCAAGCTTTCCATAGCATCTTAGTTTGCAATTTTTGGAGTTGTATAACTCTGGATATTAAATATTTAGTGCAAAACATACTTTTTATAAGATTAAATCTAGAAGGCACACAAAAATATATTTTTGCAAGATACCAGTTCTGGATGTTTAACAAAACACACAGGAACACTACAAAATTTAGATCACTCCATTATCTAGCACAGATTTACCACAAGTTAATTAAAGCTACACTGTAAAAATTAACAGGAAACTAAAACAGATAAATAGATCTACTGGAAAAAAAGACAGACGGGCCAGATCTGAGCAGATCCGGGCCGTGCAGTGCAGGAACTGGCCCAGCCAGCAGCCCAGTGCGCGCGGCGAAGCGGTACTGGGTCGTCTTCTTCCTCGACGTGCACAGGGGCGAGGAGACGGCGAGCTGGAGCTTCGGGCGTGAACGGCGGCGGCGACTCCGTGGTTCCTAAGAGAAACGGCGATGTCCATTAGCTAGAGCAGAAGAAGGGGATCACGAGGGTGCAGAAATGGCGAAGAAAGGTGGACGGGGTGGCTCGCGAGCTTGCTGGAAAGCTGACGGCCGGAGCGGGCGAGGATGAACTCGGAGAAGACGAACGCGGGCGCCCCTTCTCGATTCCTTGGACGGGCATGCAGAGGACGACGAGGCGGTTCTTCTGGTGGTCTTCGATCTGCTCTAGGAGGTCTCCATCGACGGCGGCGCTCGACGGCGAGCTCGGCTAGGGTTCCGTCTTCGAAGGAGAGAGAACAGAGAGAGCAGGTGGGCGAGTGAGGGAGGGCAGAGCAGCTTCGGCGGGGGGCCTCCTTATCTTCTTCAAGCGGCAGGAGGAGCGGGAGGGGGGGGGGGGGCCTGGCGGCAAGCGGCGCACGGGCGGACGACACGGCGTCGTCGGCCACGGGCTGCTACAGAGAAGACGGCATTTTTGCAGAACGCCCCCTGGCAGAACTTTTCCCTCTCACAACTAGGTCCTTTCCAGATTTTCTTTTATTTCCTTTAAAACCAGTAGCCTTTAGGGAATTTATTTGGGGTACTTAAACTTTTTATAAAAAAATGAGAAAATTCAGGTAGCCTCCCATATACATGTAGAAGCTGCACAAAATTTGGTATTTGAAAATAAAATGTTTTGAACAATATTTGTTCCTAGGGTTTAAATAAGACATTTTTCTTAAATATAATTTTATAATCCTTTAGAAATTTTTAAAGCAAGTTCAAATATTATTTTTGAACTCTTGGAACTTCCTTGACAAATATATTAACTTCAACTAGTTTTTATTTCCAAAGAGAAAATATTTGTTTGAAGGAAATAGGTAGCTAAGTAGGGAAAATAATTTATTAAGATCATTTCTTTAATTCATGATCTTAATTTCCATTTGTTGAATAATTTGAGGAGTTTGCTTTAAATTCAAGTCACATTCCAAATTTGTGACCAGTGGGTTTCCAACTTAACACTCAAATATTTTGGTGTAATTATTCACCCAAGCAAACAATAAAACAAGAATTAACAATCATTTCAACCATAAGTCAAACAAGCAAACAATCACAACAATATCAACATCACATCCAAGATCACACAAATCAAACCACAAGAATTAATCACACCACATTTACATACTTAACAATACTATCTTATAAAAATGATCACACTTAATTATGACAAGATGATATTTAAAACTATCTCAACTCCACCTTGGTATTTTTGAAAAGGGTTTTGAGCAAGGCAAAATATGTGGGGTAATATATTTCCCACTTGTGTTCTTTTTAAAAGGAAGTGATAATCAAAGTTTATAAAATGGGAGTTGCATACAAATGCAAAATATCAAGTTTAAAAGATAGATAGGAGATAGCATATAGATCTCCATATTTTTGGGAACACATAGTTTTGGGAAATACTTTTTCTTTCTCAATTAATGGGTATTAGTTTTGGGTGTTGCTAAACCAAGTATCTTTGAAATGGAGTTGGCCAAAAGAAGAATGGAAAAGATATATGGAATATTTTCTTGTCATAACATGATCACCAAAGTTAAATATATTTTTATATTGGTTTGGTCTTATATTTACTAGTCAAACAACTTAAACAACAGGTCACACAAGGTTCAGCATAGCAATGGGAAGGAAAGCACTATCATCAGTGAAACATTTCAAAAAGTTTTTGTTGGTTCTGAAATTTGGGTCTTGTGAAACTAAGTTTTTCTTAGTTTCTAAATTTGGGATGTGACACAGGTGGACCCCATCCGGTGGCGCACAAGGGTAGCACATCCTTGGGTCGAAGTCTCCCGATGCATATAGGCATTTTCTCTGGCGGCCGGCCAAACGAGAAAAAGAATCCAAACTACTCTCTTCTCTTGATGTGTCGTGGAACTTCTGGCTTCTCTTTGTGCACGTACATATCATGGTGTCTTCTAATTAATTCATGGCTGGCCCCACTCGCATGCATGAACGTGAGAGCAAATCCATCCTGATCGTTGTAGCTGATGAATGAATCCTTCAGTGTGCCGCTGTATTTATATGTTGACGCAACATCAGTTAATTTCTGGTTTCTAGTAGAATTTGACACAGGTGATAACGCCATATCAGTAAGACTACCAAGGTTATCAATCTAGTAGGAGGTGAAGACTCTTCTGAAGGTGTCAACGGCGCCAGAAGAGTACTTGCGTCGACTTGTTTAATTTCCCTATTACTTAATTCAACTTGTCCACTTGTTTGAGGATGATATGGTGATGCAATTCTATGGTTAACATCATATTTTGCCAATGTTTTTCTAAGAATACCATGCAAGAAATGAGAACCACCATCAGTAATTAAAAACCTAGGAACACCAAACCTGGGGAAAATGATGTCCTTGAGCATCTTCATTGCTGTGGCATGATCTGCACTTTTGGTTGGAATTGCTTCCACCCACTTTGTAACATAGTCAACTGCAACCAAAATGTGAGTATGCTTTGTCTTTGATTCTGGGAAAGGTCCCATAAAGTCAAAACCCCACACATCAAATGGCTCAAGTGGCAAAGAATAATTCATAGGCATTTCATTTCTCCTACCAATATTTCCTACTCTTTGACATTTATCACAAGATTTAACATATTCACAATCCTTAAATAAAGTAGGCCAATAGAAACCAGATTGTAATACCTTTGCTCCTGTGCGATCTCCTGCATGATGCCCTCCATAGGGACTGTCATGACAATCTCTTATAATAGCCTGTTGTTCATGCTCAGGTACACAACGTCTAATAATACCATCCACACTTTTCTTATAAAGAAAGGATCATCCCAAAATAATGTCTAAGATCATAAAGAATTTCTTTCTTTGTTGATAAGTGAAGTGTGGAGGTAAAACTTTACCAACAATAAAATTTGCATAGTTGGCAAACCAAGGAGATGCAACTTTAGCACTAGAAACATTAACAATTGCAAGTTGTTCATTAACAAAGCTATCATTAATAGGAATAGGATCATCAGGTATATTTTCCATCCTAGAGAGATGATCAGCTACTTGATTATCTTCCCCTTTCCTATCAACAATGTGTAAATCAAATTCTTGCAATAAAGTACCCATCTTATTAATCTAGGCTTAGCATCTTTCTTATGCATCAAGTATTTAATAGCAGAATGATCAGTATGCAATGTGACTTTTGAATCAGTAATATAAGGTCTAAACTTGTCACAAGCAAACAGTACTGCTAAAAATTCTTTCTCAGTTGTAGCATAATTCTTTGAGCAGCATCAAGTGTTCTACTAGCATAATAAATAACATTCAGTTTCTTATCAACACGTTGGCCCAAAACAGCCCCAACTGCATAATCACTAGCATCACACATAATTTCAAAAGGCAATTTCCAATCAGGAGGTTGAATAATAGGAGCACTTATTAAAGCATTCTTCAAAATATTAAAGGACTCAATGCAATCATCATTAAAAGAAAAGGAACATCCTTTTGCAAAAGATTGGTTAGAGGTTTTGATATTTTGGAGAAATCTTTAATAAACCTACGGTAAAAACCTGCATGCCCAAGAAAACTTCTTATACCTTTGATGTCCCTTGGGTATGGTAGCTTTTCAATAGCTTCTATCTTTGCTGGATCAACTTCTATTCCTTTCCAGAAATCTTATGCCCAAGAACAATACCTTCAGTAACCATGAAGTGACACTTCTCCCAATTAAGAACTAAGTGTTGGTCTTCACAACGCTGCAAAACTTTGTTAAGGTTGAACAAGCAATTATCGAAGGAAGTACCATACACAGAAAAATCATCCATAAAACTTCCATTATCTTTTCAATATAATCAGCAAATATAGCATTCATGCATCTTTGAAAAGTAGCAGGAGCATTACATAAACCGAATGGCATTCTCCTATAAGCAAAAGTACCATATGGGCAAGTAAAAGTGGTCTTTTCTTGATCATCCTTATGGACAGGAATTTGTGAGAAACCTGAATAACCATCTAGATAGCAAAAGTGAGAGTGTTTAGATAACCTTTCTAACATTTGATCAATAAATGGCAATGGATAATGATCTTTTCGAGTTGCTTTTTTAATTTCCTGAAATCAATACACATCCTATAACCAACAACAGTACGTTGAGCCACAAGTTCATCCTCATCATTTGGAACAACAGTCATTCCACCCTTTTTAGGAACACAATGAACAGGACTAACCCACTTACTATCAGCTATAGGATAAATGATACCAGCTTCAATAAGTCTTATTACCTCTTTCTTACCACTTCTTTCATTTTTGGATGGAGACGGCGTTGATAATCAACAACAGGTTTTGCATCTTCTCCAGATTAATTTTATGCATACATAGAGCTGGGCTTATACCTTTAAGATCATCAAGAGAGTATCCAATGGCTGGTCGGTGAGCTTTTAGCACATCAAGTAATTTCTCTTCTTCTTCAGCTGAAAGGTTAGCACTAATAATGACAGGATATATGCTCTTCTCATCCAAATATGCATATTTCAGATTTGTAGGCAAAGGTTTTAATTCAAAACTAGGATCCCCTTTAGGTGGTGGTAGCACTCCTAAATTATCAGGTGGGATATGCAATTGTAATTGTGGTGGTTGTTGCCATAATATTTGTTCTAAAGCCTCTTTTCCTCATCATTAAATGGTTCATCTTGATTAAGCATATAACGTTCTACAACATCTGTTGAAGCTACAGCTATATGAGCAAGAGTTTCAATTAAATCTTCAGAAAGGCTCTTTCAACATGTTTATCAGCAAATTTAGAAAAGTTGAATTCAAGTTTCTCACCAACATTTAATAAACACTTTCTCTTTAGCAAATTAATTTCAGCACCAACAGTACGTAAGAAAGGTCTACCAAAAATGATAGGACAAAATGAATCTTGAGGACAACCAAGCACAATAAAATCAGCAGGATATTTTATTTTGCCAACCAATACTTCAACATCTCTAACAATTCCAAATGGATAATATAATCTTTATTAGCAAGTTGAATTGTCATACCTGTCTCTTCCATAACAATAGGATCAATATCAGGCTTGATTTCAAGATAAAGAGAATATGGAATGACACTTACTTGCCCAATATCACATAACCATGATAACTTGAAGTCCCAATAGAGCATGATATAACAGGTTTCCCACCTTGGCCGAATTACCTTTGATGACTTTAGTAGCATCTTCACATAGATAAACATCAACAGGGTCTTCTTCATTAAGTTGCTTGATGACAGAAATTTGAGTGTTGACTTCCACCTGTTCATAAGGCTGAGAACATTTTCTATTACTTTGTTAGTAACAGCAATAAGTAAATTCTCTTAACTTGGTTTGGATAGGTGGTGTTCAACATACTCCTCAATTGTCACAGATGACACGGTTCAACCTGTTTAATAACTTTAGGAACAACAATAGATTGTTTAACAGGTTCAACATAAACTTCAAATCCACTTTTTGGAACACAGATATGTCAGCAAAAGATTTAGCTATCTCAATTATAACATAAGGATCAAGATTAAAAGTATCACTCATATTTTTAAACAAGATAGAAGTAGAGAAGTTCTCTACACATGAATATCCATAATCAAAATAGGCTCATTACCTTTATCAAGATCCCAATGACTAGTATTTTCAGAAATAGTCTCCAATAAATTCCATGCTTCTTCTTCAGTATTGTTTGTAAAACTTCCACCAGATGAATTATCCAGAATTTCCTTGTGCTTCATAGGTACCTCACATAAAAGTTTATCAATATAAGTTTCCTTGTAAGATCATGACAAGGATTCTTGCGAAGGAGTTCCTTTAACCTCCCCCAAGCTTGAGTAATACTCTCTCCCAGATGTGGCCAGAAATTGAATATGTAGCAGCGGTTCTCATAAGCTTCTTTAGGAGTAAAATATTTAAGAAAGAAAACCTTCCTCAAGATATTCCATTCAATAGTAGCTTCTTCATCCAGAGACCTGTACCAAACACGAGCATTACCAGATAAAGACAAATATAGTAACTTTCTTTTTACCTCATCCTCAGGAATACCAGGAAGTCTAAATAAACCACATATGTCTTCAATCAACTCCATGTGTTCGCGTGCAGACTTAGTTCCATCCCTGTAAATGGATTTTTCATAACTCTTTTAACATGACCCATGGGAATTTTAAATCCCACTTTAGGTATCTCAGCACAGTAGTTTCAACCACCTTTGCAGTAGTGGCATAAGCACTTTCATATAGAGCAAGATGCAGCGAGGCACGATTCATAAATGCCATAGTAACAATGAGATAAAACAGCTTTCAAGTTTCCTTACCAAACTTCTTACCAATAGCGCAACGCTCCCCGGCAACGGCGCCAGAAAAGTATCTTGATGACTCCCAAGTGCAGGAGATCAATTGTAGTACCTTTCAATTAGAAAAGGTTGTCGAACCCACGAGGAGCTGAAGGTATTGGTTAGTAAGATTGATAAATAAAACAATGAAAGATGCAATGTTTTTGGTATTTTCGGTTGTATAATTCCAATGCAGCAAGTAACAGTAGCAAGTGAAAGCTCTCAAAGAGAGAAAGCCCAATCCTCTTATGTGACAAGAGGACAAGCTCAAGTGATGTGTAACTTATATGTGGAAAACGTTCCCGAGGGCGGCATGGATATGCTAGGCATAGAGATTTATTAAACAACACGTTGAATATCTTGTCAAGTTTTAATCTTTTTGGACGGAGCCATAATTCGGTATAGCTAAATAAATAACTACAACCCCTTATGATGGATCATGTGGCCAAGTAAATGACTGCACAAGAATTATTAAGACATAAAGTCCCACCATAGCATTACACTCTAAGGTCCCCGATACTAATACCCTCATCTATAACTTCATGATTCTCTCAGGTTTACGTGTCCTCCCAAGTCTCCTCAATTCATTATACTACGGTGTTCTCCTATGAGCCCATATAGGTGAAGTGTTGTGCAGTCGACGTTCGCACAACACCATCATAGAATCACATAAAAGATAAACTCTTGACAAAATACCAACACATGTCATATATAAATCATTGCCAATTCATCCTATGCCCTCAGGAACATACGGGAACTACTCACAACGTGCAAACATGATCATAATCAGTGGCATAAGTGGTACAACACAATCTGAAATTATAACTTCACCACCAAATAATGACAAGTACTCAATCACTAACATGAATAGTAGCACAAGACAAGTATCTAGGGTATAGCAACTCTCAAACTGCGAGGGGAACGGAGTGGATCACGGTGATGATGATGGAGATGGTGCTGGTCTTGATGGGGGTGATGATGTAGAGGCCTCCTGTAACAGCCCAAAATTCGAGAACCTAAAAACCCGAGTAAAATTTTCGCTTTTGTGTTGCATTGCATCATGGCGTCCATATTAAATTGCTAAACGAATAGAACACTTGGTTTGGCACCATTTTAAAAACACATGGCTAGAAATACCGAAACTTAACCGGAATGAGTTTGACAAGTTTGGTGACAACTAAAAATTGTTGGAGCTGTTATATTTGTCAAGGGAGTTCCAAAAGTTCCAAAGATATTTTCGACAAACTATTTTGATTTGTAAAATAAAATACATGGAGACAAACTCAAATTTGCCCGTGGGCAATTCCTATTTTATTCTACTACCAAATGAATTTCAAATATTCTGGGAAAATTAGGGGAGCTTCATATCAATATAAGGAAGCTACCCAAATATTTTCAATATTTTTGGAGCAGTGCAAGTGCCCCAATTAAATCCCTTTTTGCTACTGCCTTATTTTCAAGTTAAAAGAAAAGGGAAGACAGGGACCTAGTGGTGATGGAATCAAAACTACCGGGGGGTTCTTTGCAAAAGTGCATCGTCTCTCTCCTCCTGCTCTTTCCGCACGCTCCAGTGCGCCGTGTCGCGCTGCCGCACGCACGCCGCGCCGGGCCCCTCCTCTCTGCCTACTCCTGCGAGGAGCACCGCACCACGACGCCCACCTGCTCCACTCCTCTGCCCAGATATTTTCCTCTCCTCCCTCTCTCTTTTCCTCTCCCCACGGAGCCGCCTCCGAGCCGCCATGGCCGCCCGCATCGCCGTCGATTGAGCTCGGCCCGAGCAGAACGAAGACCGCAGGAAGGTCCGCCGTGAGCTCCTCTCCCTCCTTGTAGAAGGAATCGACCGGAGAAGTCCGGAGTCGACCGCGCCGCCCGCAGCTTCTCCGACCACCGCCGCCGCTCCGCCGCTTGATTCACGCCGCCTCCGGCCATCCCCGACACCGCCGAGCATCCCCACGTTCCTAGGGTGAGCACATCCACCTTCTGGGCATCTCCTTCTTCCCCGTTCGCCGTCGGTTGCGCGTCCCGTGGTTGGATGCTGCCGTAGCTCGCCGTTCTGTGTGCACCGGATATTCCGGTCACAACCCGACCGGATATTCCGAAAATGTGCAGAAGCGTAGCACCTTGAGTCCTTAGCCAAATTTTCTGTCCACCGCTACAGTACCGGATATTCCGAACCAGAAACATTCGGATATTCCGAATAAAGCCAGTACCTCAGGGTACTGTTCCCCCTTTTTCCTTAGTCGTTTTCGAACCAATTTAATCGGATGATCCGAGTCTAATTGCATCGGATATTCCGACTCTTCGGATAATCCGATCCCTAATCTCACCGGATAATCCGGTTACCCTGTTTTAACACCAACACAAATCTTTTCAGTGCACTTTTAATCTGTTGCATGAATGTCTTAATCACCCAAACTTGCATCCTCACATGTCATGACATCCTTATGCAACTTAACGATAGGGTTTCATCCATCCTAACCAACAGGCAAGGACGCTACCCTACCTAATTCCACGGAATATTCGAGATGCTCCGCTTTAAGCATCCGAACTCCGTTTAAGTTGAACTAGTCGTCAACCCGCGCATTCGCACGGGCTAGTATTTAGAATATCTTAATATATATACTGTCTCTTTTGTTTAAATTTAATTATTACTCAGCTGTGAGACCTATAGTTTGATAAATTTGAATCTTTGTACCATTGCAAAGTCTCATGATTCTAAGTAAAGTAAACTCCATTACACTATTTAACAACTTATCCAAACTCTTCAATAGACAAATACAATTAGACGTGTTAAATATAAATTTGTAGCTATGATTTATACGTGGATTCTTTTGTCTAATAGACCACCATATAATCAAGGGTAGCTCGCCATCCAGTGGCGGACCCAGCGCTGGGGCAAGCTGGAGCGACCGTCCCAGGTCGCCGGCGGCAAAGACATTACGTCTACGTGTGCAGCCCCAGCAAAATGGGCCTAAACTTGCCAATTTAGGCCCAATATAGCACAACAATACTGGTTTGATCGTTCTATAGAGATCAAACGCATCAATCCATCAAAAATTCCCCTCCCAAAGCTCAAAAAAAAATTCGCCGTGAATTTTCGCCCCAGCAAACAAAAATTTCTGGTTCCGCCACTGTCGCCATCTATGCAATTATGTTTAGAAAATTTATAGTGTTTCGACACATATTTCTAATGTGCTTTCTTTCTCAAAACATATCATGAAAAATGTTCAGAACATGTACTAATGTTCTTGAAACAAAGAACATAGATATGTTCAACTGATTTCGGAAGAACAATGTACCTTGCATCTCATCTAGGTATTTGTTAGCATAAGCTGCCATTCAAATATACATGGTCTAATTCATTGCCGTGTCAAGATTTTTCATCCAGACTTTTAATAAAAACTTTTGAATCTGGACCCCGCCGAAAACAAAACATGCCGTAGCTATATTCCAAGAAATTGCATCAGTTTGCAATCAGGATCTTCTACAGGACAATCCATATGGATGATGTTTGTTTTCCATTGGCCAACCAACAGTAATCCTTTTAACAGCAAGAGGATCTTCCGACGTTTTTAGTGTACATATTTGATTCAGGAGACAAACGTAGCAGATAAAACAAAATTTTAGTTATAATACACTAAGCGAGATCTCATATGAGTACTGGGTTATTTTGGTACAAAAACAGATAAAATAGGCATGGAAACACGTACATGGGTTAGTAGCACACAAACAAAGTCATAATTTAGACATTGGTAAATTAATCTCTAAACAGAAATAATGTATAAACATGCAACAACCTCGACAGGGAATATGCATTACGATACGCTTACTCACGCATCCGCTGGAGAACCGTTCTATACGTGTATGCATGTAGGCTGTAGCTACAGTTGGAAACATACAATTCCGGGCACTATTTGTATGAACACCAATGCATTGATGCTGGCAACTCAAGTAATCAACAATATTACGGTGACTGCGAGAGAAAAAAACCTATTACCATATGATGAGGAAAATGAATCTCATCCAGCTCGATCTCCTTGTCCGTCCACGCCACATGAACCACCGTCAATGAAACTCTTTGTGCTATAGCTATACGGGGAAAATTATGAAATGCATGCAGAAAGAGCACTACTGCCAATAGTTTGGGATTTAATTTAACTTTGAGTTACCAATTAAAACACAAATATTTATGTAAATACTGCACCTGAAACCTTCCGCAGAGAAAAGGGAGACCCGTCGGAGGGAGACATCACATAGTTAGATGAGAAAATACCTTTATTACATTGAAAAAAGAAGTGAGGTGGTAGAATTAGATAGTATCTCGGCCGTTATTACTTAAACCCAAATAATAGATGGCTAGATTAGTATTACTAATAAATCACATAAATACTTCTGGTATAAGATGATATTTTTTTTCTTTTGCAGTCCACCGTTGTTCTGTTCACTGTCTAGCTTACTCCAGATTTATAGATTTATAATTTCAATATTTTAATTTTAGAAATTAAATACTTCAGGAGAAAATATGTGGACAAACATAAATGAATTTCTTAATTTATTTATGCCTTCCTATACGTATTTAAATGAATATTTTTTGAAACTTAATTTACATGAATATTTGTCTGATATATATTTTTGGCTCCAGAAAGATTGGAAATATTTCACGTGCTTCAAATCCTGACATGGTACTTCAACAAACAAAAACAAAAAAAAGCTCCTGGCGTGCTTTACGCATCTGCACTTATTAGCTATGGCTCCATATATTTTTCCGCGCAATACTCTCTATATACCTTGCATATTACACATATGTCTGATTCATTGTGCATGCAACATGCACATGGTTATCGGTGATATCTTAATTAACAATTTATCTTAAAATTAATTAAATTTCCTCTGATAACTAATGAGTAGTATATACATATTGGAGGTAGAGGGGGCCTAAGGAAAATAACTACTAACACGCATGTTACAACTCATAGCAGATCGTTAGGAGGCAATAATAACTCGGAATAAGGTTGAAGCATACCTGATGCATGCTTTGCATGTAGACATGGTACATCCTATTGGGGACCAAAAATAATCAATTAGATGGAGAATCTCGTTGGGTAACTCCCTCCAGCGTGCATCAGACCTGCAGCTCTTGCATGCAAAACTGCTAGATACATAGACGATGAGTGGCAGCAGCTAATCCATCGAGAAATAGAAGCCGCCGTCCGGTAAACCGTCCCGCAGTTGTGACCAAGCTCCTGACAGTTTGCGCGCTCGTAAATACCTTAACAAAATCTGATACTTCCGCCTACTAATTTCTACTTAGCATATCCATGAACGATTCAACCTGGGTGAATAAATTACTCATCGGCGGCGTGGGAGTTTTGAATAATTAGGCGATGCAGCCTGACTTGATTGGGATCGATCGATCTGATAACCCTAAGCACAATCTCTTCTTTTTTTTTTGCATGGTTAGGATCAAAGGTTCGCTATATGTTGCATTTGGATGCACGTGCGATGCTGACTTGTTAGTTACTCTCTCCGTTCCAAATTATTTGACTTGGGTTAGTCTAAATATAGATGTACCTATACTTGTTTAGTGTCTAGATACATCCGTATTTGGACAGACCCAAGTCAAGTAATTTAGAACGGAGGGAGTACGTCCTTATAAACTTGTGTCTCACACGGCTGATCCTACCGGCAAATCCAATATCTAGCAGCCTAAATCTCGTTGCTTTTTTTTTTGCATGAGCGCATCGCGCACGTACGACTCGATGTCAGACTATCGTGCCAGATGTTGTAAAAAAAGACTATCGTGCCAGATATCTGTCACATGTCCTACGTGACTTTTTGGCCAAATATCTATCAGGCTAACTATTTTTTAATAATGTTTAAAATCAAGAGTCCAGATAGTAAACGTCTCTTAGTTTTTTTCGGCATGATCTCATTGCACGTACTCCCTCCGTTCCAAATTAGTTGACTTGCATTTGTCTAAATACGGACGTATCTATACTTGTTTAGTGTCTAGATACATTCATATTTTGACAAGTGTGAGTCAAGTAATTTGGAACGGAGGGAGTATGATTCAATCGTATCGTGCCAGATTAGTTGTCATGTCCTACGTGACTTTTTTTGCACGGTTCATCCTAGCCGTAAATTAAACATCTAACAGCTTAATTAATTTTGATGATGTGGATTAACGTGGAGGCTTTATTGGTGCCTCCAATTAGTAAATATATAAGATAGTTTGAAACATCCTCTCTCGAGGATTAAAATGTCATGTCATCATTTTTGCTTGTGCATTGCATTGTACCCATGTGTGGTGATTGATTGTTCTTCCGTTGTGCTTCGATAGATCCAGCAGACGGGGTTCCACCTCAATACCCCGCCGAGCAGTACTATCAGCACGTCGATCAAGGCAAGCGTAATCCCCCCTCTGAGCATATCTTATCCTATTTTCCGCAATTATTTTCTCCACTATAATATTGCATCCGGTTCTAAATCTCTTTTGCTTGGAGTAGAGTATCCTACTAGTTGCATTAGAAATATGTTGCCAATATCTGTTTCCCCTCCTATTACCATAGGTTTGCATTGTTGGCATGATATAATTATTATGCTATGCAAGTGCTTAGCCATGCTTAGTGATTTGCCTAGTGGTACTATGGTGGTACATGCTGGGAACAGGTGTTGACTTGTGACAGTGTTGTTGATGGTGGAGAAATTGTGGTGATGGATAATAAGATGCTTAAAGGTGGGGATGAGAGGCCGCATGGGATGTGGTGGGTTGTCTCGTTCTCACCGCCTAGGTGCGAGTTCTGGACCTCTTGAACCAAGTTGAGCGTGCAACCATGCGTGGGCTATATGGAACCCCCATCGACCGACTAACTTGTGGCGGGCTAGCCGAGGGTCCTCTAGTTTGGCTTTCCATTTGCGCGTGCGTTGAGATGGTGGCCAAGACTGGGATGAGGATGGTGGTGTTAGGAAAATAAGTGGCCGCGGGACAGGGTGACTGGAGGAGACACCAAACCCGTCCTACCGCCACTGATGATCCTTGGATAGTCTTAAGCAAGGTAAAGGTTGTAGCCGTTTCACACTCAGCCGGCTTTCCCCGGAAGAGAGCTAATGTCTGGCAATGAGTCTGGCGGTACGCGTGGCGAAGGAGCTGGGGCCCCTCGGGACTCCGGGGACTTCCACTTTGTACACCGCTGCAGGGATAAATCTTTTCGAAAAGCCGTGTCCGCGGTTATGGACGACTTGGGAATGGACGCTGATCATAGAATAACTTTAACGGAATGATTAAAAACTGAGTACTAGAGGTACTACTTCACGAATGCCAGGTTGACTTCCTCGAGGGTGATTCGGGGAGGTGCCTTTGTAGAACAGGTACAGTGTGGATGATGGTGATGTGATGAAGGTAATCACAAGAAAAGAGTCACTTCTTACCCCTTTTCAAAATAATCTGATTAGTCGATGCCATGGAATTATGTCTTTCTAAAATAAAATCAGCTTTATGCAAAACAGCCATAAAACCTTGAAAGCCAATCATCGAGCATATATTAGCTCTTAATCTTGCGAGTTCGTCGAACTCAACGTCGTTTGCTTATTTCAGGAGAGGACTTCACCGACCTCGAAGGTGGGTTCTGTGTGGACGTCGACGAGTAGTCTGGGGTTCCCAGGTGGCAGCTTGGGACATCCTGGAACAGCTGGCGCTGGATGTTTATTTGCAGGCCTCTTAGGCCATAATTTGGTTCTTGTTGTTTAGAACAACCTAATTCGCTTCCGCATGTTGTAATGTTGGGTCTGTGACCTCTGGTTGTCTTTTGCTATCTTTCTCTATTATAAGAGTTGAATTATATTGATTTGTGTTGTAGAGTCTGTGATGTGCCAGTTGTTCCACAAGTCTTGATCTCTCTATTATGCGTTGATAGTGTGTCTGGTGGTATCGGATAACCGGAGACACAGTATCACTGTATAGTAGTCGGGTCAGGGCGCCACAAGTTGGTATCAGAGCAGTACTGCCTGTAGGAAACCCTTCTACTGGTCGATGTTGAGTCTAGTGTTTGTGAAAATATTTTTAACCTAAAAATGAGTTGTGAAAACCATCTTAGGATTCTTTTTACTCCTTATCTGGTTACCCTCTAATCTCGGAGCAAACTTACCTCGATTTGGTTTAAAGGTTTTACTTCTCATCTGTTGATTCAAAATTATTAGGATCACGAGGGTGGGTTCGACCTTTAGTGTTATGTGCCCAGTTGCTTCCGCCGCGCTACAATCCGAGGCTTCATGTGCCGAGAAACCATCTGGAGTACGACGAAAGTTCCCATCAACTCAGTTGGTTACGAACCCTTGTATTCCTATCCAGTTTAATCTCTTAATCCGTTCTTTTGGGTTTTAACCCAAGGACTTGAACCGAAGGTCCCGGATTGTGCCAACTGGCTTGTGTTGAGTCACGTGGTTTCTTAACCATTTGCATCTCTCGCTAGTAGCGCATGAAGCTGACCTTTAACCCAAGTCCTTTATGTGGTCTGTGTGGTAAATGGTTGAACCTTAATTTACCACCACTCGGATGACTATGTAACTTTAACTCTGCCATAGCTGGAGATTCTGTCTTGGAACCATCTGGGTTATGACCAAAATTCTCTTAGCGAGTCTCCCAACTATGTTCGTGACTCTGCTGCATCTCTCCTTTTTGGGCATGGTTATCACAATTGAGTAATACCCGATGCATCCTCAACATCTTAGGATTTCTCCTGATCATGTTTCTTACTCTGATCTGCTTCCCGACTTTTTCTGTCAGTTGGCAGTAAAGTATCATCGTACGTTGGTATGTTCCGATGCAAGTCACTTTCCTGATCCGTCAAGATTTTCCACTTCGTCCTGTTTGGAGAAACAAATTCCAGTACCTTGTCCACCTCTTGTACCAGGTCAAAGTATTGTAATCTGCAGAAGAGGGGCATTGACTAGCTTTGTTCTGCTCCACCTTAGAGTGTCACACTCTTTTATATCAAGGGGTCGTGCTGAGTGTCATGATCCTCTTGATGAAGTGATGCTCTTACACTTCGTTACTCTCCGATCTCCGAGTGACTTATTACTCGAGAAGGATAAGCCGTGAGCAATAATGTAACTAATCGGATATTCTCAGCAGTTCTTACTGCGCTGAAATCCAAGGACATTCCTTGTCCTCCTTAGTATGATTGGTTAGCCGATCAAGAAGTTGAGTTTGACAGTGCTACCAAGTCAGTTGGCTCTGATGCACTCCCTCGGTCAAAGAGCTAGGTTCGTGCCGAAGCTCCCAAGACCACCTCGTTGTGTCTTGAAAGGCGTGATTCTCTCTCGAACTCAAGACTTAGCGGTGGATCGTGATATTCCGGAGGTCTTTCCAGAAGTATCGCCAGGTTGCCACCTGACTGTGATGTTGAGCTTATGAGTAAGCTGGTTCTCTGAACAATTCCCTTCTCCAAGAAAATCGTGCTGGATGCCCTGAATTATTCGGGTGAGCTTAAACAACTTGGGGAGTTAAAAGACCAAAGCTCTATCTGAGATAGTTCCTTCTCAATGGGATGTCTAGTCTGTCCGTGTTGAAGCAAGGTGGTATCTCCTTTGTGGATATGCTATCCTACAATCTTTGATTTGAATTGGGCTATCGTCAAACCAAACGCAGACCGACCTACATGAATGTGTTAGTCGGACCAATCCTTATGCCCGTTCGTGTGATAACTTCAGAACACCTACCTTGTGAGGTCGACCGTCTTGGAGTATCCAGATAAGTTGGCTGTTGAGCCCTTCCACTACATTCTTTCTCCTCCATGTTTGATTGGAAACTTGTTAGAACTAACCTTGTGTCGTCACAAGGCAAGGTTCTGAAGTTAGAAGTGACTTTTCCTGGTTCACGTGCAATTGCTGAAAGATGTCGCCGTGGAACTGAGTGAATTGTCTGGTTCCTCGAAATCATTTCAACTCGATCAAGCATGTGTAGAATATTCTCGGAATGGTATGTTGTTACCTCCTATCATTGGGAATTTCATCTATGCATCCAAGCCACTGATTGAATTGTTCCAGAAAGAGAGGAAGTCTGAGAACTTCTTTATCTCCTATGGTGTTTCCCATCAAGAACTAAATCGTGTCTCGTTGCAAGTAAATCAAGTAGGGCAGCTGTCCTCTGACAAGTTGCTAATACTTGAGTTCCGCCATCTCGTTCCTCTTTGGAGTTTGACATTGTAGTCCGACTCTTGGGGTCCTAGCAATTGTAATCCGTGGTATGCATTGCAAAGCTTCCTAATCCTACCGGTGCTGAGTCTGAAGTATCTCTGCACTTCCCAGGTTTGACTCTCAATCAGAAACGATAGTTGGTGATCTTCAAGAAGTTTGTCCTGATGACTGGAAAGTCAAGAAGTGTTCCCAATACTAACGTTTGCGGAGTTTCTGAAGTTCTCTCGGTCCATCTTCCCGGTCCTTCTCTTGTGATCTGAAATGCTCCTCCGTGAGGAAAGTTCTACTCAAGCCGACTAGTACAAGTTATCTCTTCATCTGTTGGAAGCTTGTTCGACACTCTCCCTCAAAAATTAAAGGCCTTGTGCAAAGTTCATATTCTGAATCTTGAGGAAACAGTTGTCTACCAACTGGAAACTCTTATCAATCTCCCGTCAAACGCATGTGTCTCCTAACTGTCAAATCACGGGATGCTTGAAGTCTCTTCCTAAGTTCTACTAGGAGGTACTCGGTCGTTGTATCTTTACAAAGGCCCATCCTTCCGGAGAGGTTTCCTCCTTTCCTCTGGTGTACCTTGATAGTGACCTCAAAGTGAAGCCGATGAAGATCTTCATGATGCCTTAGGTCAACCTTTTCAAGAAAGAAGCCAACTTGAGCGAGAAGATCGTGTAGTACCGTCGTAACCTTTCCTTCTTTCCTACTCTTAGAATCTCGGGACGAGATTCCTGTAAGGAGGGTAGAGTTGTAACAGCCCAAAATTCGAGAACCTAAAAACCCGAGTAAAATTTTTGCTTTTGTGTTGCATTGCATCATGGCGTCCATATTAAATTGCTAAACGAATAAAACACTTGGTTTGGCACCATTTTAAAAACACATGGCTAGAAATACCGAAACTTAACCGGAATGAGTTTGACAAGTTTGGTGACAACTAAAAATTGTTGGAGCTGTTATATTTGTCAAGGGAGTTCCAAAAGTTCCAAAGATATTTTCGACAAACTATTTTGATTTGTAAAATAAAATACATGGAGACAAACTCAAATTTGCCCGTGGGCAATTCCTATTTTATTCTACTACCAAATGAATTTCAAATATTCTAGGAAAATTAGGGGAGCTTCATATCAATATAAGGAAGCTACCCAAATATTTTCAATATTTTTGGAGCAGTGCAAGTGCCCCAATTAAATCCCTTTTTGCTACTGCCTTATTTTCAAGTTAAAAGAAAAGGGAAGACAGGGACCTAGTGGTGATGGAATCAAAACTACCGGGGGGTTCTTTGCAAAAGTGCATCGTCTCTCTCCTCCTGCTCTTTCCGCACGCTCCAGTGCGCCGTGTCGCGCTGCCGCACGCACGCCGCGCCGGGCCCCTCCTCTCTGCCTACTCCTGCGAGGAGCACCGCACCACGACGCCCACCTGCTCCACTCCTCTGCCCAGATATTTTCCTCTCCTCCCTCTCTCTTTTCCTCTCCCCACGGAGCCGCCTCCGAGCCGCCATGGCCGCCCGCATCGCCGTCGATTGAGCTCGGCCCGAGCAGAACGAAGACCGCAGGAAGGTCCGCCGTGAGCTCCTCTCCCTCCTTGTAGAAGGAGTCGACCGAAGAAGTCCGGAGTCGACCGCGCCGCCCGCAGCTTCTCCGACCACCGCCGCCGCTCCGCCGCTTGATTCACGCCGCCTCCGGCCATCCACGACACCGCCGAGCATCCCCACGTTCCTAGGGTGAGCACATCCACCTTCTGGGCATCTCCTTCTTCCCCGTTCGCCGTCGGTTGCGCGTCCCGTGGTTGGATGCTGCCGTAGCTCGCCGTTCTGTGTGCACCGGATATTCCGGTCACAACCCGACCGGATATTCCGAAAATGTGCAGAAGCGTAGCACCTTGAGTCCTTAGCCAAATTTTCTGTCCACCGCTACAGTACCGGATATTCCGAACCAGAAATATTCGGATATTCCGAATAAAGCCAGTACCTCAGGGTAATGTTCCCCCTTTTTCCTTAGTCGTTTTCAAACCAATTTAATCGGATGATCCGAGTCTAATTGCATCGGATATTCCGACTCTTCGGATAATCTGATCCCTAATCTCACCGGATAATCCGATTACCCTGTTTTAACACCAACACAAATCTTTTCAGTGCACTTTTAATCTGTTGCATGAATGTCTTAATCACCCAAACTTGCATCCTCACATGTCATGACATCCTTATGCAACTTAACGATAGGGTTTAATCCATCCTAACCAACAGGCAAGGACGCTACCCTACCTAATTCCACGGAATATTCGAGATGCTCCGCTTTAAGCATCCGAACTCCGTTTAAGTTGAATAGTTTGAAACATCCTCCCTCGAGGATTAAAATGTCATGTCATCATTTTTGCTTGTGCATTGCATTGTACCCATGTGTGGTGATTGATTGTTCTTCCGTTGTGCTTCGATAGATCCAGCAGACGGGGTTCCACCTCAATACCCCGCCGAGCAGTACTATCAGCACGTCGATCAAGGCAAGCGTAATCCCCCCTCTGAGCATATCTTATCCTATTTTCCGCAATTATTTTCTCCACTATAATATTGCATCCGGTTCTAAATCTCTTTTGCTTGGAGTAGAGTATCCTACTAGTTGCATTAGAAATATGTTGCCAATATCTGTTTCCCCTCCTATTACCATAGGTTTGCATTGTTGGCATGATATAATTATTATGCTATGCAAGTGCTTAGCCATGCTTAGTGATTTGCCTAGTGGTACTATGGTGGTACATGCTGGGAACAGGTGTTGACTTGTGACAGTGTTGTTGATGGTGGAGAAATTGTGGTGATGGATAATAAGATGCTTAAAGGTGGGGATGAGAGGCCGCATGGGATGTGGTGGGTTGTCTCGTTCTCACCGCCTAGGTGCGAGTTCTGGACCTCTTGAACCAAGTTGAGCGTGCAACCATGCGTGGGCTATATGGAACCCCCATCGACCGACTAACTTGTGGCGGGCTAGCCGAGGGTCCTCTAGTTTGGCTTTCCATTTGCGCGTGCGTTGAGATGGTGGCCAAGACTGGGATGAGGATGGTGGTGTTAGGAAAATAAGTGGCCGCGGGACAGGGTGACTGGAGGAGACACCAAACCCGTCCTACCGCCACTGATGATCCTTGGATAGTCTTAAGCAAGGTAAAGGTTGTAGCCGTTTCACACTCAGCCGGCTTTCCCCGGAAGAGAGCTAATGTCTGGCAATGAGTCTGGCGGTACGCGTGGCGAAGGAGCTGGGGCCCCTCGGGACTCCGGGGACTTCCACTTTGTACACCGCTGCAGGGATAAATCTTTTCGAAAAGCCGTGTCCGCGGTTATGGACGACTTGGGAATGGACGCTGATCATAGAATAACTTTAACGGAATGATTAAAAACTGAGTACTAGAGGTACTACTTCACGAATGCCAGGTTGACTTCCTCGAGGGTGATTCGGGGAGGTGCCTTTGTAGAACAGGTACAGTGTGGATGATGGTGATGTGATGAAGGTAATCACAAGAAAAGAG
Organism: Poa pratensis; assembly: GCA_947311845.1. Taxonomy (NCBI): domain Eukaryota; kingdom Viridiplantae; phylum Streptophyta; class Magnoliopsida; order Poales; family Poaceae; genus Poa; species Poa pratensis. The sequence continues at coordinate 50,823,281 of CAMZMU010000064.1, forward strand.
TCACTTCTTACCCCTTTTCAAAATAATCTGATTAGTCGATGCCATGGAATTATGTCTTTCTAAAATAAAATCAGTTTTATGCAAAACAGCCATAAAACCTTGAAAGCCAATCATCGAGCATATATTAGCTCTTAATCTTGCGAGTTCGTCGAACTCAACGTCGTTTGCTTATTTCAGGAGAGGACTTCACCGAACTCGAAGGTGGGTTCTGTGTGGACGTCGACGAGTAGTCTGGGGTTCCCAGGTGGCAGCTTGGGACATCCTGGAACAGCTGGCGCTAGATGTTTATTTGCAGGCCTCTTAGGCCATAATTTGGTTCTTGTTGTTTAGAATAACCTAATTCGCTTCCGCATGTTGTAATGTTGGGTCTGTGACCTCTGGTTGTCTTTTGCTATCTTTCTCTATTATAAGAGTTGAATTATATTGATTTGTGTCGTAGAGTCTGTGATGTGCCAGTTGTTCCACAAGTCTTGATCTCTCTATTATGCGTTGATAGTGTGTCTGGTGGTATCGGATAACCGGAGACACAGTATCACTGTATAGCAGTCGGGTCAGGGCGCCACACCTCCTCCCACGCCAAGGAGGAGAGGTGATGATGATGACGATGATTTCCCACTTCTCCGGAGCTTCGGAGCAGCAGGATCTGACCCCCCTCGGAAGGGATCAGGAGTTTCGTCGCCGCCGCGACCTCGGATGGACTTGGAAAAATTAGGGCGTTACTTTTCGGGCGAGACGAAGGCGTCGATAAAAAGCCCCAGGCGAGGAGGTGCCCGAGGCCACTTTTAGTTAGGGATGGCACCCGCAGGGTATGGGTAAGGGTGGAGCCTCCCCATACCCTTACCCGTCGACTCCGAGTTTACCCGTCACCCGTACCCATACCCGTCAACGGGTACAACTTTTTCCCATACCCGTCACCCAACAGGGTAAATGGGTACCCGCGGGTTAAAATACCCATATTTACAACACATCACATTGAGATAAAAAATAGTCATAAAAATAACACATAATTCATCAGGAAGAGATTTATTTGTTTTTTGCTCTATTGGGAGTCGTTCACAATCAGATAGATTAGATTCATTATTAGGGATACTTATCTATCCGTATAGTGCGACTGTCAGTGGTAGTCTACCTTCCGCGGAGGGTGAAGCGAGTAATCCCTGCCTACATTACGTAACATAACATGTATATCTGTGATTTAGGATCCTGGCCACATGCATAGATCTTACTCATGCATCGATGCGTGGAAGTAAAACCCCATTTGTCAAATATTAGATAGGTACATGGGTACACTGGTATGGGTTATACGGTCTCATACCCATACCCTCTCTACCCGTTGGGTAGGATATTTTCCCATTTGCATATCCATGGGTAATTTTTTGCCTCATACCCTTACCCTAATAGGGTTTTTACCCGCAGGGTACGCGGGTAATGGGTACCCATTGCCATCCCTACTTTTAGTGGGCCCCACGCAACCTAGGGTTTTGGCCGCGTGGGCCCACCCCTTTTGGGCCTCGTGGCTCTCCTCTCTTCGGTCTTCTTCCCTCTGCCTTTCTCCCGATGAAAAACTGACGTGGTATTTTTCCTTTTATTATTTGGGTTCCTGAAACTCCTGAAACAATAAAAACAAGAAAAGGGGGTTTTCTGCCTCCCAGATATTAAATACCAAAAATGGGGACTTTGTGTGAAAGTCCCCAAAATCATCTAAAACATGTAAAAACAATCATATAATCATGCAAATAACATTCTAGTATGATACTAAAAGTTATATAAATGATGATATAAAATGCACGTATCACATATACATCCGCTTATCCAATAACTTTGCAAAAAGAGCTAGCAAATGGGGTGCCCAGTCCCAATTAATTACAACTTTAACCACTTGATTCTCTTCACATGTTTGCCAATGATTTATCAGAAGCAATTTTCAAAATGCTAAACATTATCAAATAGGCACTCCTCCATGGTATGTGATTGTTGGAAGGCACCCGAGGATTCGGTTAGCCATGACTTGTGTAAGCAAAGGTTGGGAGGAGTGTCATACCAAATTATAAATATGCATGTGTAAACAAAAGAGAAGAGGGATGATCTACACTTGGGTAGAAATAACGTCCTTCATGGGAGCCGCTCTTGAAAGTCTGGGTGACAAGGGGGAAAGAGTGCCCACTGCCATTCGTTGCCAACAACAAACACCTCTCAAAAACTTACTGTATGCCCTCTTTATGATTTAAAAAACTTAAAAAGCTCTAGCACATGATTTAATCCCTGCTTCCCTCTGCGAAGGGCCTTTCTTTTACTTTATGTTGAGTCAGTCTATCTACTTCTTTCTATCTCAGAAGCAAACACTTGTGTCAACTTTGTGTGCATCAATTCTTATATGCTTGCTTATTGCACTTATTATATTACTTAGTGTTGACAATTATCCATGAGATATACATGTTGAAAAGTTGAAAGCAATTGCTGAAACTTAAATCTCCCTATGTGTTGCTTCAATGCCTTTTATTTAGAATCTATTGCTTTATGAGTTAACTCTTATGCAAAGCTTTTTGATGCTTGTCTTGAAAGTACTATTCATGAAAAGTTTTTGCTTATATGATTCAGTTGTTTACTCTTTATCGATCTGTTAGCAAACTATAGACCATTGCTTTGAGTCACTTCATTCATGACATGAGCCTTGCAATATTATTTGATCAAGATTGTGTGATAGCATGTCTCCTCAGAAATTATTTTGTTGTTATCGTTTTACCTACTCGAGGACGAGTAGAACTAAGTTTGGGGATGCTTGATACGTCTCCAACGTATCCATAATTTCTAATGTTCCATGCTCATATTATATCAATTGCTACATGTTTTATTTACACTTTATAGCATTTTATGCATTTTCTGGGACTAACCTATTAACAAGATGCCACAGTGCCAATTCCTGTTTTCTGCTGTTTTTTGTTTCAGAAAAGTTGTTCTGGAAATATTCTCGGAATTGGACGAAACAAAAGCCGAAGTCCCTATTTTTCTGACACGTACATGGAGTCCGGAGGAGAAACGAAGGAGGGCCGTGGGCCGCTCTCACCATGCCACGGCGCGGGTGGGCCCACTGCCGCGCCGCCACGTGGTGAGGACGCCACGGGCCTCCACCAACGCCGCCCCTTCGCCTATATATTCGTCTTTTCGGGAAAACCCTAGACACCCGAGTCAAAAACCACGAAAAGTTACAGAGCCGCCGCCGCCGTCAACCCTAACTCGGGAGGGTTCTGAAGCTCTTCCCGGCACCCTGCTGGAGAGGGGAATCAATACCGGAGGGCTCTACATCGCCATGCCTGCCTCCGGAGTGATGTGTGAGTAGTTCATCCTAGGACTATAGGTCCATAGCAGTAGCTAGATGGTTGTCTTCTCCTCTTGTGCCTTCATGTTTAGATCTTGTGAGCTGCCTATCATGCTCAAGATCATCTTATTGTAATGCTACATGTTGTGTTTGCTGGGATCCGATGAATATTGATACTATGTCATGTTAAATACTGAAATATTATGTCTATGTTATTTATGATCTTGCATGCTCTCCGTTACTTGTTGATACTCTGGCCAAGTGGATGCTTGTGACTCCAAGAGGGAGTATTTATGCTAGATAGTGGGTTCAGTCTCCATTTAATCTGGGGGAGTGACAGCAACCTCTAAGGTTGTGGATGTATTGTTGCCACTAGGGGTAACCTAATGATGCTTTGTCTAAGGATGAATGTGTTGTTTACATTATGCACTTTACTTAATGCAATTGTCTGTTGCTTGACACTTAATACTGGAAGGGGTAAGGATGTTAACCTGAAGGTGGACTATTTAGGCACAGATGCATGCTGGATAGCGGTCTGTGTACTTTGTCGTAATGCCCAAATGAATCTCATAGGAGACACTATAACTTGCACATGCATATTATGCACTCTTCAATAGTCAATTGCCCAGCTGTAATTTGTTTACCCAACATGTTAGTTATTTATTATGGAGAGACACGACTAGTGAACTGTGGACCCTGGTCCATTCTTTTACATCTGAAATACAACCTACTGCAATCATTGTTCTCTTTCATTCTCTGGAAACAAACATCATTTTCCATACAACACTTTTAATTCTTTGTTTTCAGCAAACCGGTGAGATTGACACCCTCACTGATTCGTTGGGGCAAAGTAGTTTGATTGTCTTGTGTGCAGGTTCCAAGTCAACCGTCAGGATTTCTTCCACCCCATCAACAACACAAGTTTTCTGGCGCCGTTGACACCTTCAGAAGTGTCTTCACCTCCTACTGGATTGATAACCTTGGTTTCTTACTGAGGGAAGACTTGCTGCTACACTCATCAAACCTTACTCTTGGGGTCTCCCAACGAACGTGTGATTTACACGCATCAATATTCATCGGATCCCAGCAAACACAACATGTAGCATTACAATAAGATGATCTTGATCATGATAGGCAGCTCACAAGATCTAAACATGATGGCACAAAAGGAGAAGACAACCATCTAGCTACTGCTATGGACCCATAGTCTGAAGATGAACTACTCACACATCACTCTGGAGGCAGGCATGGCGATGTAGAGCCCTCCGGTGATGATTCCCCTCTCCGGCAGGGTGCCAGGAAGAGCTTCAGAACCCTCCCGAGTTAGGGTTGACGGCGGCGGCGACTCTGGAACTTTTCGTGGTTTTTGACTCGGGTATCTAGGGTTTTCCCGAATAGATGAATATATAGGCGAAGGGGCAACGTCGGTGGAGACCCGTGGGCCCCTCACCACGTCACGGTGCGGCCGAAGGTGGGGCCGCGCCGCCACGTGGTGAGGACGCCTCGGTGCTCCTCTTCGTTTCTCCTCCGGACTCCGTGTACGTGTCAGAAAAATAGGGACTTCGGCTTTTGTTTCGTCCAATTCCGAGAATATTTCCAGAACAACTTTTCTGAAACCAAAAACAGCAGAAAACAGGAACTGGCACTGTGGCATCTTGTTAATAGGGTAGTCCCAGAAAATGCATAAAATGATATAAAGTGTAAATAAAACATGTAGCAATTGATATAATATGAGCATGGAACATTAGAAATTATGGATACGTTGGAGACGTATCAAGCATCCCCAAGCTTAGTTCTACTCGTCCTCGAGTAGGTAAAACGATAACAACAAAATAATTTCTGAGGAGACATGCTATCACACAATCTTGATCAAATAATATTGCAAGGCTCATGTCATGAATGAAGTGACTCAAAGCAATGGTCTATAGTTTGCTAACAGGTAGATAAAGAGTAACCAACTGAATCATATAAGCAAAAACTTTTCATGAATAGTACTTTCAAGACAAGCATCAAAAAACTTTGCATAAGAGTTAACTCATAAAGCAATAGATTCTAAATAAAAGCATTGAAGCAACACAAAGGAAGATTTAAGTTTCAGCAATTGCTTTCAACTTTCAACATGTATATCTCATGGATAATTGTCAACACAAAGTAATATAACAAGTGCAATAAGCAAGCATATAAGAATTGATGCACACAAAGTTGACACAAATGTTTGCTTCTGAGATAGAAAGAAGTAGGTAAACTGACTCAACATAAAGTAAAAGAAAGGCCCTTCGTAGAGGGAAGCAGGGATTAAATCATGTGCTAGAGCTTTTTAAGTTTTTGAAATCATATAGAGAGCATAAAGTAAGTTTTTGAGAGGTGTTTGTTGTTGGCAACGAATGGCAGTGGGCACTCTTTCCCCCTTGTCACCCAGACTTTCAAGAGCGGCTCCCATGAAGGACGTTATTTCTACCCAAGTGTAGATCATCCCTCTTCTCTTTTGTTTACACATGCATATTTATAATTTGGTATGACACTCCTCCCAACCTTTGCTTACACAAGTCATGGCTAACCGAATCCTCGGGTGCCTTCCAATAGTCACATACCATGGAGGAGTGCCTATTTGATAATGTTTAGCATTTTGAAAATTGCTTCTGATAAATCATTGGCAAAACATGTGAAGAGAATCAAGCGGTTAAAGTTGTAATTAATTGGGACTGGGCACCCCATTTGCCAGCTCTTTTTGCAAAGTTATTGGATAGGCGAATGCATATGCCACTAGTCCATTGGTGAAAGTCTGTCATGAGTAAATGACAAGGTGATAGAGAAAACGCCACATAACTTCCTCGTGAGCTGTAAAACATTGACACAAATAAGGAGTAATAGCTTTTGAATAGTTTAAAGGTAGCACATGAAGTATTTACTTGGAATGGCAGGAAATACCACATAGTAGGTAGTTATGATGGACACAAATGGCATGGGTTTTGGCTCAAGGTTTGGATGCACGAGAAGCATTCCCTCTCAGTACAGAGTTTAGTCTAGCAAGGTTATTTGAAGCAAACACAGGATATCAACTGGTACAGCAAGACTTACATAAAAAACATATTGACACTGTCTTCCTTGTTACTCAAACACTTTTACCAGAAAATATCTAGACCTTAGAGATACCAAACATGCAAACCAAATTTCAACAAGCTCTACGGTAGTTCTCCACTAATAGGCTTTAACTACATGATGCAAGAGCTTAAACATGGTCTACTTGAGATCTCAAAACAATTGCAAAGCATCAAATTATACAAGACAATGATCTACAAGAACGAGTATGTCTTTTCAATATACCATCTACCACATGTAGCATTTTCTGTTTCTAACCAAACACCAATCAACTTATTTCAACATAAAACTCTCCAAATAATTCATGACCGCATCTTACTCTTTGGTTTAGGGAATACATGACCGCATCCTGGTGTGGAGGTAAAATTCAGAGTGCCTTTTCCCACATCTATTGTTGCCCCCAAGAGTTTTAGCAGAGATCTTCCAAGTGTAATTTGCCCTATTCCTACACATTCAATGACAAGATAATCAGTGGATACCGTTCTTCCTAGGAAGGTTGTAAACACACCTTCAGCTACCCCAATAGGTAATATAACAGAATTATCAGTAAGAGTTATTCTTCTCCTCCTTCAGAAAGTCCCCAAAGATTCAAAGATTCATAAATACTTTTAGGCATAAGGCAAAATTCAGACATAATATCACAACGGGCATAAAAAGTTTGAAAGGGCATGGCGCCCCATGTGTGGTTTTGGTAATTAATGACAATCCTTATGGATTAATGTTCGTATTGAGTTATTCTTGTAGATTTGTCCATTGGCATCGCTTGAACTCCATGTGCTGGATTCAAGGTTATATGCCATCAAGATCATTGATTATTATGGACATATTTGATATGATCAAGAAGATATAAAGATACAAGGTTGATCAAGACTAAGTGCAAAGAGTGGTTTCATGTTGATCAACACACAAAGCTCAAATGATATACCATGTGGGATCATGTGATCCAATGGTATCTCTCCATGGGCTTGCATCAAAAGGAAGATTCCTTATAGCTCATGGAGGATGACGTCAAGTGGTGATCGTCATCAAGGTCGAGATGTGCAAGTTCAAGATGGGCATCTAGAAGATATCACATGCTTGAAGCTTGCAACCCTTTTGGGAATCATATAATCCGCATGTGAAAATGTTCCTCAGAGAGGCACTCCCATCTTGGTGTATGGGGGAGCATTATGTGAGTCTTCACCAAGCAAAGCGCAATCAAGAAGGGTGGTCCACTTGAAGAGATCAAGATCGTCATCATCTAGCTCAAGTGGAATGCGCAAGACAAAGGTATGATAGGGTTTCTATTTTACCGGTCTCGTGGTTCTAGTTGGGATACCGGGTTATAGGATAGATACCGTACTATCAAGAGGGGCTCTCGATTGAGTTTTAGCGTATTAGTTGGAGAGAGCTCAAACCTTTGCATACTCGGCATATCATCTTTCTTGGTTCTTATTTGGCTTTTATGCATGTGAGAATTTAGAGCTTGTGTTCATCTCTATACCAAGCTCTAGTTGATAAAAACGGATTTCATGAATATCATGTGGCGTTTTTTATATTGGAGGTTTTACCGTTTTGTCTTTTATAAGAGAGGTCAAACTCTCCTCTTGTGATCTCCTCCTCACATGATGGACTATGATGTTTCTCTGCATAATCTTGTAGAGCTCTTCGTTGTGATTCCAACGAGCCCAAGATCATCGAAATCGGAGTCCGGATGAAAAAGATATTGCGGTTTTCATTTTGTTGTTTCTGTCAGGTCGGAAATCCGACCCGGATATTGGTTAGACGCAAAAACGGCTAAGGACTTGTTTTGTTGCGCACTGGAGGTTTTCGGATTATCCTATCCTAACTTGAATCGGATAATCCAATCAGTCGGATTATCCTATCCTAACTTGAATCGGATAATCCTATCAGTCGGATTATCCTATCCAACTTGAATCGGATAATCCCATCAGTCGGATTATCCTATCCAACTTGAATCGGATAATCCTATGTTTTCTGGCTGCAACGACTCTTTTTCGTGGGGACCTATAAAAGGCCTCCCTTCTTCCCCAAAGTGACTAACTCTTGTAGCTCGTGTTTTCCCCCATTGTTGACCTTCTTTGAGCTTGCTATCTCTCTATTCCTCCATGATTCTTGCCTCCAATTAGAAGGGAAAGAGAGAGGAGATCTAGATCTACCATTTCACCAATCAATCTCTCCTCTAAGTGAGGGGAAGCTTTTGGATCTAGATCTTGGAAGAATTTGGTGTTCTTCTTTGTTCTTCCTCTCTTCTCCCCCCAATAGCATTAGTTGCTTTGGTGGGATTTGAGAGTGAAGGATTTTGAGCACTTCTTGTGTTCTTACCCATTGCATCGGTTGCATCGGTTTGAGTTCTCCACGGTGATACGTGGAAATCGAAGTTGAGAAGCTTGTTACTCTTGGGTACTTGGGGTGCCCTAGAGCTTGTCCTCTTGGGTACTTGGAGTGCCCTAGACGGTCCTAGTTGATCTCGGAGTTTTGGTGGCTCGCGGGATTGTTGGGAGCCTTCAATTAAGTTGTGGAGACGCACCCCAACCTTGTGATTCTTGTGGCTTTGGGAGCCGCGGGAATTCGGTGAGAGCCTCCAATTAAGTTGTGGAGTGTGCCTCATCCTTGTACGGGTTCGGTGACCACCTTTTAAGTGTCCCATAGTGGTTCGTGGCACTCCGCATTGGTGGAGGCACGAAGGAGATTATGGTGTGCCATTTGACGGCTATTCGGTGATCACTTTTTGACTCCGCACCGCTCCAACGGAGACGTAGCTTCCATTGGGAAGTGAACTTCGGGATAAATCATCGTCTCCAAGTGCCTCGGTATTTCTATACTCGAGCTTCTTACTTATGCTATTTACTTTGTGATAGCCATCGAGTTTGAAGTAATATATCTTGCTATCACATATTTGCTTATATTGTTTAACATAAGTTGTTGGTGCACATAGGTAAACCTAGATTGTTTAGGTTTCGTGCTTGATAAATTAAAGCTAGTTTTATTCCGCATTTATTCAAGCCTAAACCATAAAGAATTATAATCGCCTATTCACCCCCCTCTAGGCGACATCCGTGTCCTTTCAAAGTTTCACCACAAATAGCAACCTTTACCGTGGGGACCCACATCGAAGGTTCAAAACTCATTGGAACATAATCATAGTATTCACGAATCTGATTATAACCTTCTTTTAAACAAGATAAATTTGTCGCAAGAGTATTTAATCTAGCATGAATTCTAACAAGAGCTGAATCAAATTTATTAGCTGAGCTAGAAGATGCAACCAACTTTTTTATGGCATTAAAAGCTTGATCCCTATCACAATGAAGGAAATCTCCTCCCACTACAGCATCCAGAGCATATCTATAACAAAGAACAAGCCCAAAATAAAAGCTACTAAGAAGCAGACCTAAAGTCATTTTAGGCTCGGTTTTACCATAAGAATCAAAAATTCTAGACCAAGCTTCTTTAAAACTCTCCTCACTCCCTTGTTTGAAGGTGAAGACTAATTCCTCATGTGACATAGTGACAGGAATAGAACTAGATATGATAATGAACTGAAAATAAACTAGATGCAAGTAACTATTTTTTTTGTATTTTTGATAAAGAGAGCAAACAAGACAAAATAAAAATAAACTAAGCAAGATAATAACAAAGTAAAGAGATTGGAAGTGAGAGACTCCCCTTGCAGAAGGATTGACCTCCCCGGCAACGGCGCCAGAAAACTTGGCGTCGTAGGGGAGGTAAAAGCCTGCTGAACCGAAGTGCCTTCCTCTCCCCGGCAACGGCGCTAGAAAACTTGCTTGATGCGTGTAAACCACACGTTCGTTGGGAGAGCCCAAGAGTAAGGTTTGATGAGTGTACTAGCAAGTCTTCCCTCAGTAAGACTACCAAGGTTATCAATACAGTAGGAGGTGAAGACACTTCTGAAGGTGTTAACGGCGCCAGAAAAGTACTTGCGTCGAAGGGGAAGTCCTGACGGTTGACTTGGAACCTGCACACAAGACAATCAAACTACTTTGCCCCAACGAATCAGTGAGGGTGTCAATCTCACCGGCTTGCTGAAAACAAAGGATTAAAAGTGTTGCGTGGAAAATGATGTTTGTTTGCAGAGAATTAAAAAGAACAATGATTGCAGTAGGTTGTGTTATCAGATGTAAAAGAATGGACCAGGGTCCACAATTCACTAGTGGTGTCTCTCCATAAAAATAACTAACATGCTGGGTAAACAAATTACAGCTGGGCAATTGACAATATTGAAAAGTGCATAATATGCATGTGCAAGTTGTGGTGTCTACTATGAGATTCATTTGGGCATTACAACATGGTACACAGACCGCTATCCAGCATGCATCTGTGCCTAAATAGTCCACCTTCAGGTTAGTATCCGTACCCCTCTAGTAATAAGTTGCAAGCAACAGACAATTGCATTAAGTAAAGTGCATAATGTAAACAACACATTTATCCTTAGACAAAACATTGCTGTTTTACCCCTAGGGGCAACAGCACATCCACAACCTTAGAGGTTGCTGTCACTTCCCTAGATTAAATGGAGACTGAACCCACTATCTAGCATAAATACTCCCTCTTGGAGTCACAAGCATCCACTTGGCCAGAGTATCAACAAGTAACGGAGAGCATGCAAGATCATAAATGACATAGACATGATAATTCAATATTCAACTTGACATAGTATCAATATTCACCGGATCCCAGCAAACACAACATGTAGCATTACAATAAGATGATCATGATCATGATAGGCAGCTCACAAGATCTAAACATGATGGCACAAAAGGAGAAGACAACCATCTAGCTACTGCTATGGACCCATAGTCCAAAGATGAACTACTCACACATCACTCCGGAGGCAGGCATGGCGATGTAGAGCCCTCCTGTGATGATTCCCCTCTCCGGCAGGGTGCCGGGAAGAGCTTCAGAACCCTCCCGAGTTAGGGTTGACGGCGGCGGCAGTTGTGGATCTTTTCGTGGATATTGACTCGGGTATCTAGGGTTTTCCCGAATAGATGAATATATAGGCGAAGGGGCGACGTCGGTGGAGACCCGTGGGCCCCTCACCACGTCACGGCGCGGCAGAAGGTGGGGCCGCGCCGCCACGTGGTGAGGACGTCTCGGTGCTCCTCTTCGTTTCTCCTCCGGACTCCGTGTACGTGACAGAAAAATAGGGACTTGACCTTTTGTTTCGTCCAATTCCGAGAATATTTCCAGAACAACTTTTTTGAAACCAAAAACAGCAGAAAACAGGAACTGACACTGTGGCATCTTGTTAATAGGTTAGTCCCAGAAAATGCATAAAAATGATATAAAGTGTAAGTAAAACATGTAGCAATTGGTATAATATAAGCATGGAACATCAGAAATTATGGATACGTTGGAGACGTATCAGGCACCCTGGGCATTCACGAAGTTGGGCAATATTTGCTGCTGTGGCGAGCGATCGAGCGCGTCGCTCTCTCGACGGAGCCAGACCGCTTGCACTGGCTGTGGACCGCTAATGGCAAGCACACAGCGGAGTCGGCATACACTGCCACCTTTCACGGCTCGACTTCTTGCCCGGCATGGAAGCTCATCTGGAAGACATGGGCTCCGCCGCGAGTCAAGTTCTTTCATTGGCTTGCCAATCTCGGACGCTGCTGGACGGCCGACCGCCTAGCTCGCCGCGGCCTGCCGCACCCACCGTGCTGCCCAAGCTTTGCGACCAGGCGCCCGAGTCCATCCAACACCTGCTGCTGGAGTGCTCCTTCTCCAAGCAAGTATGGCATGAGGTCCTGTCGTGGTTGCGCCTGACCTGCCGCGTGCCCGATGGCGAGGAATCCCTGACGGACTGGTGGTGCAATGCGCGTCTGAACACGCCGAAACCTATGCGCAAAGGGCTCGCATCGGTGACATTGCTGATCCCATGGATGACATGGAAACATCGCAACGACTGCGTGTTCAACGCCGCAACCCCATCGACTAGCGCCTTGGTGAGCAAGATCAAAGAAGAAGCTACGCTTTGGGCGAGAGCCGGTGCACTAGGCTTGCGAGCCATTCTCCCAAACACCTGGGATGTACACTGATTTCGATAGCTAGCTGTGTGTATCCGGACCTCCTAGGAGGATGTAATAACTCTGCCTTTCCAATGTAAAGAAACGCAAAAGACTTTAAAAAGTAGTTTGATTGTGTTGTGTGTTGGTTCCGCATCAACAAACCATACTTCTGATACTGCTGGGGAGTGTTGCGTCAGAGACTCTCCATCACGCCATATTTTCTGGGGCCGTTGACAACCTTCTGAAGCACTTCTGATTTCTACTGGTTCGATAACCTTGGTAGATTACAAGGGAAAATCTGCTGCCGCACTACATCATACCTTCCTCTTGAGGTCTCCTAACGAGCGTGTGTTTTCACATCATCACACGGTAGGCTTTATTTCACTTCAGAAGTGCACGATGGAGATGAGAATGCTTGCATAAGGTGCTCCGATGATTCACATGATGATTATCTGCGCATGTCCGAGTCCATTGCCATTGATTGCTTGAACAAATTTGGTCGGGCAGTGGTTGTAGTGTTTGGACCAACATACTTGCGATCACCCGATGCGGTACTCTTTGGATCCCTGCAACGAATAAAGCAAGAGCCTTCTCTGGAATGCTTGGAAGTATCGACTGGATGCATTGACCATGAAAGAACCGTCCATTTGGTTGGAAGGGATGTACAAAGGCGCACTGTGGTTCTTGAGGCAGTGCCTACACATGTTATCTAGATTTGGCATACTTCTTTGGCATGTCAGGATGTCACAATGACATCAATATTCTGCAGTGTTCAAATGTCTTCGACAAGTTTGTTAATGGTCATAGTACTCCCGGATGAACTATGAGATAAATGTGCGTCCTGGATTGGAATCGCGCTCCCTAACGCAGAATAGCGCCGTTGGCCCATGCATGCAAAATAGCGCCGCTTTTAGATGCCCTAAGTCTCTGTAACAACCTAGTAATAGTGATTATCCATTGCATTTAAATCTGGTCGATCAGTCTCATGAAATTCTGAAGTTGTGAGTAACTTTTTTCTTGTCAAGAAAAAAAATGTGACTAATGTTGTTAGGCACCACTTGAACTAGGAATTGATCTGATCAAACCATGTGAGGCAAACGAACGAACCAGGTCTCCAACCCGACCCCAAACGTGACAGCCACGGCGTCAGCGCCGCCCCGCCGTCTAAAACCCTAAACCCAGCGCCGCCATATATACACACGCAGCCGCAAGCTTGACGATTTCCATCCCCCCCATCCGCCCTTGCCGGTGGTCGCCAGCCATGTCGCTCGACCGGAGCTTCTCCACCTCCGCCGCCCTCTCTCGCCTCCTAGCGCGCTGCCCCGCGCTCCGCTCCGACCCGCGCCTGCACGCCCTCGCGTCCGCGACCGCCGCGCCCTCGGCCGACGAAGTCGCCGCCGCGCTCGCTGAGCCGCTCCTCCACCCACGCTACACCCTCCCCATCGTCGGCTGCTTCCTGCCGCTCGCGCCCGTACTCCTCGAACGCGCCTCCGCGCTCCTCCGCACAGCCGGGCCCGCCCTCCTCGTCGACAGCGCCGCCAGCCAGGAGGAGGAGGCCGGGGAGGGGGATACCGGCGTCGTTGAGTTCTACCTCTCCAGGGGCAGGGGCTTGCGGCTGCACGAGCTCGCGTGCCTCGCGCTCGCCCGCGCCCTCGACCTCGCCCCCTACTTGCTCCGGTAAAGTCACTGCCATTCCCCACGCCGCTGCTATGAATTTGGAGTGCTACAATCGACACGTTTTGTTGTTTATTATATACGTGCAGTAATTGACTCGCCATCTAGTTCCTTGCTCTATTCAATTTGGCCTTCAGCTAGGCACCAAAACAGGCAAACACGTCGCATGTTGCTACAATTGTTTCCATTTTCCTAATTGATCAGGCAATACTCAATCTAAACTGATTCCTGTAGTTCAGACTGTTGACAGTGTGTGAATCCTGGCAAATTGTTTTCAGTATGAATACATCTGAGCGACTGAGCTATGTTCTGTATCAAAATTACTTTCAATTTTGTGGACGTCTAAATTTAGGTTATGTATCGGTTTGCACATTTTATCTCATATGCTATAAAATTTCCAGTTTGTTAATTATAGGATATTGTCTATTACAACACACACAAACCAAATAACCTCCCAAGTTCCTGGTTTTCTCTCTTGCTACTCCACACTTTGCTTAGACTGTTTGCCCAATTGCCGCAGAAGTACAAGTGATGCCATCATCAGGACTAATGATAAATTAATTAGGATAAAAAATAGTGTGCAATGATTTCATGTTTCTATTGCTCATCAGAATCACATATGCTTGGATGAAAATACACAACAGTACAACACACTTTTGGTTTAGTGGTTAGATAAATTTTATATGGACTGTTCTTTGTTCTTCATACTATCATAAATTTTCATATTTCCACAGGTACATGATGATTCTTCATGCATTAACGGCATGCAAGTGATTATAATATGCTACATGTCATATAATTTTCTAAAGACTGTTATCTGTTGCAGATATGTATTAAACTACTTCAAGTTTTCTCCACCACCATTCCAGAGATTTCTATGTGAAGATGTTCCACCGTCGTCGGTTCCTACCAAGGTATCAGTTTTTCATGCGGTAAATTATAAATTCGCGACTTATCCAATATTGCCCGTCGATATTTTTCACAATGCCCCGAGCCTTTAGTTCTTTAGTGCATGTATCATTCTAAGCACTCCATAGCTTGCATAGTATCTATCATCTCATCGACCTGATCTCAACTCATAGGGTAATCACTTCTCATATATCTCGTTACTATTTTGTTTTGTTTTTTCATCACTGTTGTAGATATTATATTACCATTGCATATGGTGAGGTTAACAACTAATAAGCTATTATTGCTACTATGTTTATAGAATCGTGACATAAAAATGGAAATCCATGTAGCTGGCCTTTTTCTCTAGGTGCATCTTGCACACAGTGCAATTGCAGTGATATGACTAATATCGTTTGCTTTCAGGGACTACATCTGTTCCTTGATGCCATACAAGTATCATATCGGTTTCTAGAATTGGAACCCAGGGTATTTTGTGAGCAATGGGACTGGTCTTGCTTTTTAGACCTTGTGAAGAGTACAGCTGATTTTTTAGCTGATGACCCACTTTATAGTGTTAGACTAGACTTAAGATGGTGCACAATACAAATACTCATGGTGGTTCTGAAAGCAAATGATAGGGGTATTGAAAGTTTTGGTCTCGGGGCAGATGCTGCATTTACATGTTTACTGAGGTTACTTCTCATTCTGTGTTCTTTATTATTGTTTTATCTGGATGTTGACTTACACTACTTGAAGATAACAAAGTTATTCATCTTCTAGATGGAAGGAATTTTGCATGGATACTTCCACAGAGAAAGCCTCATTGTATTTGCAAGCTGAAGAGAGCAATTCTAACATTGATATAACTTCTATGTCTGATACCTTGTCGGGTTGGCCAGAGGTTGCAATGGGGAAGGAGAATAGCGTTGCAAGGTATGTTCATTTGTCGTGCTTCCATTTTATGTTTCTCGCTGCATTCATCTTGCTTATAGTAATTTTAATTTGTTTTTCTCTGTTAGTCCGTTTGTGCTCACTGCCGCAATGAAGAAGAGTTTTGAGGTAGCTCTTGTAGCAGTTAGCCAGAGGTGGCCAGTGCTTCTCTATGGTCCTGTTGGAGCGGGAAAAACTGCACTGATCAACAAATTGGCACAGGATCACGGAAATCGTGGTATATATTTGTAATCTGCGACTGATATTGACGATGCTTAGAAACTTCTTTAGAAGTTTTTACACAGTTCAAAGCTTATCTGATGGTCCAGTCCTAGAAACTTCCGTAGAAGATTGTACATGCATGTATAGGAGTATGCATATGTAAACTATTGCATACCAATTATATATACCATTACAGTTTTCAACAAAGCATTCTGTTCTCTGCTAATTTCTGAGCTGAAATTTGCTTCATATAGTTTTTTTTTGTGTTGACACTTGCACTAGGCAATCAGAAATTGCAGCCATGTTCATGAGATAATTAGGCAGCCACATTGGAAGAAAAGTTTGGTTGAACTCCTACGAGTTCAAATAATTTTTTCTCCCAATTCGGATGGTTGCTGTGTGCCCGTTGTTGTCCACCAGTTTCCAAAATAACCTCATAGAAATGTCAGGTTCCAGCGATGGACTGTTTAACTCCCTGTTTACTTTTGTCGTCACTGGAGTAGTTTAGCTAAATCCATGGTTTTACACCTTTAAGACTATTGCAATGGAAGTATTCATTCGTTGTCATTTTGTCTAACCAAAAGTACATCTTCTCAACACTTGCGGAACAAATCCTATCATCCATGAGTTCACTACTAGTTGTCAGTGCATTTCTGTACTTAGTGCTAACTACTAATTACATTCGCAGTACTTTTTATCCACATGGACGAGCAAATGGATGGCAGGACCCTAATAGGAAGTTACATTTGCACGGAAGTACCTGGAGAATTTAAGTGGGCTCCTGGTTCTCTTACACAGGTAATGATCCCTCTGTGAATCCTCTGGAGATTCTTGCTGTAAATTGATCTTTACCATCTTGTTGGACAGGCTATTGTGAAAGGGTTTTGGATTGTGTTTGAAGACATCGACAAGGCACCCACTGATGTGCAGTCAATCTTACTACCTTTATTGGAAGGTTCAAACTCCTTCTCAATTGGGCACGCAGAGGTGAAAGTTGCTTTTGCCTTCTGATTGTTGGACATCATTATAATGCAATTGTGCGAGTGCATGTTAGAAGTGAAGAATACCTATGTAACTTGCGATGGTCGTCACTTACCTGCATATGCTTACTAATTCTGAAATTTCTAACACAGGCGGTTGAAGTTGCCGAGAGGTTCCGTTTATTTGCTACGGTGACCACATCAAAGCATGATGTTTCACATGCCCTAGAAGGTTCGTTCGTTTGATTAAGTTACTGCGTAATTACGTCTGCTTTACCACTGCTCTAACAATTTATGCGCTCATAGCTGTTTCGTTGAAAATTACATAAACCAAAGTCATGATATAACTTCTCACTGAACACCACACTGATACTCTGATAGTATTATATTTCTACAACCCCGAGACTTTACATGTTTATTTCATGGTTATCATTCCTTACCTCTTTTTATCAGGAAGATTAACCTATAGTGCTTTGTGGAGAAAGGTGATGCTGCGTGAACCTAACCGGGAAGACATGGTTAATATAGTTAATGGATGCTACCCAAGCTTGAAGCCCATCTCCTCTAAGCTCATAGGTAGATGAAATCATCTTCTAACATTGTTTTGCTAAGGGTCTGAACTTTGTAATTAATGCATCATCTGTCCTGTAGATACCTTTGAAAAGGTCAACTCTTTGGTATCTTATCAGTTTGGTGGGCTCAACTTAGCTGGAGGTTTATCTGATGGCATTCTGCATAGATTTTCATTAAGGTGCATACTTCTTGCAGCATTGCTTATTATTCCATCCTTAAGAACAAACTTCATAATCTTTTGTGAGATGCAAGTTTCATAATCTTCATCTATAGGGACCTGCTCAAATGGTGCAAGAGAATAAAGGGTGTTGATCTCAGCTTTGAGGGCCTGGGATTTGCATCTAGTGCCTATAAATTCATCTATCAAGAGGTTCTTTCTCTTTCTATCTTCTACTGTAATATAGTTTGTTGTTCTCCCCATGGTCATTAAAACACGTCATAGTGGGAATCGTGCAGTTAAATGTTTTGTGTGTTGGTCACTTAGTCAGATTAGCCACTTCAAAATGTGTGGGTTGGTTGTAATAATTTATAAACATCTTATATTTAGGAACGGAGGGAGTACATTGTTACTGTGATGAAAATTAGCTGGTTCAAGTTGCGTCGATCATGATTCATAATTGAAAATAATACATATTTTAAAGCCTGCTTTGACAAATGATTATCTCAGGAATATGCCACTTTGAGATGTGAAGTGTTGTTATTGTTTTTCATTTTCAAATCTGGATATATAATTATCACTTCCAACACATTGCAAAATATTATTAATAACTTATATTATGATTATGTAGTATTATCTAAAACAGCAGCGCATGTTGTCATGTTATTGTCCTAGTGGGAGGAAATGATTTATAAGAAACAACTCCATTATATAATTGTTTATCAGTTAATTAAACGACCCTTTGTCTTCTTTATCCAGGCTTCTGATATTTTTGCTGCCTCTCTATCATCTCCGGAGAAAAGGCTATATGTAGCAACAGAAATTGCTACCATATTGGGAGTTCCTCATCTAGCGGAGACCATGCAATCTACTGACAAGCCCATTATACAGGCATGTATACTAAGTTTCTCTCTCTCTCTCTCTCTCTCTATATATATATATATAAGACCTGTTCTGATCATTAAGTTTTGGTGAACTAATCATTCCTACTGCACAGGCTAGACACACCGACTTGCAAGTTGGCAGAGTTACGCTGCAGTGCGATGACAAACCAGTAATCAACATTGCTTTTTTCATTACATATTTCTTAAACTTCTGTTTGTTTGCTGATTCTGGGTTTCCAATATGCAGGTGTTGATTCAGAAGGGGCCTTTTGCTGATATTCGCCGTGCATTAGAAGTTCTTGAGAGGGTTGCATGTTCAGTAAAGTTTAACGAGCCTGTTCTTCTCGTTGGCGAAACTGGCACGGGGAAGACTACTCTTGTGCAAAACCTTGCTACCTGGCTTAAACGACCGTTGACTGTGGTGGTATGTACAAATATTACCATAATTATCTATACTGATTCAATTCCTTGTTTACTGTTGCAAAACCGGTGATCATCAAATTCGTTCATATCACAATTATATTATCTTGAATGAATTGCTTGTTTACCCTACAATTGATTCTACCTACCATGCGATTCCAAAGAATCAAATCAAGATCACATAAACCAGTGAATCTCCTGAACTATCAATCTATCATTCCATTCACCAGTGCCACTGTGGAACTCGGGCACAGCATATTCGATAGAATGTTATGTGGAACATGGTTGACTGTTCTGCAAATGTTTTCGAGGATAAAATTCATTTGCAAATGGCATAAAAACTGCATTTCCCGCTTCCGCTGTGACATAGAAAGTCCAAAATGTGTCCTGCAAAAGAAATGCATATCATATTTTCTGTCATGGTCACACAATCTTTGAGTTGTACGGCGTGATCTTAATGTTTTGTCTTGATATTTTCAGAACTTAAGCCAGCAAAGTGATATATCGGATCTCCTCGGTGGATTTAAGCCGACAGATGCTCGGTCAATATGCTTACCTCTTTATAATGAGTTCAAAGATCTTTTTTGTCGAAGTTTTTCTGCAAAGGTGAGGCCATCGCTTGGTTCTCCTGGTGTCATGCCATGTTTAAACTTCTTTGATCAGCCTACAGTTGGCTTGGTAGCTTGGTTATTCTTTCTAATACTCTGATGATCGAATGTTCAACATACTAGCTTGTTAGATTAAAAAAATTGCTATGTGTCTTATAAGTTGTATGAATTACCTTCAAGTCTTATGTTGATGGAAGGTTGGTTTGAGATGGATTATTGCCCCAGGGTTCTTTTGTTCTTAAATCCAAGATTTATACTCTATGATATTTATCGATTGAATTGTTTGCTTATTCAGGCAAATGAAGCTACATTACGTTCTTATGATTCATTTGTAATGGAGAAGAATTGGATAAAGTTACTACAACGTTTGGCCAAAGGTGCTAACAGAGTTCAGAAGCTACTTGAAAAAAGTTCCGAGGTCAGCGTTGGTATAAAGAGAAAAAGGCCACTGCCTTCCCAAGACAAAGTTCAGCAGCTACTTGAAGAAAGTTACAAGGTCAGCGTTGGTTCAAAGAGGAAAAGGCAGCTGCCTTCTCAAGTTATATCTGACTGGGGCTCCCTTTCTTCCAGGCTAAATGCTGCCTGTAGTCAAATTGTCTCAACCACTGGAATGTTTCAATTTGTGGAGGGTGCTTTCGTTTCAGCTATAAGAAATGGTCATTGGATTTTGCTTGATGAAGTTAACCTTGCACCTCCGGAGACTCTTCAGAGAATTGGTGCTGTACTGGATGGAGAGGGTGGTACACTGTGCCTGGCTGAAAGGGGTGATGTGGATTATATTGAGCGCCATCCTCGCTTCCGTATGTTTGCCTGTATGAATCCAGCAACTGACGCTGGGAAGAGAGAGTTGCCATCCACTTTTAGGAGCAGATTTACAGAATGCTTTGTTGATGATCTTATGGATGATGACGATCTCCGTCTTTTTGTCAGTAAATATCTGGATGGTCTGCATGCTGCTAAAGGAGTTATAGAGAACATTGTTCGTTTTTATAAAGCAGCAAAAAAGGAATCCGAAGAGAAGCTGCAGGATGGAGCTAATCAAAAGCCCCAGTTTACTCTGAGATCTCTTTCTCGTGCACTAGGTTATGTAAAAACCGGAGAGAAAACATTTGGCTTCAGGAAATCTCTTTATGATGGCTTCTGTATGTTCTTTCTTACAATGCTGGATGTCCCTAGTGCAAAAATCATTAACAATTTAATAGTATCTCTTTTGTTAAATGGAAGAGTACCACCAAGCATTTCTTTTGCTGATTACTTTGTGGAAAAATCTGAGCAACTGAATGTTTCGGAATCAGATGATTTTTTGTGCAGCTATGTGTTAACCAGCAGTGTTACCGATCACATAGTTAACCTTGCCCGTGCCGTTTACATAAAAAAATACCCTGTACTTCTGCAAGGTCCAACTTCAAGCGGTAAAACTAGCCTAGTGAGGTACCTTGCTGCAAAAACTGGCCATGAATTTGTCCGCATCAACAATCATGA
The DNA here is from genome assembly GCA_947311845.1 of Poa pratensis. Taxonomy (NCBI): domain Eukaryota; kingdom Viridiplantae; phylum Streptophyta; class Magnoliopsida; order Poales; family Poaceae; genus Poa; species Poa pratensis. The sequence goes on from CAMZMU010000064.1 coordinate 50,844,552, forward strand.
GCATACTGATCTTCAAGAATATCTTGGTCTGTATGTCCCCGACAGTCATGGGAAGCTTCAGTTTCAGGAGGGTGCTCTGGTGAAGGCTGTGCGTGAGGGGCACTGGATTGTGTTGGATGAGCTAAATCTTGCACCGTCAGATGTCTTGGAAGCTTTAAATAGACTGTTAGATGACAATAGGGAGCTGTTTATTCCAGAGCTTCAAGAGACTGTTACTGCTCATCCTGACTTCATGCTGTTTGCTACTCAAAATCCGCCTGTGCTTTATGGGGGACGCAAAATGCTGTCTAGAGCATTCCGCAACCGTTTCATTGAAGTGCATGTTGATGAAATCCCAGAAGATGAGCTAATCACAATTTTGGAGCAGCGGTGTACAGTTGCTCGCAGTTATGCCACAAAAATGGTTCAAGTTATGAAAGACTTGCAAATGCACAGACAAAATAGTAGAGTGTTTGCTGGCAGACATGGTTTTATTACACCACGAGATTTGTTCCGTTGGGCCAGTCGATACCGAACATTTGAGGGGAAGTCATATGAAGATCTGGCTAAGGATGGCTATTTACTTCTTGCGGAGAGATTAAGGGATGACAATGAGAAAGCTGTTGTTCAAGAAGCACTGGAACGCGACCTACGTGTTAAACTCAACATCCCTGATCTATATAACTCGGTACGTTTAATCTTTCTGTGGTATCTTGTTAACAATTCATTTTTCCAGCTTCGTTATCTATGTTATCGATGAAAACCCCCTTCTTAAAGAACACTTACTCATAAATCGTAATGTTGGTTTGAATACTGAAACAATATTGTTTGTTATGTTCTATAACCACACAATTCCTGAAAACACATGCATGTGAGCTACGTAGCACCGATACGGCCAGATGGATACGGCGATACGGGATACGGCAATTTCAGAAAACATCAATACGGCGATACGTCGAGTATATACAAAAAATTAATGAAATGCCATGTAACAAAGGCAGGAATAATTTAATGCATGAGATGAGATCAAAGTAGCCCCATCTGTTGGTTGCAGCTGCAGTTGCACTAGCACTACCACAACCAGAAGATTGACTGCCAGCAATGCCATACCCAAATCTTACTCCCTGGCCAGGCCCAACAATCAAAACATCAGAACGCAGCAGCAGAGCAAGCAAGAAGGCAAGATGGAGCAAGCAAGATCGGTAGCATTAGCAAGCAGAAATGCCGGATGCAGGACGGAAGCGGTTACCCTGATGCTCGTGACAGAGAGCCGGATCGAAGAGGGCCAAATCCAGGTGGTGGAGGGGCCATTCAGGGCGGCGACGGCGAAATTCCGGCCAGCGACGGCGACGCCTGGAGCTCCGGGCGGCAGCGGCCCATGCTGGCGGCGACGCGCGAGTGCTCGATCCCGTGCGAATAGATAGAATACAGAATAGATAGAATACAGAGAGAGCGTGGGTGGTTAGGTTAGAATCGAGTCGGGACTGGGCTATTCCCGTATCCCGGCCGTATCGCTGCCGTCTTCGAGCCGTATCGGGATTGTTTTCTTTATTTTTAAATCGGAAAAAGGGGACACGGCAGCGATACGCGTATCGGAGCCGTATCGCGCGTATCGGCGTATCGGCCACGTATTATACGGGGACACGGCGACTTTGGACGTATCGGTGCTTCGTAGCATGTGAGGGTGTTTGGTTAGGCTGGGCTTATAAGCCAAAGCCAAAAGCCAAATAAAAAGCCTAACCAAACACCTCTTAGTAGGCACTCAATGTAAAGTTCTGGTACACTTCAACCTGAAATATTTTGTTTTTAAACGTGCTGTAGTACAAGGCTTCAGATTTGTAGTTGCTAGCATTTTTACATGTATGGAAATTTGTTGTACATTGGAAGCTATTTGCCGACATATTATTAGAAGCAGAGTGATTGTACTATGCATGTTATTTGACTTGGCAAACAATCTCATTCGACCAAATATCTCCTTAATTCTTTGGGCAATGTTTGCATCTGCAGTAACCTGTCTATGTTTTTTAATGTGAAAAATCTAGTTGATCTTCTTGCTTAGCATATTTATTGTACTTTTATTGCCGCTTGGCTTTTGAGTCTGTTGTCTAATTTTGTGTTCTTTGTCTGCAGGAGGGCATCTATGGAGGTAACTTGTCTCCTCATGCTATAAGACAGAGAGTACAAGAAAGCTTTGGAAAGTGAGTTCTTGTCTTGTTTACTTTATACTACTTCAGTGTGTATTTTGCCTTCTCCTGATCTAATGAAGTATCTTTTTGATCTCTTGCAGTATCACTTGGACAAAAAGTATGTGGAGGCTGTTCTTCCTTATTGAGCGCTGTTACAGGTCACGGGAACCTGTCCTCCTTGTTGGTGAAACTGGTGGTGGGAAGACAACAGTTTGCCAGGTCTTAAGTGCTGTTCTTGGAGTGAAGTTACATATTTTGAACTGCCATCAGTATACCGAGACATCAGACTTCATTGGGGTCAGTATTGTGTTAATTACAATTTTACCACGAAATGTATTTTTGTATTGTGCTTCATAGATTTGGTTCACTAGCATAATGACATGACTGTTACTCGCAGGGATTTTGTCCTGTACGTGATAGGTCGAGAATAGGCCTGGAGTTTAAACATCTTATTTCGACAATGAAGGAAATGAAAATTTTCATTCATGTTGCAGGAGATGTGGTATGTTTTTTTGGTTCTGGCATGTGGTATTTCAGTGAAGGTTATGGACACTTTCCAATGTAGGGTAACTGATTTTCTATTGTTTACAGCTATTTCCTTCTGATATATCTGGAGCTGTTAGCGTCATAAATCATATAAATGGAATACTTGATAGATACAGAAGAGAAACGGAACTTTTTCCGGAGGTGGAACCCCACGAGCTTGATGACATGGAGCAAATTAAGTTGAAACTGACACATCTCCACCAGAATTGGCAGAAAATTTTCCGTTGGCAGGATGGGCCACTTGTGGAAGCAATGAAGAGTGGAGATCTTTTCCTTATTGACGAAATTTCGTTGGCTGATGACAGTGTACTTGAACGGCTGAACAGTGTTCTGGAACCTGAAAGAAAACTGGTATGCCTTCGTAATTTGCAACTATCTACTGGAATTGCATGTTTTTCCTATCAAAGTAGCAACACATGGATAATGAAAGGAGTTACCCCCTTCGTTCGAAATTATAAGATGTTTTAAACATTTCAAGATAGACTAGATACGGACTGAAATGAGTGAATCTACACAAACACTTCGAGGTACATCCAGTCCGAAAAGCTAAAACATCTTATATTTCGGAACGGAGGTAGTAATAAACTTGGAAAATTTAAGGGCCTAAGTTACTCAACTTAAGGGACCTACAATATGATATACTCTAAATGTTATTTGGCATGTGCACTGCTGATATTATTAAATTTAGTTTTCTTAGCTAATGTATAGTTTTCTTAGAGCATCTCCACCGGCGCTCCTAATAGCGCTATTGGGAGCGTCAATCAAAAAAACTCTCCACCGGCGCTCCCAATAGCAAAAATAATTGCCAGCTGTTCCAACACAGCGTCCGACACGCCCACATTGACCCCAGGTTCTAGGGAGCGAAGCGGGGTTGCCGGCAACACGCGGCAACCAAATCCAGCTCAGCCTCACACCACCAACCCCACCCGTCAGTCTGCCAAATCCCCACCTACGCCTCTCTCTCCTCTCTCTATTTCTCTCACCCTTCCATCTTTTCCCCCACCGTTGACGGATCTTCAACCCCCAACTCCGGTCAGCACCGAGCACGCATCCCGGACAGCACAACCTCCGCCACTGCGCGTCAATTTCAGCTCCATGTAGAGCTCGCGACGACCGGCTGTGGCTTCCGTGGGCGGCGTCCATGGTGAGCCGGTCCTCGGAGCTCTGCGCGTCGCCCGACGCCGTTCTGCACCAGCCACGGAGCTCGGCGTCATGCAGCCTCAGTCACCCACGGGTGTCTGAGGCCGTTCTGCACCAGCCGTGGAGCTCGGCGTCACGCGCGGGCGATGCAGAGCGAGCTGCGGCCTGGCGGCTTCAGTTTGTGGATGCCAACCTTGAGCGCGCCTGCTCCGACGAGTCCGTCGCCAGTGAAGTGCAGGCCTAGAGGCACAAGGCAAGCACCAGCTCCTCGACCTCCTTCAGCTGAGCACGTACAATACATGGAGGAGCTCGCGAACGGCGGGTCAGCTATGGGCGGCCAGCCGGCCGTTCTTCCGCTCACAAGGTGTTTGTGCTAACGACAGCTATTGGGAGTTTGGTACTGGGGTTTACCGGTGTGGAGATCTTTTTATTTTGTCCGCATTTGTGAAAAGTAGTTGCCGCATGCTCCCAACAGATGCCGGCAAAGTCGTTGCCGGACACCCTATTGGGCGTACCGGTGGAGATGCTCTTAGCTTAAATTCCTTATTGATCTCGATGCAATGGCAGATCGGGTGAGAAAGCTAGAGGGGTTTGAGAGATAGGAAATCGAGTGCAGGGATATTTTCTTATTGCTTGCTCTCACGAATTATATTTCCTTCTATAGGCCTGACTTAACTTGTTCTGCTAAGACCCAACTCTTATTGTATCAATACAATCGAGCCGAAACTCATGTCCCTAGCAATCCTTAAAATTCTAAATCTACCAGGCCAATCTAAATCAAACTAGCTTGGATTCTTCTTTAGGCTGCTGATGCTGTCAACAACAGAACGACCATCTCCACATTTGCTTAGTTACTGGTTTTCACCAATTTCCTTAGTTACTGGTTTTCACCAGTTGAGCAATGCGAGATTGTTGTACATTTGGGATTGCTGGAAACTCACTGACTGTAAAACTGTAAATGCTTGCGAGTGTATTTTTTATAAGTAAATTGCCTTTTGATATCTTCATGGTTCTTGCACTTGCTTATCCAGTTCCTGCAATTGATGTTTTTGATACCTAAATTGTGTTGAATATTCTACTACTCTTTCTCCTGGTTCATTTTTTTAATTTATGTTCAATCATGTCTTTTTGTTTTTGTTTTTATAGTCACTGGCTGAGAAAGGTGGTTCTGTGCTAGAGAAGATTGTGGCACATCCAAACTTTTTTATCCTTGCAACAATGAATCCAGGTGGTGACTATGGTAAAAAAGAGCTTTCACCAGCACTAAGAAATCGATTCACAGAACTCTGGGTTCCTGCTGTTACGGATGTTGTTGAACTTAAGAGCATAGCTACAGAAAGTTCAGCAAAGCCGAGCTCTCTCACTTTGGAGATTGCATCGTTAATTTCTGGAACTGGTTCAATCAATTGCAGACTGGAAGAATGCTCACCATCCGAGATCTTTTATCCTGGATTTCATTTATCAACGTGACAGAGATAAGTCTTGGACCACAACAAGCTTTAATACATGGTCTGTTCCTTATATTGCTTGATGGGCTCGCACTGGGAATGAATTTGTCTAAATCTGAGGCTACCGAGTTAAGAAGGAGTTGCCTGTCCTTACTTCTAGAAGAGCTGCAGAAGGTTGAGGGGAAACCGTTGAACTCGGACTTGAATGATCTAAAGAATTATGGTTGGGGTGATGATATGAGAAAAGTTTATGTTGATTGTAATCATACAGATCATTTTGGCATTGCACCATTTTATATTCCTAAAGGTCATCTTGCATGTAAGCAGCAGGGATTTGAATTCACGCACCTACTCCTAGTAAGAATGTTTTGCGAGTATTGCGTGGTATGCAACTACCAAAACCTCTTCTACTAGAAGGTAGTCCTGGAGTTGGAAAAACAAGCTTAATTGTGGAATTAGCTAAATCTTCTGGTCATAAAGTTGTACGAATAAACCTATCGGAGCAGACAGATATGATGGATCTTTTAGGTTCAGACTTGCCAGCTGAAGGGGAAATGGAATAGAATTTGCCTGGTCTGATGGTATTCTTCTTCAGGCTTTAAAGAATGGAAGTTGGGTTTTATTGGATGAAATCAATCTGGCTCCCCAATCTGTCCTAGAAGGTCTCAATGCCATTTTGGATCACCGTGCAGAGGTCTATATACCTGAGCTTGGTCAAACTTACAAATGTCCACCGTCATTTCGTGTCTTTGCGTGCCAGAATCCTTCGTCGCAGGGTGGTGGGCGGAAAGGCCTTCCCAAGTCCTTCCTGAACCGCTTCACCAAGGTTTATGCTGACGAATTAAAAGAAGAAGATTATTTTTCCATATGTAAATCAAAATATCCATTACTCAGTGAAGATCTCCTCAGAAATTGATTCAGTTTAACAATAGGCTCTTCATGGATACCATGATACAAAGAAAGTATGGCCAAGAAGGTTCTCCTTGGGAATTTAATCTTCGTGATATTATTAGGTCTTGTGAGATTATAGCAGGTTCACCAGATACTTCAAGAATGACTGCTTTTTAAATGCTGTCTACCTTCAACGAATGCGGACTGCAATTGACCGTGATGAAGTTCTCAAGCTCTTTGAAGAAGTGTTTCGAATAAAGCCCAGCATTCATCATTCGAAAATGCTTTATGTTGATGCGAATTGCTTAGCTGTTGGAAGTGCATCTATTAGAAGAAATAACTTCCGGTCATATGAAGTTCACAGTAACAAACTTAACATACTTCCTAGTATTCTTCATAGCCTTGAAGCTGCTATCCACTGCATCCATCAAGGTTGGTTGTGCATTCTTGTTGGACAGCACTCATCTGGGAAAACTTCATTGATCCGCTTGCTAGCTCAGCTGTCTGGCAATACATTGCATGAGTTGAATTTGTCATCTGCAACTGATGTGTCCGAATTGCTGGGATGTTTTGAACAGTATAACTTCTTTAGGCAGTATAAAGAGGTCATATCACGAGTTGAGCATTATGTTGACGAATATTTCAGCCTGAGTATGGATATACATTGGAGGGAGTTCATTATGAACAGGAAGGCTTTGTTTGTTAAATGGTTTGAATTTGTCGTTGCAAAGAAGTACTCTAAAATTCGTACTTCCACATTTATTGAGATGAGCAAGAGTGCATCTTTGCCACCACTGAGCTTGGTCACTGACATAGTTGAGCAAATGAAGTCTGATCTGGAAATGAATAACTTGCCGGCATCATTCACCAAAGATGAGCTGACTAAAACACTTAAGTCGATCTACAGCTTGCAGCAGAAAGAAAGCATACACCAACCAGTTAGATTTGAATGGGTTGATGGGGATTTGATCAGGGCCATTGAATCCGGTGAATGGGTTGTTCTGGACAATGCAAATTTGTGTAATCCTACTGTATGTTTACTAATCTCTTGTACTTTCAATTTATCTTGCAATTTGGTTTTGCTAATTTTCTATTTTATTTCCTTTGATCTGTCAGGTGCTTGACAGGATAAATTCTTTGGTTGAGCAAGAAAGGTCCATTGTAGTCAATGAATGTGGTCTTGTAGATGGGAATCCTGTAGTTCTTGAGGCCCATCCCAAGTTCCGAATGTTTTTGACAGTTAATGCAAAGTATGGTGAAGTTTCAAGAGCTATGCGAAACAGAGGAGTGGAGATCTATCTGATGAGCAAAGTTGGTGCTTGGAAAAATGCACCTATGTGCCTCAGGATAGTGAGAGGAAGGACGTGACAAAGTTTTTAATTTCTTGTGGTATACCAAGAATGGAATTGATTCGTCAATGACTGAAGCACACTTATATGCAAAAGCTGCTGGCTTACGTCTTGGTATAAGTATTACACTTCTTGAGATCACACGATGGGTTCAACTGTTCCAACAGCTTCTTATTAAAGGAAATCAGCTTCTTTGGAGCCTCCATCTAAGTTGGGAACACACTTACCTACCATCTTTGGGTCAAGTTGATGGATCTGATGTTGTCAAGGAGGGAAACTAAGGTTTTGACTAATTTTAATGGTTGTTCAGCTGGTTCACATTATGGGTTTTCATTCTCTTTGCCGGTGGTTGGCCGATTGAACACAAACTAAGGGATTTCATTTGGTACTCAAAAGAATCCTGCGTCCAAAGAAATTGCATGTATCTACAATCATTGGGTGCCCAGTATGCTGCTTATCAGATAAGCAACTTTGAAGGTAGTTCATCTTTATTGGGACCTATTAGTAACATCCACCCATCTATTCTTCCTGCCTCAAGCTTATCTGCACTGCAATTTCCAACACTGTCCATTCAACATTTTGTTAAGACTCGTGTAACCGGGGTATTCAATTCAGAGTTAGCTGATCAGATGCTTTTCATAGCTGCAAACTGGGTAATAGAGCAATCTACGATAAGTGATCTTGAATTGTATGGCATATGGTTTAAGTGGTATAATTGCCTGCTTCAGCCGTACTGCAGCTTCTTTGGAAACTATGCTGATATTCTTAGGCAATTAACTGAGCATCCTATTTGGCAGAGCATCCTCGAATGCTACTGGGAAATAATTGCTTATCACAGGGTTGATGTTGCTGCTCATCCTATTCCATTGCTGTCGATGAAATTGTTAGATATGGCAAGTTGCGACACACTTAAAGCTTGCCAAAAGCGGCTTCATAGAGCTCTTCATGGTTTGAGGTTGCTGCGGCTTACATTACAGCAATGGCAAGCTGAGACAACTTTTCCGATTATGCTGTGCTAAAAGCCACTCTGTTGCCGGCATTGAAGTCCCTCAGATGCTTGGAGGATGAGGTACTCAAGATAATTGTGAAATCTCGGAAGCTGCTGCAGATATACACTCGTCTCCTGGATTATCACAGGTCGATATGGAAGATGATAGTTTTATCTCAGTACGAGGGTTTACCAGTTGTTTGGAATCTTTTGAGGAAAGAAATACTTAAGCTACGGCCAAGATTCCCAACAGAAGTTGGTGTCTTTTTGGTAAGTTATCCTTTTCTTTTCTTAGTGACACTACTAACTGATTGTAAACTGACATCACAAACATACAGATGGAAAGCGTCAATCTAAACAATCTCCAAGATTTCAATTTACACTATAGCAAACCAACTTTGTGGGCTCTTGGTGGTCATCCTCTTGTACCATCACCTGGCAGCGTCTTCTACAAAATTCAAGAAATTGTAGCATTTTGTGCAGTTGTTTGGCCGAGGAAGAATCTTTCAAAGAAATGTCTTGATGGTAATATTATTGTGGACCTGGCAGCTAAAACATCATCCACGCTTGTGTAGGCACCATCCAAGTTTGATCTCCTTTTGTTGCTTGCAGATAAAGAGCAAATAATTGATGCCATGTTGTCAGCCAACCATGATCTTAGACGCCTTGCATTGGATGGTACTCATACATTATTTGAAAGATCTTTTTGAGGCTCATACTTTTTTCCTAGAATACAAAATGATGTGACGATTTTCTCTTATATTTTTATGTTCAGAGGCAGTCCACTGTTATCCTAGATTATTTTCTATATGTTGATTGCATTTTTGCTCTTTTAGATCTACCGAGGCACAATTTTGTTTAAATATCAAAGTCTATTTGGCTTTCTTATATTTTTGCACTTCCATCTGCTTAGTAGATTATTTCCAGATTTATCACTTTGATAATGGTGAGTTTTTGTAATGATTCTATTGTATTTGTGTCAAGGTCTATCTTTGGCTTTTCGAACTGCAACTTCTGACGAAGAGGAGTGTGCAGTTGTGGCCCACTTGGAGGAAATTCATAAGGTTTTTTTGTTCATTGTCATTTTATTAGATGGATTTTGTCATATTTTTTTGTCTTACTGCATTTTCTTGATATAGATGCTTGTTAAAAGGTTGACTGTGAAAGGAACAATCATGGATTATTGTCAAAGACTTCAACTGCTGAAACAAAAATCTGTTGCTCAGTCTCATCCAGTATTTTATGCAACACTAAAGGTTTCAGCGGTTGGTTAGCGAGTCTTCCTTTGCTCAACTTGAAGAGCTTGAACTTGGATACTGCTTTACTTCAATGCCTATCCAAGTGCACACAACTAGATTGTTCTGAAATTCATCAGGTCTCTATCTCTCCCTCCCACCAACTTTTAGATGATTTTGTCCGGTCCTTTGACACTCTTAAATATAACATTTGCTGGCTTTTGAAACCAATTATGTTCTTTCCACATTTTTCCATGGCAACTGAGTATTTTACGTGAAGAACCAGTAGGATGCAGAGGCATTTGATGTGCAGAGGCATTTGTAATATTATGCAGTTTTGTTTTTCCTTTCAGATCATTGCAAACTCAGAAGCCTTGCTTAACTATGCTATGGACTACTCGATGGAGTTATCCTCAAGATCTCCTTTGGACTTTACTCAACATCGGATGATTTTGTGGGTTCATGATGCTGGGCCACAGTTGATAATGGTAAAAACAATATCTGTACTTTGGACATAGCTCGTCACAGTTGTGTGGTTATTTTTGTTATAACTTAAAGTTGACACTTAAAATGTTGTGCAGTCCATGTAAAAGTTGCTAGTTCGCTTCTTGAAATGTGGTACAACTATCACACGTCTTTGTGGACTTATTGCTCTGGAAGTCCAAAGGTTTTTCTCCTCGACTTTACATATAGCTCCGAAAATATTTTAAGACAATCATTATTCTTCCCTACTGATTTATTCATTTTTAGGCCCTGCTGCCTGGACATGATGAAACCTGTGATCTAGCACACCTGGCAAAAATGGATGCCATCAATACTATTATGTACGATGCTATTTTCATTTATCCCTTATCTCTTTTTTTATTCAGTTAGAAGTAATTGAGTGCATAGTGGTTGTGCCCTGCTTCTACTCATATGCACAAATGCTAGGAAGTAATTATGCTAATGGTTGGGTCTTAAGGGATGTCTATATTCTTACTGCTGTCTGTGTCTGCAGACAAGGGGATTTATGTGTGATGGATTATCAGAAGAACTGTTTGATGCTTAGAATGTCATCTAGAAACCTCTGGGAAGGTGTCTCTAATGCAGGAATCTTAGTTAGAAGTCTCTATTCCTCTGCCGATTCTCTCTTTAAACAGGTAATCGTCTATCTATCTGTCTGTGTCCAGCCACCCTCTACAGTTTTCTGGTGCTGATTATCTGTTGCAGATCATATTTGTCCATAAGAAGCATTTCAAGCAAGAAGAGTACAAGCAGTTAGAGTACATCCTCTTCCAAAAGTCGGCACATTATCTAGAGGTTTGTTATCATCCTCGTGATGTTGTTTAGAGTCTCACGTACCGTTGCAAGTTTCATTTCCTTCACATTCATGTAATCCAATCCACCATTTTAGCTGACAAGCAACCATTCTTTTGTTTCACACATAAACTACCGGTGTATGTTGGAACTTTGCTGGTTTGGACATTTAAGCTGCTGTTGAAACTTAATAGTTTCTGTTCATAAAATTTGTGGATACACTACTTTGTAATGAATGGTAATGGTGATTTTGAATCTGTACACATCTATTGTACTCATTGCTTGTTCACGACTTCATGACTTGAAACATGAACTACTGATTTTGTTTAGTTGTTTACCATATAAAAATCTGACGAATATAAAACTACCTCAGTCCAGATACATGCTATCTTTGTTAGTTTTTGTTCTTGCCATTATTTTATTTTTAAGTTTACGTTCTACTCCCTCCATTTTTAATTATAAGACGTTTTATACTTTGTTCACATTCAGATATCTACAAATGTACCTAGACACTTTTTAGTGTATATGTACACTCATTTTGCTCCGCATGTAGACAACATGTATATCACCTAAAACATCTTATTTAAAAACGGAGGGAGTAGTAATTTTCTGGTGCTTTGCATGTTTATGCATATCTTGCTCCATCACAGAAAGAAGACCTACATACTGCTTGTGCACTGCTATCTTCTTCAAGTCATGGAGTACTGGCTTCACTCGCAGGGCCAGATAAACTTGTAGGGTCATTGCTTCTGGAGTTGTACTCATCGCACTCATATGGTATGTTCATTTGGATCTTTAGTATGTAGTCAATAAATGATCAACCAATATCTGAAATTGGATAGCTCAGTTACATGCTGCTTTCTGGTTCGATATTTACTGTTTGCCCATTGTCGTTTATTGGTTCAGTTGTGTAGAACTCTAGATAGTAGCTTGTGTAAAGCGAGATATATAGATTGACTACCGAGAACAGTTAGGTACAGCAGCACCAACTACAGTTTTCGAATACTTTCTACCGCCTTTTCCATTACAGTTGCACTGTGAACTGTTTACTATACGACTTTCTCTCTGATGTTCTATTCGTTTTAGCAGATGCTGTACCTTTTGTTTCTAAATATCTTTTGTGGTCTTGCAGACTCTTTATTGCATCTTGGGGCTGCCTGGGTGTATATTGGCCAGTTGCGGTTCCAGTTATTGTTGAGCTCATACAATCCAGACCCTACATTCTTATCTGCTTTTATGCACTCTCAGATTCTGGAAAAGATTTCGCTCCAGGATCTCGAGGGAAAGGTAAAAATTCTTTTGTTGCTTTGGCGCATGGCTTGAAATGTGTGCCCTGAATAAGCCGTTTTGCAAAAGTAAGCTTTTTGTTTAGAACATGGATTCACCACAACAAGTATCGTTGACCTATACAATCCAAGTTTCATTGGTAAAACTGTTTTCATTGTTTTTTGTATTTTCTAAAAAATATACCTACAGAGTGGTTGCCAACGAATAGTCTAGCAAATTTATGGCGTCTGTTTTTCTAATAGGTACACCATGAATGTGAGGAATTGGCTGGCTCCAGCTCAACAGAAGATGGTCAGGTTCAACAGTCAATGCAAGAGCTAAAAACTGAAGAGAAGAAGATGCGGGCGAAGGTTTTCTTCTTATAATTGCATGGCATCCAGTGTTTATTGTTCAAAGTTCTAGTTGTTCCTTATTTTAAAATCTGCCGATTCTACCTCTCTTCTAGTGTTTTTTCCACTTGTTAATCTCTTTGGTGGTCGTGGACTGGATGACATGAATTAAGCTATATAAATGTCCTGCCTCCTAAAGTAACATGCATAATGCATGTTTTCTCTGCAATTTGCTTTACATGGTAGTGAGTTGGTGGTGCTACACACCTGAATAGCTTGTTGAGACAAGTGTTCGGACTGATTGCCATATTTTGTAAGATGGAAGCTGGCCAGACCTCAGTAGGAATATGCAATCTTGCATTACACCTGATACTTATTTTTATTGATGTGATCTATCCATGTGTGCAGTGGAATGGACAACATTTGTACTTATCCTCGTACACTATTCTGCAGGTTGTATTTCGACCTCAACAGTCTAAGCACAAGGGTTTGATTGCAGCGTGCTGTGAGTTTGAGGAACGGTTGTCTGACTGCAAGGATCTATTAGTTTATTTAAACTGCAAAGGTGCTGGTCAATTGGAGTTCGATAGAATCTTCAATTGGCAGGTGAGATTTCTTGGGACTCAATTTAGTATCTTCTATTGGCATTGGGGCTATGTTTTGTTCTTCTCTTTTCACTCTTCAGTAACTGCAGTTAAAATCGACTGGTCTTGCAATCATTCTATGACAGATAACATCAGGAAGCTTTATCAAGAGGCTGACAGAAGAGTATGGGGAATATGTTGATTTGATTCAACCAGTGCAAGTCGCCGTTTACGAAATGAAACTTGGCTTGGCAATTGCTCTATCTGGTTCTCTTGAGAGAGAATATTTAAAGAAGGTCAAAGAAGATGATATTGAAAGGGTTCTGGTATGTATGTGTTTGGATCTGTAGTTGAAATATGCAGATTTTCTTCATGGATATCTACCAATAATCTTTTAAAATAGATATACTGTAAAACACACTTTATATAGTAAAATTAGTTCACTTCACCAATCAATACCTGTCCTCGACTACTCGGCTAATGTTGAAGTGATGGATACATGATGCTGATGTTGGTACTACAATCATTTTATGTGCTGCAGGGTGCAGTTTTTGCTTTCATGCAGTTTCCCAATCGATCTGTTGCTGGAATGGCCTTAGTGGGCGTTCCAGATTTAACAAATTATTCAATGGGTGATCAGTTGGAAACTAAATACAGTGAGTTCGGTGATGTACACATATTGGAGAAGCTATCTCGTGTGTCAAGTCAGTTCAAAGTTGGTGAAGTTGCAGAAAGAGTGGTTAGTAAAGCGAATTGTCTTCTATCCAATTCAATTTTGTGCCTCTGTATACCATGAGAATTTGAAAAAAAAGCTTTTAGTTAATGGTTTCTGTATTGATTGCAGAGATCCCATTCTCAGATGCTAGTATCATTTCATCATGTTTCTTTAGTACGAACAACGCACCGTGTCTGCCATTCCCTTATCATGGATAAAACTTCTTATCTGGTATGTACTCCTATCGTCATTGTTAATAAACCCCAAATGGAGTGAATGTGTGGTCTCTTACCAGTTTCCCTTTCCAGTCTTTGAAGGAGATCTTCGACTATTTTAAAAGCATGTGGATCGATATGAAATCTAGTGTGAAGGCTAGGGAAATTGACGACTCTCAGTATTACAAGTTCAGGTCCCGTATCATAGATATACAGGACATTTTTAAAGGAGACGTGCCTTCACTTTCAGATATGGACTCTGAAGACAATGCTGGTCCAGACAATGAAGAAAAATTAGAGCTTGAGTTTTTCAAAATTATGGTATCTTCCCTTTTTTTTGTATTCCTTACGATCACTTATATATAAATTTTTATTTACCAATCTTGTTTTCTTCAGGAGGGAAGTGATGTGAATGATGGTTTTGTTGAAGACAAATGGGATCTTGTTCCAGAGTCTGCTTTGAAATGTATTATATCAACACATAACCAACTGTTTGGATCCCCTGATCTTATTGAAAAGGTAAGGGCAACATGAGAAAAAATGCATCTTTCGTTAACATCATGATCAGTTGGAATGCGTGTTTGGTTGTTCATGGGAACGGGGGTTGATAATTTTCTCGACCTTCGTTCATTGTGTTTTCTTCTCAATCTTTTTTTAGATGGTATTTTCTTTGACATAGGAGATTGTCAAAGAGAATAAATAAGGAATTATTATGGGATAACTGTGTACATTCTCATAGCTAATTAATATTTTTCTTGGTGAATCTGTTCCAGCCTGAAAAATTCCAAGTTAGTGATAAGCAGAAACTTCAATCTTTCGTAGATTCCTATGATTTCGGTGCAAGACTACTGAAAGGTATGTACATGGTCTATGATTCCAAAGTTGTATGCTGGAATTGGCTTATTTGTGATATTATTTTCCAGGCCTGCCGGAATTGACGTCTTCAAAACTTGATGAGAAGCTCATGCCTGAGCATTTACTTCGTGTTTGTCTGGAATATCCACGAACTTCTGCAGCCGGTCTGGACAGCAATAGTTATAACGCTTACAAGGTATCGGGTCTTGCAAGTTGTACCTTGATACCCAGTTGATATTTCTCCTTGTTTAGTTTACTTCCTTATTGCAGGACCCAAATCCTCCTGTGTTGTTCAAAATGGTTGAGCCACTAACTGCACTTCAAGAGAATATTAGGGCCTTTTTAGATGAGTGGCCTGATCATCCAGGCCTACTGAAAATGTTGGAGATAATTGCTTCTCTTTTGGCGATGCCCTTGAGCACTCCTGTTTCAAAGGTCTGGTTTAAAATAAATTGTTTGTGTAATACTAATTTGCTGCTAAATGCTAAGCTGTCATGTTTTACTGTCGCCTTATTATTGAAGGCCTTACTTGGATTGCAATCAAATAATTTGTTTGTATAATACTAATTTGCTGCTAAATACTAAGCTGTCCTGTTTTACTGTCGCCTTATTATTGAAGGCCTTGCTTGGACTGCAACTGTTGGCTGGGAAAGCTCAAACATTGCAGGAAAATGACTCCAAGTTCTTTCTAAAAGGTAAAGGCTGAATCTTCAACATCTTGTACAGTAGGAAGACGAATGTGTGATGTTTGTAGTATATGCTTCCCATTTTTGTTTCAGATGGTAAAATTTTATAGTGTAAAATGTCTGGACTAATTATTTACTCTCTCCATTCCATAATATAAGATGTTCTAGATATCTCAAGGTGGACTAGGTACGGACTAAAATGAGTTAAGATACACACTAAAACGGTCTAGATGCATACTAATCTGAGAAAACTGAAAAAGCTAAAACATCTTATATTTAGGAACGGAGGGAGTACTAATTTTGACCTTACTCGAGATTTAGCATCTGTTTAGCATGGTTGGCTTTGTATTTACGGTTGCGACATTTCCAACATCTCAAAAATCATAAAACTATGCTGTTGGATGCTCTAATTTCATTTTCCTGACAGATAATCTTCCACCAATATTCATGCTTCTATCTTCAATGCAAAGGCTCGAGTTAGAATGTTGGCCTATACTGCTTGAAGAGGTCCAGGGAAAATATGAAAGTAATGCTGCAAAGGTGAGTTTGTGTTTAACATGCATGTCATTGTAGTTTATTATTATTTTGAATTTCGGCCTAAATAATATATTCTCGGACCACTGCAGCTATGGTTTCCATTGCGAGCCTTGCTTTGTCAGTCTTGTGGCATTCCAAACAATGATGATTCATCTATAATCAAGAGGTATGCATCTATAGTTGTTCTCTGTTATTGCCTGTGTATATATTTTCTCATGTTAGTTTGATTCAAAATGCAGCGTAGAGGAGTTTGTTCAAACATCAAATGTTGGAGAATTCAAGACACGCTTGCATCTCCTCCTTGCTTTCCATGGTGAATTTTCTGATGGGGCTAGTGTGGGTGTTTATTTAAGGTGAGGTCAAGAGTTTGCCGTGGACGTTACAATTGGCGACTTTATCTTTGCTTTCAGAACTTATTGTTTTTTAGTATTGCATCTCTGATATATGTTGAAAACTTGTCCTTTCATTCTGCAAATGTACATTTTTTTCTAATATTTTCTCCCTCTTGACAGTACTTCAGTGAAGAAATCCAGAACATCCTGTACAACGTATTTGGTTACTACATGCAGTTTTTGTCACTGTAAGTTGTTGTCACGTGAAGTCATTCCTAGCTCATTTCTTAACGGTTGGTTATAATATATTGTTTTGTCTACTTAGTGTTCATCGACAAATTGAAGCTGGTAAAGAATCTATTGAAAAGGAGTTGAAAGATCAGGTCAAGCTTTATCGATGGGAGCAAGATCCATACAGTCTTGCTTCGATCGAAAATTTCAAAAGGACGAGGCACAGAATATTTAAGCTTCTGCAACGGTTCAATGTATGTACTACTTGCTTATTGTTGTTATTTCTCAATGAATTAGTTTACTGGGAGCTTAGATTATTGTAGTTACCTGCCGCGCATACCAAAACAACACTCTCACTGAACTACTGTACTCGTCTTTTTTTACTTGGAATTACACCTGCAACCTGCAAGTCATATGCACTTCTTTAATGTTTTTTGCTATAAGAAGCAAGCATGTTACTAGGAAATAACCTTGCACAGAATAGGGTCTCTAATCTGCCATTTTTAGTGCTATAAATCCATGCTTATCTTCACTAGCAATTTGGAATTACATTTATTGGTCTATTTCATTTCTTTTTCATAGGACATTTTGCAAAAACCTGTCATTGCCCTACTGAATGAAGAGGCTACAGCAAGAAAAGTTCCAACTTGGCTTGATCCTGAGATATCCGAATCACAGTTTCCTGTTGACACAGAGAAACTTAGAGAAAGGTTGTCTCATAAGGACCATCAATATTTTATTAATTTGCACCTATTGCATCTTCTTAGGTTTCTTCCCTCTTCCAGGTTTTTGTGGTACAGCAAGTGGAAAAGTCAGGCTTCTCTGTCATTGCAAACTTTATTGCATACAAATGATAGTGCTGCTGCAGTTCCTAACGTGAAAGGTTTGACCAGCCCTCCTATGTGACAGCTTGTTCTTTCCCCGCATGTGTTTTGTCTCTTCATTTTTCCTCTGAGGTACCTTTTTGCTGACAGAATCTCTTACAGCTGTTGTGCACAATATGAACAACCAACAAGATGAAACTGAACTCAACGACAGATTGAAATTCTTTTGGTATGCACTTGAGAGGATTTGCAGTGCAGCTGATTTTGGTTCTATACTGAAGCATGGTAAAAAGAACCAGAAGAAAACTGCTTTATCCAGTTTATTCAAGACACTCGAGGAATGTGGACTCTCAAAGCACAGGCCAATGAGTTATGAGGTACTGTTAATGGAGAAAAACTTATTTGTACTTCCATTATGCTTTCTTTGGCTGTAGAATGCTCTAAAATATATAACAGAAAAGGATGTCATGTTGGTATCCCTTATTTATTTTGTCCATAAAATTGACTCATGCAACTTGATGTTACCTGCAGTGGGGAAACGAGTTGGATGCACCAAGCCCGTTGTTTTTGGAGCAGTCATATGAAGTGACACATTTGCTCCAACAAGTGACCACGCAGAAAACGTGTGAAGATGTTAGCATTATTCATTCTACAATACTGGGAACAAATAACTGGAAGCTTGCAAATCAGCAGTACTTCAGATGTTTGGCAACAATGCAACAACTTCGACAAATTTCCTTGAAATTTAACAAAGATCTAGGTTTAGAAGAGGTCAGATCCTCTACCTTCTGCCGTTCTTTCGGTTTTGGTCTTTTGACACCATAGATGATGCATGTATCGAATTCGTGTTTATGGTTTGACAGCTTGATCAATTTGCAGGTTAATAGGGCTACATCTTTTATGAACCATCTGTTGACCATGCTATGTGAACAAAGACATCTTGCTTACGATCTATTTGAGCAGCTGAACAAGTTCCGGCATATGATCTTCTTGTTAGGTTCAGGAGGTACTTGTAAATCTGTGCCTTTTCTTTTCCTGTTCTAGATTTACTAGTAACCGAAACTTATGACTTATCCTTTTGTAGGGAAGAGTGTATCTCTGTCATCAGGCCAAAATGTACTGCTAATTTCCATGTGGCAGCAAAAGGTACGAAATCCACTACTGAAGCTTTGAACTGCAATGAATTGTATGTGTTTTAATTTGACACGTGTTTTTTCACTTTTTCTGTAGCAATTTTTTGACAGTATGCTAGCTATGGTTACGGACACCAACTTGTTGCTCAGAACCTTCAAAGGTTGTCATCATGCCGCTTGTGAAAACTTTGAAGTAGAAGTTGCTGCAATGTCAACTCTTTTTGGAAAGTTCATCACAAGATTTTCTGAATCCAAGGTAAGCTTGTTTGTTTATTTTGAAGCTTACGGCTTGTGTATGAGCTTATAGCTGAAACCAGGATTAAACAGGACTTCCTTTTGGTTGTCATTTGAGAGTTTCCCTGTTGGAGCAACTTGTTGCATAATAACTCTGTTCTATTTTTGCAGGATTTATTAGACAAATTCCTACTTGGATCCAACAATATCCTTGCTGGTGCTCCTAAAACTATGCCTCTTGCTACAACAGAGATGGAGCAACTTGTTGCTGCGAATCGCCAGCTTATCAACACATTTAGAGCGGATATGCAGGTCTTATGCAGCCAGGATGTTTCAATGAGATCTGTGAAGAAAGTTCTATTCTCTCGTTTCGAAGAGTTACTGGACAAGGTTTGTATTAATATCTGTATGAATGCTGACTAATGCAGGGATGCTGATGTTTTGATAGCTATACGGACGTATTGCTAATGTCATTATTTTTCCTCTAATATGCTTTGGAGATTTAGGTCCCACAGAAAGTGTTACTGGGAGTTTTCTAACATTTTCAGTTTCCCTGTTTTATCTGGTGACCGGTAGATGTCTTCTATTTTATGCACTTAAGTACACCTTTTACCATAGCC
The DNA here is from genome assembly GCA_947311845.1 of Poa pratensis. Taxonomy (NCBI): domain Eukaryota; kingdom Viridiplantae; phylum Streptophyta; class Magnoliopsida; order Poales; family Poaceae; genus Poa; species Poa pratensis. Next base: position 50,864,192 of record CAMZMU010000064.1, read on the forward strand.
ATCCTAGTATATAAATGTTCAATAGGAAGAATTTATATCTGATTCTGCCTCAACAGTATCTGTACTCATATCTTGCTCTTTTCTGGGATATAGTTATTTCAACTTCCATCTCTTCATTTTGACATCATGCTTGAGGAATTTCTCGTGTGTTACTATTTCATATAGCCCGCATTTCTTTTATGTTGTATGGAAGTTTGGTTCTTAAGCGTGCATTAATGTGCAGGAGAGGATTGCAACAGAGAGTTTATCTAGAGAAGTTGATAAAAACAAGCATGGACTATTCTCTGATGAACAAAAGCCTGAAGAATCATATACTGAAGCTTTTGAGGAAACTTTCACACTAGCTGTCAGTGTTGTAGGACAGCTCACTGGTCTTGGGATATCCACTGATGGAACTAAAGAATCATCACTAGAAGGAAATATTACTTCCTGGAAAGATATTTTGCATTCATATGCTATGAATCTTCAAATGGACCACGTTTGTGATGCTGGTGAAAAACTATCTGTATTATTGGTATGTTCCATCATCTTTGTTACTTGTGTTTTTTTTTGCCTCGCCATTTGATCCTTAATCTTATTATCTAACAGAGGAAGCTAGTAGACTATAAACCTGAGGCACGTTCTAAAATAGAGGTGCAGTTAATGCATCTTCATGTTTTGCTGGGTGTGATCATGTCATCAGCTGAAGGCATACTTTCTGAACTTCTGGAAGCTCATAGAAGAGTAAGGGTTGTCTTGGTTTAAACAAAATTTACTTGTCTTTTTTTTCCGTTCTTTGGTTATAAAGATTTACGTTTTTTTCATCTTAATTACTATTTTTCTGAATGACTTCAGACATCTGAAATGACTCATGCGCTTGGAGAGCTTTTGATTTATCTATGTGCGGAGGGGTTCGGTTGCGCAGAAGATACAACTGAAGATGCGTCAGATGGACAGACCGATGCAACAGTAACTGGAACTGGCATGGGTGAGGGTGAAGGTCAAGAGAGTGCAAGCTCTAAAATAGATGATTTATCACAACTTGAAGGCACCAATGAAACGGTTAGTGTGCTTAGACAATAGATGTGTATTAGTATTTTTTTTTTTGCTTCACTGTGTCTAACCATCTTCCAATATTTAGCAGGATGCTCAGTGCAAGGCAGATCAAAGTCTTAAGGATGATGATCAAGCAGTTGAAATGAATGACGATTTTGCTGCTCCATTAACTGATGTTTCTGAGGATGAAGGCGATGACTCAGGCAGTGAGGGCGAAGACAACTTGGATAAGCAGATGGGAGACGCTGGTGATGCAAGCGAAATGGTTGGCAAGAAATCTTGGGACAAGAACGAAGATGATGATTCTAAGACATCCGCTGAGAAATACGAGTCAGGTTCATCAGCCAAGGGGGCAGACGATAATGATAGGGAATTGCGAGCTAAGGACGAATCTCCCATGGAGACAGATCCCATGGAGACAGATAATAACGAGCAAGGCAATAATACTAACATGGAGGATGAACCTAACACTTGCGAGGATACGGATGAGAATACTGATGATGTAATGAACAAAGCTGATGCATATGATGAGCGAACAGGACCTGAACTCTCTGAACCAGACAAAGATTCCGAGGATGCCAACATGGACGACACAGAACAAGCTGATGACATGAATGCTGACAATCCTGAGAACGAAGATATCAACCCAGAAGATGGGATGCAAGAAGATGAGACTGCAGTTACCTCAGATGACATGGAGGATGGCGATGCTGCACAGGATGGTGATAATGTGGTAGATACTGAAGGGGATCATCTTGAAGATGGAAATGTGGAGACAAATAACATGGAGAATCAACAGCTAGACAAAATCGAGTCACTTCCACACCCTTCACAAGGTATACAACCCGACCATGTGGAAACAGACTCTAACAGAGACTGTGAAGCAAACTTGGCCAACAGCATGGACATGAGCAGTGGAGTAGCTCCTTCTGTTGATTTTTCAAGTAATGAAGTGCCTAGTCTGGAAATCTCTATGCCCAACTCTGCTGAAGGATCAAGATCGTTGTCCAACTCCAAGCCGGAGTTGCAGACTGATGCTCCACCATCACACATTAAGCAGACAAATCCTTTCAGGAGCATTGGAGACGCAATGGAGGACTGGAAAGAACGGGCGAGAGTCTCAGCTGATACCCAGGATCATCAACCAGAAACTGAACATCATGTTGATGATGAGAGTGCTACTGAATTTCGTTATGTGCCTGAGGGTGAACAGAGCACCTCTCAAGCACTGGGTGACGCAACTGCTGACCAAATCAATGATGATCTCCAAGTCAGGCAATCAAACACGGACGATGAGACCCATGTCCAAAAGGTGGAACTACCTGATGAGAGGATACTTGGAGATGATAAGCCTGAAGTGCCTCATCTTCAAACTTCGCAATCACGTGCCAACAAGTCCGAAAGTGCTTACAGATCGGAGGGAACAGATGTGCAAACTGATGCATCCATTGAGGATTTGGTTCAAGGTGAAACAGATGACACTTTTGGAGATGTTGTCTCATTCAAGCAACGGGCAGATGACAGGACAGTTCAACTGGATGACCTAACCAGTGACAGAGAGATGTCTACTCAGATGGATCTGGACGTCACTAATGAAGAATCAAAAAGGACGATTATGGATTGGAGAAATCTTGAGCTGACGACTATGAAGTTGTCCCAAGAACTGGCTGAGCAGTTGCGCCTTGTCATGGAACCAACTCTCGCAAGCAAGCTTCAAGGAGATTACCGAACTGGAAAGAGAATAAACATGAAGAAGGTACCTGTATTCTCGTTGTCCATAGTAGTGACGTGCCCTCCCATTTTTTCCAGATGCCCCTCTAAAGGATGTGTACTTATATGATGAAACATTATTGTATCTTCTTTCAGGTTATTCCATACATTGCAAGCCATTTCCGCAGGGACAAGATATGGTTGCGACGAACTAAACCCAACAAACGGAATTACCAGGTGGTTATTGCCGTCGATGACTCACGAAGCATGTCTGAGGGCAAGTGCGGAAAAGTTGCTATTGAAGCATTAGCTACAGTTTGCCGGGCCATGTCGCAGCTTGAGGTTGGGCAGTTTGCGGTTGCAAGTTTTGGGAAGAGAGGGAATGTGAAAGTGTTGCATGATTTTGATCAGATCTTCAATGCAGAAGCTGGAGTCAAGGTAGGGCATCTCTTTTGCATTTGTTAACAATAATAAAACAATAATCACAACTTGTTAACAATAATCTCTCTCTCTCTCTCTCTATCTCTGTAGATGATCTCTAATTTGTCCTTTGAGCAAGACAACAAAATTGAGGATCAACCAGTTGCTGATCTCTTGATGCATCTGAATACAATGCTTGATGCTGCCGTGGCAAGGTCTCGCACACCATCCGGGCAAAACCCACTACAGCAACTCATACTTGTAATATCCGATGGCAAGTTCCATGAAAAGGTATCAACTTCTGTGTCAGATCTGCTTACAGGTCTCGCATTGCGTCTGTTTGTAGTACTGAAGTTCATTTTATGGGAGCAGGAAAATTTGAGGCGCTGTATCAGGAACGTTCTAAACAGAAGGAGAATGATTGCATATGTACTCCTAGATAGTCACGAGGAATCTATTATGAACTCACTGGTCTGTAACTTTGAAACTTTCGCTGACACAGGTTTGCACGGGCAGCTAATTCACATAATTTGAATTCTGACTGCATTTGTTTTTCTTTACAGGAAGCATGCTACGAAGGAGACAAATTAATCCTGGGAAAATACATGGACTCATTTCCGTTCCCTTACTATGTTATGCTGCAGAATATCGAAGCGCTTCCTCGCACATTGGCTGATTTGCTTAGACAGGTATGAAGCAGCACACATTTTTGCTCATGCCATTCCTTAGTAGCAAATCGATGCTATATTAATATCTGCTGCTTTCTGCTGCGCAGTGGTTTGAGCTGATGCAGAGCGCGAATGAATGATCCTTGGGGCCGTCAGCTTGTCAAATTACTCTAGGAAACCTAGAGTTGTGAAACACTTCGGTGGAAATCCTTGTACAAAGTATACCACATTTTCTGTAGCTTGTTCGACTCCGGTACAGCTCCTTGTAAATTACTTATGAGTGGTCAGGTTTTTTGTTGCTACTCTTTTACGTGGAGATGCCATTCTTTCCAAAATATACATCATGTTCTTATGCATCTGCCTTTTACAAAAATTGCATGGCCGAGTCATCGTCACTCACAAACGAATGCATCATCAGATTTATTTGCTTCCAGTAAAGGGCATAATCGACCTGGTGTCCAACAAAAACATTTTCCACCCAGTCTGGTAGATCTGGGGGCCGCACTTGTCCAAGGGGCCAAGGGGGTTGCGATGCGGAGGGAGATCTGAAACAGGTGCAGATGCACCCATTACCCAAAAAAACAAATTTGAAAATGTCAAAAAATTCAGGTAAAAATTTCGCATATACGTCAAGACATTTTATGTTAGCACACAAATTTACGTGAAGAAAAAATATTTTTTGTGACCTGTGCAAAAAAGAAAAATCCGGACGCACCAAAATGCTTTTATATGAGTCATTTTTTTGTCTTTTTTACGCAGGTCATAAAAAATATTTTTCCACCACGCCATTTTTTTGCCAGGTCATAAAAATGCTTTTATATGATCTAATGTACATCTGAATTTATTTCTGTGTATTTTTGACATTTTTTAAAAAAACTAAAAAACATATACATAATAGGTGCAGATGCACCTATGAGCCAAACTGCCGACTCCGTCCAGAGTGGAATCCTCGTACAGCCAATCTAGCGGAGAGGAATCCAGTTTGTGCATTTGCCGAGAGATTGTAATAAGGTAGCACATCATTGAGTTTTGCCTCCCGAGCGTAGTTGCACATGATATCCTCGTGGTTAATGTGAGCATGGAGATACGGTGCTACAGGCGATACAGTGCATGGCTGCCCCGTATGGGACTCAGCAGCATTGAATGAGAGGGCAGTGAGTTGCAACGTTTGTCGTGCTCCGTCGGACCAAGATGTGCCGTTAGTTACAAACCAACGTGTGTGGTTGGATGGTTAACAGTGGGAGACGACATTCCCGTCGACAGCGAGGTGCTCGTGGTGACTTCGTCAATGGCAAGACTCGATCCGCCTGCTCAGTATTTTGGAGGTGCTCATGGGGTTAGTCATGATATGCTAGCGTTGTGCACTCTGCTAAAAGAAAAAAATTGTATCGCTATGCACTTCGTTTTTTGGTTGTTGATGTATGGTCTGAGATTTTTTTTTGAAGTGTGTCCCACTTCGATTATGCTTAACTGTTCCCTAACTTCCGTCCACAAAACAAACGACCTTGGACTCGGTTATGATAGCGGTGGAGGCTCTGCTACTAGATGTCTTGCTTGGCGAATCTCGCAATATGACCTTTTGTAAAGTTGTAAAACTCACCATTGATGACTGTGTAAGCCTTAGCCCGACACACGGTCAAAGAAGTGCAAAAGGAAGAAATAGAAGGAGGTTCAGCAAGATACTTCAAAAGCTCGTGGATGTTGGCTTCCCAATTCCAGAGCGGAGATGGATATTTACATGCATCACACGATCACGCTATTCTTTTTTTCATATTGCAATGATTGGAGGATGAAAATGAAAAGAGGCAAGAGAGGTGGAAAGAGCTGGAGGAAGCACATGGATGAAGATTTGAGGCGTAATGATTTTGAGTTTGATAATTTTGTAATGAATATTGTAAGTCCTGAACAAGTTTGTTTTTGAATTTAAGATATACGTGGGAGTTCCAATTTTTGGAATTCAAATTTATGATCATCTTTATTGTTGTTAAGTCTTTAAGTCTCGATCCGCGACGTTTTGGCGACGACGTTCTGATAACGTCGCGTGTTTCCGCCACGGTGGGTCGAAAAGTTGATTTTTCTCTCGACGTTTTGGATTTTCTGATAATGGGCCAGGTGCGCGCGCCGTTTTCCATATGTTTCGTCGCGGATTTTCATCACGCGGCCCAGTAGCCCAGTTACGTTCGACGAAACTTGCCAGAACGTCGCGGATGTTGATTCTAAAATAATGCATTCGGACGATGCAACTATCAATTATGCTAGACTTACATAAGTTTTTATTACGGGAAAGAGATGGCGTGGAATAAACACGGCAAATACATCACATTACATATATATTACTCGATCTTCAACATGGCAGAATTACAAAACCTAGATACATAAACCTTTTGGGATCTAGCTAGTTCGAATTGCTGAAACATAAACATATACAGTGGGAAACTATGCATCCGATGGCCCTGAGATCTCCCCTGACTTTGCGATCAGAGCTTCCTTGTACACGAGCGCTAACTCATTTTGCAGTTTCCCAACCTGCCTCGTCAGGTCGAGGTTCCTGGCCATCATCTTCTTCAGATCTTCCAGCAACGAAATGATCGCTTTGTTGGCCGCTTCTCCCTTCTGCGCCAACTCCTTTCTGGCTTCAATCACCTTGTCGACATTGTCGCAAGCGAGTTTCAGGGCCGCTTCAATCTCAGCTTCTAGGAAAGTTACCCTCTTCGCCAGAAACTCGAAGGTGACCGTCTCATCGGATGCAACTGCCCTGTACATACATGTAGTGATCGGAAGTTGATGTTACAGGAGGAATTCAGAAACGGATCAGAAGCCCATGAGCGGAAATGGAAATTCTCATATCTACCTCGAGGAGCGCTTCGCCGCTGGAGCCATGGTCGCCGCTTTTTTGCAACAGGTTGAAGTGAATAGTAATGGACGTATGCACGCCCTAGATCTATTTATAGAAAGGCGGTGGTTACTGAACCGGGGGCGCGCACATGCACGGGTGGGCGAGTGGAGCGGAAATGCAGAGGCACGTTTCGTTCAACTTCGCATGCACGGCGAGTGGAGTTGAACTGCAACTTCACGTGTGCACGTTTCACCAACGCGTGGTATGTGGTCAGTTAAAAAAAACTGTGGTGTGGACGTGTGGTACAAACGTATGGCGTGCTGCACTTACGTACACCGGCGAAGGGACGGGACGCGTCGCATTAACGCCGGCGTCTGTGCAGCGACCAGCCTTCTCGCCTTCCAAAGCTACGACTTCGCCTGCGCGGCGGAGGCGTGTCTCACCGGGCCTCTCGTTAGCGCAGTGCCCAACCTTCTCGTCTCCCCAAGCCTCAGTGAGGCGCGATAGAGAGTTGTCTGCATTAAAACTCTCACCCACCCGTCTCTGTGCCGCATCCCGTCTCCAGTTCACTCGACCGGCCGGCTATAAAAGAGACACACACCATCTGCTCGCAGGAACCCACTCCGCCTGCTCACAGTAGCCCACACACTACCACCCGTCGTCACCGCCCGGTCGGGCGCGCGCTAATCCTCGCCGCGCCGTAGTCACCACCAAGCTACGAGGATGAACACCGGTGCCGGGGTTGGAGGCGACCGTGTACGCCGCCGGGACGAGCCGGCTGCGTTGGCCGTCGTCGCGCCAACGAATGCCGACGTCGCGCCAACGGACGTCGCCGCCGCGCAGGCGAAGCTCGCCGCTGTGTACGCGGAGATTGACCAGCTCTACGAGGACGACACTGTGGACAACATGACCTACACACCGTTCTATGAGGACGGCAGCGGCGATGAATCGGTACACCCCATGTTCTAAAACTAGATTGAGTTACTAGTTTGAGTGGCTTGGGTTAATCTCCGGTAGTTACTAGATTGATTTACTAGATTGAGTTACTAGTTTGAGTGGCTTGGGTTAATCTCTGGTAGTTACTAGATTGTTTTTCTAGATTGAGTTACATATATGTGCTTGCTTTAATCCCAAAAGAAAAAATTTGTAGGAACCCGACGATTCAGAGGTGCGTATTGATGACGAGGGGGCGATGAATGCTAAAGCCCGGCATGTGCTTTGGAAACTACGGGCTGGAGAATTCCAGTACCAAGTCGGTCTCAGATGGATCTGCCCGTTCTGCAGCCCGAAGCTTGCTGCTGACCGCTCCAGTGTCCAGCAGCATGCAGACGGCCGCGGTTTGTTTAGCTCGTCGAAATCAGGCAGCTTTAAGGCGAAGCACGGTGCATTCATTTTCTTTCTCCGGGAACTGCCTTAAGTTGGTGTCGAATGTGGCATCGTGCAGCCTCCAAATAAGGAAGAAGAAGAGGAGAAACTGGTGCTGTTGATGGTCCTTTTCCTAGCTAGCTGTGTTGTTTTTATCTTGGTGAAGCTGTATGCCGCAGCATTGTAATGAACATGTTCGTATCTACCTAATCTAGTGTGTTGTTTTTATCTTGGTGAAGCTGTATGCCGCAGCATTGTAATGAACCTGTTCGTATCTACCTAATCTAGTGCTGAAAGTTGTTGAATGATTATCGTGTGTTTGAACTTTGAATCAAATTAGTTTTCTCTTATGTCGATTCTTATACTATTAACTAAGTTGTTTGCCTCGGTTTTAAAGCTGGGAGAACAATTTCACCAACCTACTACAACTTAATTTTTACAAAATAGGCCGGAGCCCGGCTATATTAATATAGCAAACACCGATACAACCATTGAGATACTACAACTTAATTTTAGCCACAACTGTTAGCCCTAATCAATCAAGTATCACTAGAACTCATCCCCACGGACCATCTATTCAAGTTTTTGAGATTTGCACAGCAGGATACACAAACTACACAAACCCATAGCAACAACGACACATGCATCGCTCAACGGGTATACCGGCAAACAAGTTGACACAAAGACCATGTCCATGTTCCTTAAACCAGAAGATAACCATTTCTTTTCGTAGGATTTGGGCGTCCTTGACAACAATTGCCCAGTTTGTAGTGATGACCGCACGCCCGTCATGCTCGCTCATCGATATCCTTACTTGACGAGAACCTTTGTATTCCTCGTTAGTGACACGCAAAGGTCTTTCTTTATGTAGATATTGCTTGAGGAATTTCTGACTGTAATCCATTGAAAAGTACTAAAAGCAAAAGAAATCAGAGATCAGCTCATGGTGTGTCGATTGGCGAAATGAGATATTAAAAGAATGTCAAAGTTCTCACCATCTTGGGGTTCCTCCCCTTGACTGCAGAGGAGGTGATCTGGCAGACATAAAAAAGGTATGTCAGGTTTTCTCTTAGAGACTTGTCTCTTGAGAAATTTGAGCCTTCTCAGTGATAAACCCATATGGTTGCCATAACATATGTGCTTTTCGAAATCTTTATTCCCCTGAGAAGGACCTACGTGAAAGAAAAGTAAATTTTAGAGAGTAGTACATTTTTGCATAGATGAATTCAATTTTTACAATCCAAGTTTAGATTTACCCCTAGTTGTAACAATGCGTAGGCCCTCTTCATCACTATCACTTTCAGATTCATAATCCGAATCTGATTCAGAATCAGGATCAGATTCTCTACTGAAGCAGATTTTATCAACGTTTTCATCATGATGAGTGAAATCAGCAATGCAATTATGCTCCTCGTCATTGCAGACCTCCATGTTTTCTGCTTTCATTGGCATTGGAACCTGGACAAAGATGAACTAAGCTAGCAAAACAAAACCTCTAAGCAATGAACCCGAAAATACCCAAATCTAAGCACAATCTACCCGAAACACAGAATCGGTTACGGTATTAAAACCTAACCGATCGAAATCATGGTGGGAATAGATGAACTATGCATGCCAAATATCTCAAGTTTAATCTGCCATATACCAAATCGACCACTACGGGCGAAAAAACGAAGCAGAGACGAATATTGATCCGTAAAAACATGTAGATCTACCATGCAGGTCCTACTACGCAGATAAATAGATCTAGATCTACAGATCTACGATGCATTCAACTATACAAGGCATACGAGGGTTAGATATCATCTTACCACCATTGACGAAGATAGCCCTGAAAGACGCGAGGACGACGCGCGCGGTCACCTCAAAAGGGCCTATGAAGATCCTACCTGCCCAGGGAGGAAGAGGATGTCAAGCCTTCTTCTCCCACCGAAGATGGTCGCCACGGTGCTGTCGATGTACCGGCGGAGGAGAAACCTCCAACAGTGAGAGAGAACGAAGGAGAGTGAGATCGAGAGCGAGGGAGCGAGCGAGCTCGTGATAGGACTGGAAGAGAGAGAGAGGGGGGCGGTGCGCAAAATAAAGGCGCGTGTTCCCAAAGGGACGCTGCGTCTCCCGCCCGTTCGGCCACGTGTGCCGCACTTGTGGTTTTTTATTTTGTTTGTGAAATAATAAATATACTTGTGGTTTTTTGAAATGGCGCACAATATGTCAGATAACACATATTGTAGACTGTTTTCTTCTGTAGAAAGTGATGTTGATTTTAAATGTTCTTATATCTGAGGTACCCAAACACAACCAAGGAGCAAAGTCCACTTAATTAGCTATCCCTTTAGACGACCTACTCATGCTCGATATAACCGTGGTATGTGAAGCGGGTCACACCGACGAGTTTGATGTTGTCTCTTCCAGTGTACCACCACAGTACTCTCATACATATCTTAGGACAATACCTAGGTTTTGGTGTGATTCTGGCTCCAGAGCACCCACTTTGTTCGAAACCCTAAACAATTGATCTACCAGTTCTACGGGTGTCGAAAGGGGTAGCTAAGTGCATTTTTCTCATTGGTTGTGTTAGGGTAGCTCATATGAACATTAATTAAAACAACTTTTGGACCCAAGTTATCACGGGATTCCATACGGTGCACACGAAGTGGGAGTTAAGCCTTAAAAGACCGCAAAAACCTTCATGCATGCCCGATATAATCGTGGTATGTGAAGCGGGTCACACCGACGAGTTAGATGTTGTCTCTTCCAGTGTACGACCACAGTACTCTCATACATATCTTAGGACAATACCTAGGTTTTGGTGTGATTCTGGCTCCAGAGCACCCACTTTGGTCGAAACCCTAAACAATTGACCGAAAGTCAACCATGTCATCATCTACCAGTTCCACGGGTGTTGAAAGGGGTAGCTAAGTGCATTTTTATCATTGGTTGTGTTAGGGGTAGCTCATATGAACATTTAAAACAACCTTTTGGACCCCAAGTTATCACAGGATTCCATACGGTGCACACGAAGTGGGAGTTAAGCCTTAAAAGACCGCAAAAACCTTCATGCATGCCCGATATAACCGTGGTATGTGAAGCGGGTCACACCGACGAGTTTGATGTTGTCTCTTCCAGTGTACCACCACACTCTCATAGATATCTTCAGAGCACCCACTTTGGTCGAAACCCTAAACAATTGACCGAAAGTGTCAACCATGTCACCAGTTCCACGGGTGTCGAAAGGGGTAGCTAAGTGCATTTTTCTCATTGGTTGTGTTAGGGGTAGCTCATATGAACATTTAAAACAACCTTTTGGACCCCAAGTTATCACAGGATTCCATACGGTGCACACTAAGTGGGAGTTAAGCCTTAAAAGACCGCAAAACCCTTCATGCATGCCCGATATAACCGTGGTATGTGAAGCGGGTCACACCGACGAGTTTGATGTTGTCTCTTCCAGTGTACCACCACACTCTCATACATATCTTAGGACAATACCCAGGTTTTGGTGTGATTCTGGCTCCAAAGCACCCACTTTGGTCGAAACCCTAAACAATTGATCTACCAGTTCAACGGGTGTCGAAAGGGGTAGCTAAGTGCATTTTTCTCATTGCTTGTGTTAGGGTAGCTCATATGATCATTTAAAAGATAAAGGAATAAGCATAGATATAATAAACTAGATAAACATAATTGAAAACCTAGGTACTGATGACTAATCAGGTGTATTACCCAACAGTAGAACCCATAGTATATTCACTTGTTCAGCAATTTAACTGTGGAAAACATAAAGGAATAATCATAGACATAATAAACTAGATAAACATAATTGAAAACATAAAGCATTGCATGCTCCATCTAAACTAGATCTTCAATGACCAGATCCATCAGCTTGCTTCGAAAGGTCAAACTTGATAATAGGAGGCATCCTTTTCTCCCGTGGGTAGACCACTGCACTGTCGGCACGGATTCTCTGGCTTAGTATAGCCTGCCTTTGGCTCATTGACATGTGGACCCAATGTCCGATGGACCGCGTGTGCCAGTGACTCAAAGTCAAGAGAAAAAAGTTAGAGAGGCTTAGTCCGAGCTGCTACACCGAACCGCCGCTTCAAGGCCTCGTCGCGTCAAGTCGACGAGCCAGCTTGACCACTGGCGCACGTCGGCGTTATTGCCATGGCTTGGATTCAGACTGTTTAAAAAAAACTCCCTTGTCAGAGAGTGGCGGCTTCTACTGGTGGCCTTCCTATCGCCATTTCCAGATCGAGATCATCCACACCCTCCTCCACCATCAATGGCGAACAACCACGAGGATGGCGGCAGTTCCGGGGACGGGGGCGCAAATACATCTGGCCGCACAACCTCTCGGCGCCGATGGCGGAGGAGTTTGCCCGCTACGGCCTTCTCGTCCCACCGGACTCACGGGTGCCGTCCGGCTGGCGCATGAGCGCAAGCGGCCTCTCCGTGCCGCCTACCCCAAGGTCGACACGCTCGAACTACAACTCCTCATCCACCGACGGTGGATGGCCTTCCCGGACGAGCTCAAGGCCGACCCGGAGTACTCCGTCGATGACCAATTTCGGTGGTTGTTCGTTCTGGCGGCCGAGCGACGCCGCGACATCGAACGCTACGCCGGCGGTGGCCCCAAGGCCCCGGCTAAGAACAACCGTGAAGGCCGGTGGGATTTCTGGAGGGGTGCACCGTGTGGAACGTCGCGCGCAGGACGGCTCCTCTCTGTGTGGGCGCGTCGCGTGCCACACGTCCCCTCTTCTTCATGCGACGTGGCCGTGCGCCAACGACACCACCGCCTCGACGTACTCCATCGCCTCCTCCACCGCAGCCGGTCGTCGACGAGGAGGATGGCCCCGAAATGAAAAAGTTCTTGGCAGACTTCCTTGATACCGTCGAGCTTGACGAGGTTGCGCGGTGGCCGGGTCTCTTGCAGGTGCTCCGTGACTCGGCGATGGAGCAGCAGATGGAGTCGGAGCCGGCGCCGCAGCAGGTGCCGCATCAGCAGCAGATGGAGCCGGAGCCGGAGCAGACCAACATCCCACCGGAGATGCTCGGGGTGAAGTGGTGCTGGACTAGCCCGTTGCCGGAGTCATATGAGGTTGATCCAATGGAGGAGGTGGAACAGGCCAGGCCACCGCCACGGTGCACAGGGCCACCGCCACCACCAGTGGCGGATTGGCCGTGGGTGCAGCCCGTCTTCATCGACCTCTCCGGCGACAGCGACTACGAGTAGAGTAGCAGTGGCCACCAGCGGCCTTTTCGTTGCATTTTGTTATTTTTCTTGCTGTTAAGCGCCTTCTCACGCGAAATATGTATCTCCCGTTTGAATGTAGTACTGAATTTCAGTTTAATTTGGCTACAATATGTTAGGAAAGTACCTAGGTTTATGTGGGAAGATGCAACTTAGCAAATATATGAGGATCTCCATCCAACTATCTCCACCGCTTCTAATGAACGTCGATTTGCTTTATGATCCGTGCACAAATTATAAATGAATCTTCAAATTATTAATGCATTATAAATAATTTATCGATTTATTTAATTTATTTTTGTATTCATGTAGTAATACATGCATTAGCAAGAAAAATGCGTTAATTTTTTGTGTTATTAATCCATCAAATAGTAGAAATAATATTGTTCGTTTAATGCAAAATCGACGGTCATGATGAACGGTGGAGATCCTCAAAGTTGTGGAAAACCGTGTTGGGTTTATGTGTGATTCCGACTCTCCACAACACCACTTTGGTCAAAACTCTAAGCAGTTGGTCGTAAGTCAAAACCCTAACATCTACAGTTTCCACAAACGTCGAAAGAGGGAAGCTAGCTCAGTGGACTATACTAATTGGTTGTGTTGTGTTAGCTCATATGAACATTTAAAACGACAATTTGGATCCATGTTATAGTGTGACCCGCTTCATATAGACCACAATTATTCATATGAAAAGGTTTTGAGGTCTTCCATGACTAAACTAGCACTAGATGGAATCATGTGACAAAGTATGATGATGCTGTTATTTGCATCATATATATACTCTTACAAATATTTTAGGATAGTGCCAGATTCTTGTGTGATTTCGACGCTCCAGAGCCCCCACTCTTGTCGAACCCCTAAGTAGTTTACCGAAAGTCAACCCTATCGTCTACATATTGTATCACGTGCATAGACAGGATTAACTCCGTGGAGTCTTCTCCTTGGTTGTGTTAGGATGGCTCATATGAACATTCAAAACCAACGTTGGGCCATGTCTTATATAATCACATGATTCCATCTGGTGCACTCGGAGTGGGAGTTTAGCCTGAGAAGATCGAACAGAACCTTCGTGTAGGATAATTGTGGTTTGTGAAGGGGGTCACATGAGTTAGATGTGTTGGCTCTTCCAATGTATACCACCACACCCTCACACACACAGGACAATACATACGTTTAGGTATGACGATTCGAACGCTCCAGAGGCCCCTAATTTGGTTGAAACACTACATGCAGTTATTAGCGAAAGTGATCCCTATCCCTACCGATTCCACGTACGTCGAAAGGGGGTAGCGTTGAGGAGTTCTCTCATTGGTTGTGTTGGGGTAGCTAATATTAAATTTTAAAACCATCTACGGGCCCATCTGTTATCACATGATTCCATCTAGTGCACCTGAAGTGGGAGTTCTTCTGTAGAAGAGCAGAACCTAACGGGTGTGATAACTATTTTGTAGTATGTTAATTAAGCACGCATATACGAGTTTGTTGGCTCTTCATATGTACCATAACACACTTTCATACATATGTTAGGACAATACTTAGGTTTAGGTGTGATTCCCACACTCTAGAGCCCCCACATTGGTCGAAACCCTAATTAATTAAGCAGGTGACCACGGGCGTGAACATCTTAGTGGAGTTTTGTACTTCTTTGTGTTATTAGGGTATATCGTAGGTACATTTGGGCCCATTTATCCCATGATTTTATCCGGTGCGCACCCGAAGTGGGAGTTCAACCTTACAAGAGCTAGCATAACCTTCGTGGGATAATTGTGTTATGCGAAGCGGGTCACAAATAGGAGATTGATAATTTGGTTTTCCTACTTAGAATTTTTTTAAAATTCCTCGAATTTTAGGTCAATTTATAGATTTATTCACACGATCCTTTAATAAATAGTTTCATAAATCGTCTAATTGTGTAAGCCATCCAACACGCGTCGGCTGGCCAGCAATGTTCCTGCCCACCCACCAAAAATTTCGCACCGCTCCCATCCAAATTTTCGTTCAAATTTGGCCATCCATCATGCATCGACCGGCCAGCAATGCTTCCTGCCCACCCACCAAAACTTTCGCACCGCTCCCACCCAAATTTTCGTTCAAATTTTGCCGCCTTACGTGCGTGCGCACAGAATTTTGAACCTCTCATTGCCTATACCCCCGCCTCGCCAAAATCCCCCCTCTCCGTGTCGGTATCCCCCCACCCCACCCCATCTCCCTTCCAAAATTTCTTCCTTTCCTTCCAAATCCAAGGGCGCCGTCCCGGTGTTCCACCTCGTCGTGTAGCCTGCCGTCCCGGTCTTCCGCCTCGCCGTGTAGCCTGCCGTCCAGGTCGCCACCAAGATCTGTGACCTAGTGTCCCGGTTGAAAGGGCATGTGTTGCCCCATGTGTGGTTTTGGTAATTAATGACAATCCCTATGGACTAATGTTTGCATTGAGATATTCTTGTAGATCTTGTCCATAGGAAAAGATTGGAGTTCATGTGTTGGACTCTAGAAGATTATATGATGACCAAGATTCTATCCAAGGGTTTATATGAAGAATGGTCATCGAGAGTTGAGCTTATTGCAAGCATGGTTTGGAAAAGAAGATTGAGTGAACATTCATGTTTATCTCCAAGCCATCATCTATATCAAGATAAGAAGACAAAGTGCAAGTGGATGCATGAAGACGGAGCTAAGCGAGGCTCTCCCATAATGGTGTATGGGGGAGCATTTGGAGAAGTCTTCATCAAGCATGTGCTAGCAAAGCGCAATCAAGAAAGGTGGTCCACTTGAAGAGATCAAGATCGTCATCATCTAGCTCAAGTGGAATGCGCAAGGCAAAGGTATGATCTTGATAGGGTTTCTATTTTACCGGTCTCTTGGTGTTAGTGGAAGACCGGGTTATAGGATAGACGGCGTACTATCAAGAGGGGCTCTCAAGTGAGTAACTTGATCGCATCTTTGTGGAGAGCTCAAACCTTTGCATACTTGGCATATCATCTTTCTTGGTTCTTATTTGGCTTTTATCCATGTGAGAATTTAGAGCTTGTGTTCTTCTAACCTCCCCGGGGCAGCACTCATTCTTCTACTACCCCAAGCTTCCTTCCTCGTCGGGTGGTCCCGGCCTTCCCCTTTTTACCCGGGGGTTGTCAACTTCTCGGAAGGGGTGGTCCCTCAACTCACTCGGCAACCCCGACGAAGTGCATGCCCTCACCGAGCGCTTGAAGGTTGTCATGGGGCGGGGGCTCACCGGGCTGGATCTTCTGGTGACGTGGATGGCCCGGAGGGAGACCACACCCGTATCATGATAATCAACTTGATCATAGTATTCAATATTCATCGGATCCCAGCAAACACAACATATAGCATTACAATAAGATGATCTTGATCATGTTAGGCAGCTCACAAGATCTAAACATGATAGCACATGGAGGAGAGACAACCATCTAGCTACTGCTATGAACCCGTAGTCCAAGGATGAACTACTCACGCATCACTCCGGAGGCAGGCATGACGATGTAGAGCCCTCCGGTGATGATTCCCCTCTCCGGCAGGGTGCCAGGAAGAGGTTCTGGACCCTCCCGATCTAGGGTTGACGACGGTGGTGGCTCTGAAACTTTTCGTTGATGGAGGCTAGGGTATTTAGGGTTTTCGCATCGGGGGGAATAAATAGGCGAAAGGGGCGGCGACTGAGGGCACCCGAGGGGCCCACACAACCCCTCGGCGCGACCCCACCTTTTGCCGCGCCGAGCCCTTGTGTGGGTGCCTCATGGCGCTTCTCCGTCTCCCCTTTGGATTCCGTGTACGTCTCGGTGAAATAGGACCCTCCGTTGATTTTCGTGCAATTCCGAGAACAACCTTTATGGAATACAAAAACAACAGAAAACATGAACTGACACTGTGGCATCTTGTTAATAGGTTAGTTATAGAAAATGTATAAAAATGATATGAAGTGTATGTAAAACATGTAGCAATTGGCATAATATCAACATGGAAGATCAAAAATTATAGATACGTCTGAGGCGTATCAGGACGCAACCGGACACGACGGCAATCGCGGCAACGCGCATCGAGTCGAAACCCGACGGGAGGGCCCGACGCTTCAGCTCGCCTCCTCCGCCCGTGACTTTGGACCGCCGCCGACGAACGGGCCCCAGGTCAAGATCGAGCCGAGGGCGTCCTCGTCGCGTGTCAAGGTCAAGCTTGAGCCGGGGACGTCCTCAACCCACGGCAAGAAGCGCACGACTAGGACACCTTCTATGGCTACTACTGGACCGACAATTAGTATATGTTTACATTCATTTTTGTCGAATTTTGTACAAACTATCAAATTTCAATGAAATGCGTTAAGTTTAAATTAATTTATCGTCTTCTTATGGAAAACCTATTGGGAGCGACTTGTGAGGCGCGACGTTCCCAATAGGCTGGAGCGCTTGCCGGCGCGCCCAATATAACGTGTCCGGCAACTTTGTCGGATCCTCTATTGGGCGCACCGGTGGAGATGCTCTTAGTGTGCGTCATTTGTGAGGACCATAAGCAATCCCGCTGGTAACAAAAAATGCCAATTTGTAGCTGCGCGGGAGGCTGTTAGGAAAGATATTGAGAGCGTATTTTAAGTGCCGCAAACTCGTTTGGTATAGTCCAGCACTCCAGCAATCCTGCTGGTAACAAAAAAATGCCAATTTTTTTTAGATACAAGGCACTCCGTGCCCGGCTTTAAATTAATAAAGCCCCCAACATAGGCAGAGTTGCATACACCACACATAGATAAGTTATTACAGACCCAAATGAAATTGACTGGAAGTTTTAAAGTACTGGAGGGGGTCTAGGGTAGACACAGCTACCAACAACGAAACGAGCCCAACATAAACTACTACTGGCGTCGCACTGGTGAGGAAGAAGAGCTGAAAAAGGATTTAAGCGCAGCGACCAGCACGTCCAGTGGTCTTGCGCACTCGGGCTTGAGCAGGTGCCTCCATTGCTGCGATAAAAGCAAGATTTTGAAGAAACAGTGAGCAGGCTGAGTAGGGAATTTTGCTTCAATTGTAAACTTATTGCGAATAAGCCACAAGCCCCAACACACAGCCACAAAAAGAACCCTAAGCACTAGCTTGGTTTTGCCGCTAAAACCGGCTAGGATACTAGTGAGATCATGGAAGCATAAAGGGTTCCAAGCGACCCTTAGTTCCTCTCTCAAGCCACTCCACACGAATTGCGCCAACGCGCACGTGAACATAATGTGGCTGGCATCTTCCGGCGCATCACAAAGGGAACACTGCCCGTTGGATGGGCCATGCCTCTGCTTGATATTGTTACTTGACGGCAGGCGGTCTCTTGCTAATTGCCACAAGAAGATTTTAATCTTCAGGTGTACTGTCGCTTTCCAGATTTCATCTGTCCCTGCAACCTCTGCATCCTGGCAAAGCTTGCGATACATCGAGTTTGTGGTGAACATGCCTGACTCCTCCAGAGCCCAAGACACACCATCTCTTTCCTCTGTGAGGTCAACGTCTTGGATCTCCTGTGAAAGACGAGTCCATTGGTCTATTTCAGCCGGGCCGAAACAGCGCCTAAACCTCAAAACCCAGCCATTCTCATTATGCACCTGACTGATCCGCGCATCTGGCGCCACAGCAATGGCGAATAGGCCAGGAAACCTGACACTCAGAGCTTCCTGGCCTACCCACCTGTCTGTCCAAAATCTTATGGACTCGCCATTACCCAAGATGAAGTTAACTCCACGCCGGAAGTCCTCCTTAACCTTGTGGAGGCCATGCCAAAACTGGGACCCTCCTGCTGGGGTCGATCCAAAGATGTCACTTGCGCCCAGGTACTTAGCTCAAAGTAGTCTCGACCATAGGCAATTCAAGTTCTCCTCATCAAACAAACGCCAGATCCATTTGGCAATGAGAGCCTTATTCAGAAGCTTAGTGTTAACCACTCCCAGGCCCCCTAGATTTTTAGGTTTGCAGATATCCTGCCATCTGACCCAATGAAACTTCTTTTTATTGCCTTACCCTTCCCAGAAAAATCTGCCCCTATGCTTATCAAAGCCAGCGTGAGTCCCATCAGCCAGGAGAAAAAGACCCATAGTGTGAATAGGGACATTGGACATGCAGGCATCCACCAGCACCAATCTTGCAGCTGAAGACATAAACTTCCCTTGCCAGGGCTCAGTGCGGAAACCTACCTTCGCCACCACTGGCTCCAGGTCAAGGATGGTTAGTTTCCTATCCGCAATCGAGAAACCTAGGTAAGTGAAAGGGAAGGCACCTTCCTGACAGTTGAGGACATTAGCCACTCTGCCTTGTTCCCCTTCTTGGCCTCCCATCACAATTACCTCACTTTTGTGGAAGTTGATCTTCATACCCGACATTAATTCATAACATAGCAGCAGAAACTTCAAATTAACTAGGCTCACGGGGTCATTTTGGATGGGAATTATGGTATCATCCGCATATTACAGGTGAGTCACCCCTTTAGGAATCAGATGCTGCACCACTCCTGAGATGTGGCCAGCCAGTTTCGCTTTGGTCAACACAAGATCCAAAGCATCGACCACAAAATCAAACAACAGGGGGAAAGAGGGTCGCCCTGACGTACTCCACGCCTGTTGCAGAAATATGGGCCAACTTCTCCATTGATAGATATGGCTGTGTGAGCCCCTGTGACTAGCTGCATAAGCTTCTGAGTCAAGGAGGGGTCAAAGCCCTTCTTCAGGAGCACTTCCTGAAGAAAAGTCCAGCTAACCCTGTCATAAGCTTTTTCAAAATCCAACTTGAGCAGAATGGCTGGCAGCTTCTTGCTTTTGAGCTCATGAACAATCTCGTGGAGCGCCAGAGGACCTTCACGGATGCATCCACCTTTAATGAACGTTGTTTGAGCTTTGCTAATCACCCTGTGAGCAATTGGAGCTAATCTAGAGGCCACTACCTTAGAGATAAGCTTGAAAATCACATTAATTAAAGCAATGGGGCGATACTGCTTGATGGAGGTAGCCCCTTGGACCTTTGGGATTAACGACATGATGCCATAATTGAGCCTAGCAACATCGACCCTGCCCAACATAAAACCATTCAGCATAGCCAGAACTAGATCTTGGATCTGGGGCCAGAATTGCTTAAAGAACGCCACCGGGAAGCCATCAGGTCCTGGTGCCATATTTGTCTTTGTGTCTTTAAGGCAGAGGTCAAGTTCCTCCTGGGAGAAAGCTCTGGCTAGCTCCTCATTCTCCCCATGAGAGACGCGGGCTTCCACTGGCCAGGGGTTTTGGATCAGCGACACAGCTGCTCCTCGGCAGTGCCCATTAGGGCCAAGTAGAACTCATAGACATGCTTTTGAATCTGATCCTGCGAATTCACTACACCCTGAGGAGTCTCGAGGCTCAGAATAGCACACTTGCGTTTTCGGCCATTGGCAAAAGCATGAAAAAATTCAGTGTTCGCATCCCCTTGCAGGATCCAGTTTTGACGGCCACGCTGGCACCTATATTCTTCCTCCGAGGCTAAGCAATCCATCAGTTGCTCATCTAGATGATATCTAAGCGCCCAACCTTCTTCATCTAGGCCTTGCGCGTCTGCCTCTAAATCAAGCGTCTGAATCTGAGTAAGCAGCGCAGACTTGTGTTCCTTCTCCTGTCTGCCTTGGTTTGCTCCCCATCCTTTCAAAAATTGCCTTAAAGCTGAGGATTGGGATTGCCAGAAATCAATTGGACCTCTACAGTTCCGCATCTGGCAAGCAAACAATTCCCATTTATTCCAGACCAACTCCTTGAACTCTGCAGCTTGAAGCCAACTCGTCTCAAAGAAAAATCTGGGAGAGCGACGAAAAGAATCCTCTCCCGAGTGTAGCACCAGCGGGGAGTGATCAGACCCAATGGCTGCCTCGGCTCTAAGAGAAACTAGAGGAAACATTGGTTTCCCACTCTGGTGAAACCAAAAACCTATCGAGGACACTCCTGACAGGGTTCCTCTGTCTATTCGACCAAGTAAATCTAGCCCCTGATCTCGAGATCTCGCAGAGAGCAAGCCGGGCTATAAAATCATTAAACAGATCCACTCTAGACCAGTTTATGTTTGAGTTGTTCTTGTCCCGAGCTCCTCTAATAAGGTTGAAATCTCCCCCAATGACCACCGGTACCGAAACCCTAGCCACTTTGTTTTCGATCTCCACAAGAAACTCCTCTGATCTCGCATGATCAGCAGGCCTATAGACCCCAATACACTCGAAGATAAAGTTTGACGCTCGGTAGAGGACCTTGGCGCTGAGGAAGAAATCACCCTGATCTATTGCCCCGACCTCGAACACTCTGTCCTTGAGGCCTAGGAGCATCCCACCAGATCGGCCATTAGCGGCTTTCCAGTGCCAGAAAAACTTATCCCCGCTCTCCAAATTATTGAGCTCATGATCCGAGAAAGACTGCTTCATTGTCTCTTGGAGGAATATCATGTCGATTCTTTCTTTTCGCACATATTCCTTGATCTGGGTTTGACGCCCACGACTCGCAAACCCTCTGGAATTCTAGCCTAGAGCTCTTATTGAGAGGTAGCTAAGACCCGTGCTTGGCGGGCTGGCGTGACACGCAGATTTGGACGCGGGCCCGTGAACGTGGCCTGCTTAGACACCTTCCGCTTCTTCTTTGGAGAACACATGGAAAAAATCGTGGCCATCAGATCAGGACCCGCCTGGCTCGGAGAGATCGGAGCAGCCACACTGGCTGCCCCACTCTGAGCTTTCCTCTCAGCCTCTTCTTTCTCTATAGTTTCTTTGGCTTCCTTCTGCTTGACCAAAGCCTCCACAAGCTTTGCTTGGGCAACTTTCTTGACTCGAATGAGAGAAAGCAGAGAGGAGGGGGAAGAGGGAGCCAAACCATCCCGCCCATCAAATGAAACCCCACTCTCGGCGGCAACCGAGAACAAACGCGAATCGGAACCGAATCAAGAACCACGAAAGACGTAGAAAGATTGCGCGTAATACCTGAATCCTTCAGGGCTGCGCGCTTAGACGCCTTCAGCATGATGGGCTCTGCCGCATCCTCCTTGCTCCTGCTGCTGCGCCTGGAGCTCGACACCGGGACACCACCGGCGCCGACCTCTTTGCCCTTGGGATCTTCAAACCCCCGTCCACTTCCGCTTCCAGATTAGCCTGCAGGTTCTTCTTGGAGCTGGGAGGGTTCTCCACCTCCTCATCTTGCTTCTTCTTCAGACGCGCCACGTTAGCCACCAGAGTTTCTTTGTCAAAGTCCCAGTCAGCCGGGCTGGCCCAACCAATCTCTTCGCGTTCAGCATGGCTCATCTTGGTACGCTTCAGAAGAGAAGGCGACACGGGAGGAGTACCCTCCGAGGAAATCGGCACCGGCGAAACCGGCCTGGGAGACAGCTGGAGCCCAAAGTCCTCTGGTCCATTCAGATTAGAACCATATTGGTCTAGCTTGAAGGGGATGGGACCTAGCTTGGACTTGGCCGGGAGAGAAGACGGCTTGGAGATGGAGCAATCCACCACATTAGGTAAAGGCATGCTGCTGCTACCCACGGAAGTCTTGGCTTGGGGAACCAAGATCTGAACCATCACCGGCGCTTCTGCAGCTCCCATCGCGGCATGCGTCTTATTCTGGACAGACTTGCTTGTGGCTGAGGTGTTGGCTTTGCTCGCCTTATATTTGTCCTTCCCGAAGTTCGGGGAGCGCTTCCAGTTCCTCTCCTCTAGGCTCCGCTCTTCCGTTTCATCGTCAGCATCCGAGTCCTTGCGCGGGGGAGGAGGGGAGGTCGCGGAGATTGCTCAACAGGGTCAGCCCTTTGGTTTGGCTCCACTTTGATACCAATGCTGAAACCTTCGAGGCCTTCATACAACATCACATTGGGAGGCATCTTTTGCGGGCATGGCAATGAATCAGCATACGAACTGGGGCTGCAGGTTCAGCCAGGGTGTCCTCATCTATCATTCTCGGCCTTCCAATCATCTTCAGAGCCGTCAGAAGCATCTCAGTGTTCCGGATGCAGGGAGGGATACCCGACAGCACAACCCAGATCTTGGTTAGACGCTCTGATGCATGTGGGTTGTACCGCGCGTCCACAAACTGAACTGGAACCTTGCTGATTGGCAGAGTCACTCCTCCAGAATTCTTGCATAGGTTGAGGCTGACTGCATATGGGAAGGCAAGGAGGAATTCAGTGGACGACACCTGGCGAACCTGCCAGTCCCAGTTGGGATCTACCCACGCCTTCATGTCCTTCGTGAGTAGCTCCTCTGATAGCTTATCGTTTTCGGCTATCACCATAGCGGCGTGGGGTGGATCGACCGCACTGGCCAATCCGTCCTCGCCTTGCACCTCCAGACAGTGGAAGCCCACACCGTCCAACGCATAGCCATACCACCTGCAACGAAGGAGGCTTGTTCTGCTTGGGGCACATGCCCGAGGTGTGCCCGTCGATGTTGCAGAAGGGGCGGTGAGCTGGGTACTTGCAACTGGATTGGTAATGGCCCTCACGGTCGCAGTGATAACACATGATGTTGCTGCGCTTGCCCACCTAGAGGTCCTCCGCCGCCGGCTCAGAATGAGAAGAGTGAGCGGCGGAAACCAGCGGAGCAGACTGAACCTGGGCAGCTGTCGCGGGCTTTGCCTTCAGGCGGAAACCTGCAGAGACCTTGCGAACAACTCTCTTTGGCCGGTACTGGGGCGGCAGAGTCACGCGCTGTGACGACGGGCCCGGGGCGAAGCGGTCTTCTTCTGCTCTGGATCTAAGATCTTGGCACCGCCACTCTGGCGCACGCTCACGCTCTCGCGCCCTGTCCCCGTCGCGCCATTGGCGCTCCTGGTTGAGCTCCAGCCGCGGACGCAACTCCCTTTCATAGCGCCGATCTTCCTCGGAGAAAACCTCCGCCCGATTGCGCTTGAGGCCGGAACGATCCCCACGCCCACGCTCCAATAGCAACTGCGAAAGGGAGGAGATGGAGGGGAACTGCGGATTGCAGAGGAAGCGAGGGAGCGGTTGGAACGAGGATTTCGATCTAGATCTGGAAAGCCACCTCTGAACGTCGAGAGAGGCGGCTGGGAACCCTAACTTGTGATCTAGGGTTCCGGGACGCACCCACCGCCACTTAACTAGTGGGGAACGCCTGGGACTTGGGCCTGGGCCGTGCAGGCTCGAAACACACGTAGTGGCGCCCGGGACTGGCCCAGCAAATGCAGGGCCCACAGAAACCCCACTAAAGGCAGCGGGTAGCTCCACTGGGCTTGGGGTCGGCCCAACAACAAATGAAGGGCCACATCTAGGGTCCACCGCCACACTGACTGGTGGGACCGCACTGACTTGTGGGGTCGCTTTGTTGACCACACTGTTGACCAGATCTGGATCTGGCATCGAGGACTCCGAGCTCGCCGGCGGTGGCAGCTCCGCCGCAACAAGAACCACGGGCACCGGCTGCGAAGCTTCTACCACACTGGTAGGGGCAGCACCCGACCTAGCACGATCCGAGGACGAGGGAGGGGCACAAGAACGACGAGCTCGAGCAAAAACAAACGCGCCGACGAGCTCCAGCAAAAACAAACGTGTACTTGGGCCCGGCACGAAGGCGCGCTGCCTTCCGGTGGACTTAGCTCGGCTAGGCTGGATCTTCTCCCAAGCAGGATCAAGAAAATCCCCCAACACACACTGTGAGGGGCCAGATCTGGGCGAGGCAGTCGGGTCCGCCTCGGCGTCGACCTCCTCATCGGAGCTTTCTCCGGCCAGCGCCTAGAACCGCGACCCCGCACCCTTGAGCGATGCCCACGAACCCTTCTCCGACGGGCAAGAGCCCTTGGCGCCGCCGAGGCCGGCTGCCGCCGCTCCACAACTCGAGTCGCCTCTCGGGTCGCCCTGATGCGAGAGGGAGGAGCGCGCAACGGTCATTTTTCCTCCGGGGGGACCTAAAAAAAATGCCAATTTACAGGTGTAATTTAGACTTCAAACTAGTTGGCAACTTGATTCGCCGACCTAGCAAACTTATCCCGTCCGACGTGTACCCCACGTGGGCCGCCGTCATCCTCATCCGTTTCCGGAATATAGCTGCTGACAGTTTGTTCGATCGGGTTCTTTTTTTTCTTCTTTATTTAGCCGAGACGGATGATGATTGACGGGTTGATTAGCACAATTAGCCTTTTCCAGCTCACGGCCAGGGTACACCCCGTACCTGTAATTGTTAGCAACAAATTAGTTTTGAGTGACAGTGGGAAGAGTTGATCAAGATACAAGTGGAAAGTAAAGAATTGACATGTGAACCAGTCTATGGCTATGTGCATGGTATCTCAAAATCTGTTTATTTTTTAGAAATCTTGTATAAGACGGACCTTTCTGTTTACAATACTGAAATCCAAAATCATGCAAAGAAGGGTGCGCAAATGTGTTCGAACACCAATAAGACTCCAACCCTCCATTGAAAAAAAAAAAACTCTTTCAGGTTCAGCCCCCCTGCTCTCCCACAGTCCCACGTATAAAAACCGGCCCGCATCCCGCGGTTCTCCTCGAACGCACACGGCATCCCCGTTCTTATTGATTCTCGCCGGCAGCGCGGACAGCGGCGAGCTTCTTTCTCCTGGACTCCGATTCCTTCATTCCTTCTTCCCGGCCGCCGCACTCCGCCAACGGTGTCGCCTCTCCCCCGAGCCTTCAGAGAGGAAATCAGCAAGAGACGACGGAGAGATGGATTTGGGGGCAGAGCAGCACGGGTAAGCAAATCGACCACGACAGCGCGTCACTCCTGATTCGAATATATCCTAGTATTTCGTACTTGTTGGTATTATGTTGATTGGATGGTTTCTGGGTGAAGCTGCGAGCATTACACGAGGAAGTGCAGCATACGGGCGCCATGCTGCGGCGAGGTATTCGGCTGCCGGCATTGCCACAACCAGGCCAAGGTCTGGATACCTGTTCTTTTTTCTCTCCATGCCGTGCGATTTTTTTCGATCCAGTTGTTCTTGGTAGTCTGACTGAAAACGTCGCTGAACATCTGGATGTGTTGCAGAATTCGCTCGAGGTCGACCTTCGCGACCGCCACGACATCCCTCGACACGAAATCAGCAAGGTGTGTGTGTGCACCCTCTGTTATCTAAATTGATATCTATTTCATTCCTCTCTTAGTTCTTCAGTGTTTTACTGCATGCCATCTTCTTCTGTATCGGCGTCTAGAACTGTAATATCAACTCTTAGCTGAGCAATCAACAATTTCTCGTCCATATTCGAATTCAGCATTTCCCCTTTCCCTATCGACCCGATGGTCATGTACCCGTGGAAGTGGAATCATGGGCCACCAACTGCCATGCAGTGACCAAGATCTTTTTTGCCCCATTTGTTCAGATAAGGTTATCCTGGTGCTCCGGGACATAGCTTGCATCCTGATATTTTTTGTTTTATATTTCGCTTCTCGCTGTCAATCGGCGACCTCCTTTGCAAGTGGCCGGCATCTGTGGTCATCTACTCCGCATGATTGTTAGGTCCATGTCACCACAAGGAAGCGGCTTGGAGAAAGGGGAAAAGGCAGTGGAGGAAAGGCAAATGACAAAGGATATTTCGCTGTCGATCGATATTTATTTTAATGTGACGGCTCTTGACTGATTGGGTGGCACATAATTGAAGGACATGATTGCATCTATTAACCTTGTAGTAGCTCTATTTGGTGCAGTGCCTATCCAGTCACATGGCCAATCAAGATAAATTTTAATTTTAGTGTAACAGCAGTAGTGGGTGGTACATAATTGAGGGACATGATTGCACCTGATAACCGTGCAGTAGCTTCATTGCTGTGCCGTGTCTCTCCAGTCACTAGCTGTAGCAATTAGCATATGAACTCACCTATTGAAGATAGTGTACTTACTGAAGCTATTCTACTTTGTGATGTATCACAGGTTATCTGCTCTCTCTGCAGCAAAGAACAGGATGTACGTGTCTACCGAAAAGCTTTCTCAAATACACCCTTTTGCTGTACTAATCGTATGAAACTGCTCATTTGTATCAACAGGTGCAACAGAACTGCTCTGATTGTGGGGCATGCATGGGAAAATACTTCTGCGAAAAATGCAATTTCTTTGACGATGATGTACGAGTCTTCAGATTTATGAGCAAAGGAATAATTTCTTGATTTGCTATATTTTTGTTCTCTATGTCTGACAGCCACAAAATTTTGTTGCAGATCTCCAAGAACCAGTATCACTGCGATGGATGTGGTATCTGCAGGCAAGTGCCGAATTCACAGTTATCCTTCTTCTTTTTTTGACACATTTACTGTTTTTTCAGAATGATCAATTTTCTGGATATTGTGTTCCCTGTGTTTCAGAACTGGTGGCATGGAGAACTTCTTTCACTGCGAAAAATGCGGTATGTTTTGGAAAGAAACTTATATCTGAAAGAACTTGTTTCAAAAAAATAATATCGGGAAGGACTCTCATCACTGTGTAGAAAGATTGCTCTAACACCAGTTATGCCCTTGTTCACTGACAGGATGTTGCTACAGCAATGTCTTGAAGGACTCTCATCACTGTGTAGAAAGAGCAATGCATCACAACTGCCCTGTCTGCTTCGAGGTGAAAATTTGCTTTAATTAATCTCCAAACATCTTTTACTAATTAGAAAACACAACTCATAATATTTGCAATTATTGGTCTTTAAGACAATCTACCCATGTTGTTTCAATCACAGTATCTATTTGACTCGACAATGGAGATCAGTGTACTGCACTGCGGGCACACGATCCATCTGGAATGCCTCAACGAGATGAGGCTTCATCACCAGTAAGCATTTCTTCAGACAACTTACCTGACGCATCTGCTCACATCAAATGGACGAGATGATCTGATCAAGCTGTTTGGTTTGGTTTTCCCCCAGCTTCTCGTGCCCGGTCTGCTCGCGGTCAGCCTGTGACATGTCCGACGCATGGCACAAGCTGGATCAGGAGGTCGCGGCCACACCGATGCCGGAGTTCTACCAGAAGAAGATGGTATTAAGCAATAAACTGAGAACAGATGTGAACCTGGCTGCAAACTGAACAGACAATTAATGGTGTGCTTCTTCTGTTTCTTCCAGGTATGGATCCTGTGCAACGACTGCGGAGCGACGTCGAGCGTGCGCTTCCACGTCCTGGCGCAGAAGTGCCCGGGTTGCAGCTCCTACAACACCAGGGAGACGAGGGGCGGCCCAGCTTCGGCGGGGGCGGCGTGCTCCAGAGTCTGACACTGAGGAGACGACACACACTACTTACAGGTTGGATACTATCCAGGAGCTGAACAAGATGATGGAGCATTCGATTCAAAATTGTTGGTTGAAGCTGCTAGTGCTTGCTGCAGTAGGAAGCAAGAGAGGGAGGCGTCTCTCCTCAATGAACATACCAGGAATGGCTGCGCTGTCGCGGTTGCTCGTTGCATTTCAGAGAACAAAAGCTACGCTTGCATCGATATGATTTGATCGGTGTGAGTTGTCTCGTGATACATGAGTCTATCTGGAGTGCTCCTATGTGTAGGCGATCAGAAATTACACGGCAAAAACACAGAAAGTGAGTAATACATACTGGCGACGTTGCAGCTGGAAACTTCTTGCTCTTTCTGTTGGTAATCCATTGTTGCTTCGATAGTTTGAATTGATTCATTCTACAACTGTGTCAAAAAATAACAGATTCCAGCATTCAGGTGTACCATCTTTTGTTGGGGGCAACAAACCTCCATTTTACATCAGGAAGTGGCACAAAGCCAAATGATATCACGGGGTGCGAAGTAAAAGGAAATCACCTCTTGACCAAGTGACCAAATTATCACGCAGGAGAAATTATCTCCTGGAGAATGCCATGAGAGAGGACACCCAGCAAAGAAACAAACACGCGTAATTGAGTAGCAAAATACTATAGGGCAGTCTGACAGGCCATGTTTCCCACAGCCACGGGCCATGAAAGGCCTGACAACTTCTTCTAGACTTGGACCGTTTGTTCTGTACAAATAAGTGAAAATGGTTGCTATTTCTCAAAGATATTTCGTCGGAAAGAAGTCTATAAACACTTCTGGAAACGTTGACGTAAGAGGTCTACGAATACGTTTGGAAAAACTCGATGTTCGCTGGCTTATTTGGCAAAGAAAAATAGAGTACGTTATAAAAAATTAATGAGTTAGTTGAATATTCAGGAGCAGTAATTTAATCGTTCTAATTATTTTCCTATTAGTCTTATAGTAGTCTTAGATTTTGCATTTTGATGAGCCTCGTTTTGAGGAACTCATGGAATAATCCATTTTTCTGGAACAATGAACTGAGGAAGAAAGTATATGTCTTTACCCCTTACAAGAAAAGATCTTGTGATAGTCAATATGCACCCTCAACACCCATCGATGCATGATGTTCTTCGACTGCCCGTTACTCTTGATGGTGAATATGGTGCTGATTGTGAACCAATATTAGGTTACTTAGTGTTTACACGGAGGAATGAAACATCGTGGAAAACCGAATAGAAGAGGGAGATACATATATAGTAGAAGAGGATAGGATAGTTATTGATCATTTTCTATTGTATTAGAGTTTTTCTTGTTTATTGAATATTTTTATGGGACTGGAATTTAATAATACTGGAAGAGAAAGGTACCAATCCGGAATGCAAATTGCATTTTAATTTAGTACGTCTCACTATTCATTTTTTTTTTTTAAAGAAAATGTCTTTTTTTTTTTTTTTAAAGAAAATGTCTTTTTTTTTTTTTTTTTTTTTTTTGTATTGGGCTATTGGGCTACTCTACTAAATACTAAACAAATTAAGAAATGAGAGAATTCAGTCTACGAAAAAGACTAATCCAATTCATAGTGATGTATCGAAAAACACAAGGTTTATTATTTTTTGACAAACCATTCAGGAGAAGCAAATACAAGGGGTACACTAATTACTAAGACTGAAGAAGTCAGAACTAATGCAAAGAAAACTAATGGGAAAACAATAGTCATATTTCTAATCCTCCAAGCTACCATTAAATAAAGTTGACTACATATTTGATCCCTCACTAAACCAAAGTTGTAAAACAATTACAAGAATTAGGAGGGGTTGAATCATGAATCCATTGATTCTTATCTTTAATTGAATATTACTTTTACTTACCGCTTTTTTATTTTGTGTATTAATTTACTATACCTATCGAATACTTTATATGTCTGCGTTGATGTGTTTTTCCAAGTGATACACAAACAACGATACTCCTGCTTTTGCCCATCTCTAGCTTGATGAGAGGAACAAAAGCTCTTTTAACCTACTGGGTAATTATGCGATTAAGTCTTAAATGGGCCCCTCTAAAGTTTGAGGCAAATGAACATATTTTCGTTTCTTATCTCCGAGCATCCTCGAGAAACTATGGTAATTGAATCAAATTAACCTTAATGGATAACTAATTATTTTTCTTCTTTTAGCCTTCCTTTTCTTCACTAATAACAAAAGTAATTATTTTGAATATAAATTATGAACTCCAATGGCTTTTGCTATTGTAACCTTCGCAACCACGATTTTTTATTCCACTCTGTTCAGTCATTTCTATGTGGATTTTTTGCAATAGAACTATGAAGCCCCCGACCAGTTGTGATTGCAGGAATAAGAAAAAACACTGTTCACTCAGTTTATTTTCCATAAATGACTATTTAGGAGATGACACAGCGGTGGAAGGCGTAGCATTGGAACTGCTATGTAGACTTTTTTTTACCCAGGGTTCGAATATCTCTCTTTCCATTTTTCTTAATTCATTTGTACAATGTATCAAATCAAATAACAATTTATTCCATCAATAATATCTTACTTAATAGAAATTATCTATAGAAAATTACGTGGGATGGAGAATAAACATAGCGGAAAAAATATCGTAGGATTGCTACTTGAATGGGAAAATAGGGATTATTGGTCTTAGGTCAATTTAGTTTCAGGAAAGGGTAAGGGGAAGAAAATTCTACTAACCTTTCCTTTTTTTGTTAAGTTCAAGCCAGACTAGAGTAATATTTTCTATAACTAACAACTAATTTATTTTGAGACCAACCACTTCATATATAGGATTTTATTTACTAGTCCTTTATATTCTAATGGGTCAATCGCTAAATGCTTTGGCAATTTCACCGGTTCGGATGAAGCAATAAGAGTTTCGACCAAACCTTTATAGGACTGGACGTGTAATCCGGATTTGATCTATAGATGACCCCGGGATAGCTGCACCCATATTGGGAGACCATCTACACATGGAACCTCGGATCGGTAGGCGTTGGTGGTGCTATAGTTGATGTACTTAGCACCCGACACTGCATGGTAGACCTCGAGCTGCTACCGACAAGATTCTCCGAAGATCTTCTCGATGGAGTGGAAGTAGTCGTTGCATGAAGTGGTCAGGATCGAAGGAGATTACTCTTCGGCGGCTGTGGTTCAATCTTGACCGTGGCTAGAGGTTGCATCCGGATCATAACCTCTTGACAAGCCTCATTGCTCTCCAGGGAGAGGAGGTCCTCCCCAACCTGATCTGAGGTCGACATCATGACCGAAAATGTTGCAATATATCGATTGTATGACGACAGCAGGAATTCTCGGAAGAGTTGATGTACATTCAATATATATGACGAGCGCACCCCTTACCCGACACCTCAGTGGTTCTTTGCCGATGCCAAAAACATTGACGAAGTAGGAAGAGTGGAGAAACTTACGCATCATCGCCACCACCTCACCGATACTGCTAAAGAGAGCAGACCCAAAAACCAAACTCTAAATTTAGGGTTCTTAGAGAATCTCCAACAGGCGCACTAAAACTCATCCGTGCGCTAAAAACCGTCGATTTTCGGCGCAGGACGCAAAAATAGGCGCGCGGTAAAAAAAATCAGCACACGGCAATTTGCGGCATCGCGAGTGACATATATGGCTACTCCGACACTCCCCCAACCCCTCCGTACTCATGCGAACTCACCTCCGCCAGCGTCGCAGCAAACCCTAGCATCGGGGTTGCAATAGCTCCCGTCGGCGCCGCACCAAACCCTAACGCCGGGCTCACCCGCGGGCTCTTCATGGCACCATGACCGAATACGCAGGGCGGCGTCGCACTGCCGCCACCCGGCCCGAGTACACGGATTGGCGTCCCCAAGCGAACGACTGCTGCGGCGGCTGGCCAAAAGAAGCCCAAGATGGACAGGCTAGCGCTGCTCGTCGTGTCAAACCTCCAGCCGCGCATGCGGACGCCGAATTCCAGCCTCCACCACCACCACCGCCCGAGGCGCCAAACTACCGCAGAATTCGGTGCGCCGGCTCAAGCAAATGACGACAAGGTATGAATTCCATTTCTATCGTACAATGTAGTCTTGATGATGAGACGTATTTGTCAACTATGAATGTTGGATCCAACTATTCATATGACCATTGGTCTTAAACACATGCATCTCAACAAGATGAGGAAGAATTTGAAGTGGACAAGGACCGTGAGGGTTTGATCGATGCACCGAGAGGAAGGGCGACCAACTACACCATGGAGGAAGACATTTTACTATGCAAGGCATGGTGCAATGTGGGCATGGATGCGACCGTTGGCACATACCAAACTAGAGATACCTATTTGGTTAGGATGAAAGAGTTCTTTGATAAGAACAACAAGAGTGCAATTGAGCGCCCCGATAGATCTCTTTGTTCCAGTTGGTCGGTTATATCATCGGATTTTCAAAAGTGGGCGGGGGTGTTGACGGCGGTTGACAAAATGAACCCAAGTGGCACAAATGATAAAGATAGGGTAAGTGATTTCTTTAAGTTCCATGTGTGTACTTATGTGTTCTCCATGACTTATTTGTTCTCCATGAATTATTTGTTCTCTACTTTTGTTAATGTAGCTCACCATTGGCCAAAATTTATTCAAAGGAGATGGGAAGAGGAACAAGAAGAGCAAGATGGTGCAAGGGAAGTCATTTGTGTTGGCTCATTGTTACAAGGAGCTAGATAATGAAGAAAAATGGAAGAACTGCGATGTCTTAGAAGTGCCAAAGAAATCCAATAAGGCAACTGTGGAGGCAACATTCATAGATGACGATGAAGCATCAAGCGACGATGCCAAGAGAAGCCTACTCCTAACTCGGTTGCAAGACAAAAAGACCCATTGGAAAGAGATAAGCAAAAGAAAAGGGGAAGAAGTCCGGAGAGTCTATTATGAATGCAAGAAAGGAGGCAAACGAGGAGAGGAGGGTCGCGGACGAGGAGAGAAAGGTGGCATTGGAGGAGAAGAAGGTGGCCATGGAACAAAATTCCTTACTCGTGGAGTATGAGAAAAATCTCTTCTTCATGGACACATCCAACCTCGATGAAAGGCAAAAGGAATATATAAACCTTTGTCGTGATCAAGTCTTGGCTCAAAAAGGAATGATGAGAACTACAATGGATGGGATGAGTGACATGAGCTATGGGAGCTACAATGGGTAGCATGAGCGGCATGAGTTACATGGGAGGAATGGGAAAATCTATGGGTGGCTATGGCGGCATGGGAGCACCTTCGGGTGTCTTCGGAGGCATGGGTGGGATGTGCACGTACGACCTTCAATTGAGGCATGGGTGGGATGAGTGGAGCTCCGACCTACAATGGAGGCATGGGTGGCATGGGAGCACCTCTGGGTGGATGCATGGCTTCCATGGTAGCTCCCATGCCTTGTATGAATGATGTCTTTGGAGATTCCACGGTTCATGCCACTAGTGCAGACACCGTCCGAGTTTCCAATGAAAATGAAGCGCAAGATGGAGATGCCGAAGAGAAAGATGATGAAGCATGAATATTCATGTTTAATATGTTTGTGTGAACTTTATTTGTCATGAGAACTTGTTTGTGTCGAATTGCTTTTGAATTATGCCGTGGATTTAAAATATGCTATGTTGATCAAGTCATGATCTTAAATTTTATATGTTGTGTTTTCAATTGTTCATCAGTTGTTTGATATTATCTATTCGAGATATGTTTGTTTGATGTTTGGCAAGCGGCAGCCGGTCACGCGCACTTCATTTTATACCGCCTGGTGAAGCGCTGCTTGCCGCAAGCGGTATTTTATAGCGACTAGAATTGCTGACTAGAATTGTTGTCACCTGTCGCGCGTGCTAAAACAGAAAAACCGATGCCTAGAATTGTTGTCACCTGTCTAGAATTGCTGACTAGAAGATTTTTAGCGCGCCGAATTGAAATGGTGTTACCAAGAGCGCCGATCAAGTTCAAGTTATCCACCCCTTTTCCTGCTCTGGGATTCAACCAATGTGAGCAGATAGATTCCACGGCCCACGAGACAAAAACAAGTCCTGCAAGTCAGTGCCGTTGCGTGCACAGAGTCACGAAAGCTACACCTCCAACCACCGTTTACCTTAAATACCCCAGATAACAAGTGACACGTACAAGTACGTACATCAACATCATGTACTACAAGATTCGAATTGCCTGCATGCTGAATCACATCACCTGGAGAGACCGGCCGGACACGTTGATAATTCCGGACAAGTACGTGCCGGCCGAACTGCCGTATGCGTCGCCAGGTGTCCCAGCATGATTGCGGATTGGTGAGTGGTGACGCCTAAGTGTACGTATCCGGTATCCCCGTCAACATCGGCATGTTTGCCACATCGACATCGTCGTACAGTGCTATCTATACCTGCCGCAGAAGAGAACAAGGCAACCCACCGCACCCAGCCCAGACAGATCCCGTCGTGTTCACCGCGACGCAACTGAAACGTCCCGGTGGCCGACAGGTCCGTCGTGCGCCTGCCGCGACGCCGGGAACGGCCGAGATCGAACGCAACGCGCAGGCAGAGGCAGGGACAAAGCCAGGCGCCACCACCCGATCGTCTCCTAGCGGGCCGGCCTCCGCCTCTCCCTGGAACGCGGGACGCGCCGCCCCTCGTGCCACTTGGACCCCTCCACCTCCCCCTCCCCCTCCCTTCGATCGAACTCTCCTCTCCTCGGCCCCGCGGCTCCTGCCTGCAATAAACCAGCCGTGGCGCCCCACATCTTGTCTTCTTCTATCTCGCCCAGTCAAAGCCAGTCTGGCTGGCGGGCCGTGTCCCCTCTGCCGCCGGGGTTCTCTCTGCCTCTGCTACTCCGCCCGCTCCCCCTTAACTAGCCGGCCTCCCGTTCCGCGCTGCCTCTTCCACGTCGAATCGGGGAGGATGGGGGTGCCGCCGGTCTCGCCGGGGGCCAGCGGCGGGTACGAGTGCTCCTTCAAGATCCTGCTCATCGGGGACTCGGGCGTCGGCAAGAGCAGCCTGCTCGTCAGCTTCGTCGCCGCCGCCCACCTCGACGACGACATCGCGCCCACCATCGGTACGTTCTCTGCTTTTTCGTCGACTCCACCACTCCGATCGCCCATGGAAAGCGGACAGCCCGATCGCTGTCTCGTACGTATATTGCTTCTGCTTCGACTCCCCTGCTCAATTAATACAGCCACCAGTCAATGGGGGCGATCCTCCTTCCGTTGTCTGCTTCCAAATGAGGCACATGGCCGATTCCGCCCGGTTTTGTTGACAAACTCGTTTCCTTTCAGCTGTCCTCTGCTTTTGATTCTGCGTAATTGTCCCGACTTTCTCCTTGTTCCTTGGCCGCGCATGGACGCTACTTTCCCAATGCTACTACCCTATATATGTCCTTTTACGGTTGGTCTTATCATGCAGCTCTTTAAGTTGGTCCCCGTCCATCAACCCATATAATTCAAGACATGCTTAAATGATGAATGAAGCTGTCTCGGAAGATTGGAAAACCGGTAGTACATGCTTGTGCAAGAAAACCTGATTGCGTACTAAGAAAATCATTACGGTTGGTCTTATATTCAGCTACTAAGTTGGTCCCCATCAACCCATTCCATTTACAAGAAATGTTAAATGATGGAGCTAAGATAGGAAACCGATATACACATACTTGTGCAACAAAACCTGATTGCCGCACTAAGCAAATTATTACTACCTTGTTTCCTTTGTCAACCCACCGTTTCAGAAAGGTCAATCTTACTATTTTAACTGCTACGCAATCTATGGTAATGGTCCCAACTCCCAGCCACTATGTTGAAGACTTGAAGTACAGCTATATTCTCCACCTTTCCTCGTCAGTTCAAGCCTTATGGGTGGACTCGTCTGTTGTACGATATGTCCTGAGTAATTCAAGACCTAATTCATACAATTCAAGAAAATTAATTACTCTGTCTAGAGGTAAAGAAGTGATGTGCATGCAGTTCTATACACCATCCGATTTCGCACCGTCCCATCTTTACATGCTCTTTTGTATTATATGTATACTTCACATGTCTTATAATTTTGTTTCACACTGATTGCCAGGAGTTGATTTTAAAATCAAATTTCTTACTGTTGGTGGAAAGAAACTGAAGCTGACTATATGGGATACTGGTGAGTTAACAATTGCCTCTCATTGTTCAACCGCCAACCGGTTCAGTCTGGTGAGTAGCTTAGTAGGCACTTGGACAAATAAGTCCCAAATATAAGTAAGTGGTCATGTGTGATGTTTCCAGAACTTATCTGATGCAAGAATAAGTGGTTAAAGTTTCTCACCGACATGCAACAATGCTTTAACATGCTAAACTGCAAGGAGCTACAGCTAAAAAATATACTATGAGCCAAGAACAACATTAAACATGGAATATGCCTAGAATTTGCTTCCTAGTTACTTGCATCCTTCTCTGCCATCATTTGTAACATAAGTTGCATAACTAGTTTCCTTTGCACATAATTTGTTGGGAGTTTATCCCTCATGTCGCCACTGCCCTGTCCTAACATCATTCATTGCTGCCAGAGGTTCTAGCTCACGGATTTGTACCCCCCACTTTGTGCTTTCTGCTTAAATTATTTGGGTACATCCCTCATGGCACCCCCTTGTTCCCTAACATCATTGCCATCGGCGGATCCAATATTCCGAGTTTATAACCCCACTCCAGTGCTCTTTCCCTAAAGTAATTCAGTGTTTCACCATATTACCTACACTTCACTACTGCAGTACTACTAGATGGTGTTTTCTATCTGTAAACAAGGTGAATTATGTCATGGTATATATAATATTTTTTATCTTTTGGACGTCATTTTCTGTTTTTCTGCAGCTGGCCAGGAAAGGTTTAGGACCATCACTAGTTCTTACTACAGAGGTGCTCAAGGAATTATTTTAGGTAATAATTATATTATTAGTTTTTGACTTCTTACTTATATTGTTATCCTAAATTCCTAACCTCAAATTCCCTCACTTGGATATCAGACATTCGAGATATGCCATAGAACTGTGTAGATTGATCTATTCAGTCATTCCCTGTATACTCATCAGTAGGTCAGCTACTCAGTGCTGCAATATGTAAATAGTCTTTCTCTATAGCACAGATCTCTTGCATTTCTCTTCCCTCGGTGACCCCAATCAACAGTGTTACTTGCAATGCATGAAATTATCTGAAGTTAGTGACACAAGGATGTACCCTTTCACCAAACTATATACTATTTTTCTTCACTTGTGGATGCTTCTTTCTGTATATATGCATGGACAATCTTGTTAGCTGAGAGTATCTTATTTGCTCATGTTTTCAGCACAGTATAAATTGCATATCTAGTCGAACCTTTGATCTTAATTTAGAATGATTATGTACCTGCTTGAAAAATACTCTATGAAAACTTCTAGTGGTGATTAAGGTCCCTTTTTTCAAAAAAAAAAAAAAGAGAGAGCTTGTAGTGGTGAATTATTTTGAGAATGTATCCATATATGTTTCTTCGTATAGTAGTGTTTCATGCTCAGAACTTGATTAAGATCTAATATCTTCTTGTATTTCACTCATATAGTATATGATGTGACGAAGAGAGAGAGCTTCACAAATTTGGGTGATGTATGGACTACGGAGATAGATTTAAACTCAGCAAACAAAGAATGCATCAAAATGCTTGTTGGAAACAAAGTTGACAAGGTATCATTTTTTGCAAACATAAATTGTTCTTTTCCTGAATATATTGTGATCTCATTCTTAGAAAAAATATGCACAAACTATTTACTAGTATTTACTCCTTTCAGCTATCTTTCCAATAATTCTGAAAGTCACAAATTGGTCAGGTGGACATAGATGCGGTTCTTAGTTTTGATGGTTATGGTCCCTCTTGCAGGATGATGAGAGAACAGTCACAAGAGAAGAGGGTCTTGCCTTCGCACAAGAATCCGGATGTCTGTTTCGTGAAAGTAGTGCAAAAACACGAGAAAATGTTGAGAGTTGTTTTGAAGAACTCGTGCTAAAGGTAAAGACTTGAGATACTGTGTCCCCACAACCTTAGATAGTTAAATCTTCTATGCAATTAAGATGATGCGAAACAGGGGAACACAACTGAATCAGGTTGCATTTCCAGTTCCCTTTAATTTTCCGCTAGTAGGCATGCCTCTAGAAGTATGCATCATAGACAGACACTTAAAATTATCGCCTTCATGCAGATCCTTGAGGTTCCAAGTCTCTTGGAGGAAGGTTCGTCGTCGGTTGTGAAGAGGAACATTCTGAAACAGCAGCAGGAAAGTCATGCAAAGTACGGTGGTAAATGCTGTCAATAGATCCGTGACCATGATTGAGCTTGTTATTCATGGCCATCGCATCGCCAGGCAAGTTCGTGATACCCAAACTGTAGATGTTGTTCCGTTTCTCGCTGTACATGAGTCGTGTCTATACAATCTGTGAGTAGATAAGGTGGGAAAATAGGGGAATGAAGTTTGTAAAGCTGTGGAGAGATTGAAAATGGTTTGTACAAAGGGATGACATGTTCATTCTGGTTGTATCTATTCTTTTTGCTCTCTCTCTCTCTCTCTCTCTCTCTCTCTCTCTCTCTGTTGTACAATTTTAGCAGTCACACGTGTGGCGATTTTTTTTATTTGTTTCGAAACAAGGCAGAAAATTTCGCCTTTTGTATTGCTATACAGTAGGACGAATCATAGAGGGCCTATACCTGAACCAAAAAAACAGAATGTCAAAAGACCCAGAAGCTACACATTAAGGTACAATTTGCCCAAGACGTCCGTGTTCAGTTCTTCAAGATTTCCCAGCAAACACAGATAACCACTGACCGGACACTCCTGGTCTCCTGGATGACGTGATAAGCTTTCCGATGGTTCTGCCACAAACGCTGAAGAACCAAGTATGTAAAGAAGGTCATGTCATGTTTTCTTTCTTTACTTCTCAGGATAACCACAGAGCGTAGACCTTGACGGGCACTCCAGGATGACGCGAGAACCTTTCTCAGGATTCAGCCACGAACGCTGAATAAGTCACAACGTTTTCCAGCGAGGCGTCCACATGCTAGTGAAAATGGAAGCAATACTTGAGTGATTCCTACAACAAATTGATATCAGATTCTTGTTTGCTACCTTTGATTCCACATATTACTCTGCCGAGCGCTGAACAGCTGGGAGGTTTTCAACATCTTCCATCATGTCCCTTAGTGGAATAAGTAGTTCCACGGTGATGGAATAAGTTTTTTTCTTTTACAAAAGTAAATTGATTTTGATTTATTTTTGGTAAAGAAGGATTCGGAAAAAGACCACAAGGGCAGATATCACCTTTGTTTTTTTTTTTTTTTTTGCGAAACACAGTACAACGCAAGCGCTCATATACACGCGCACACACTCACCCCTATGAACGCACGCACGCACACCCTACCCCTATGAGCACCTCCGAGAGACTGAGTCGGCGGGTCGAGTCTTGAGATTGACGAAGTCACCACGGGCGCCTCGCTGTCGACGGGAACGTCGCCTCCCACTGAAGAATATTCCGCCTTAAATGAGAAACACCAGCGTCAAACCTGGGGTTTGAACTCTGGTGGGCTAGGGGTACAACCACCCAACTAACCATCTTGCCACAGGCAAGTTCTCCTATATATCACCTTTGTTATTTACCTGCACATATGCCATTTTTGTCTAGTACAATATATGTCCATAGGAAACATAAGCTGTTGCAATTAACGTAATTTCAGGTGCAGGTAAGTGACAAAGAGATTTATTTATATTTTTCTGTTGGATTTTCCTGCCAGGACAAGAATAGTTTGCCGAGTGCTAGATTTCAAATCCTAGGAGCACTTTATTATTAACTGAAAAAAACACTGAGGACTGCAAGTTCAGTATGAGCATCAGCAATGGCAAAACATCATTCGTCGGCATAACCTTTCGGTAACAACAAAAGTGGTCTTGAAACAAGTATTTTGTCTTAGTAACGATGAATGAGATCGCCGAATGCCCCTGGATTCTTCGAGTAGTGATCAATCTCAGCCTGAAAAAAAATCAAATGTGACAGAAAAGTTAGGAATGCATACCCCTTTTCATGCATTAGGAAATAGTATTCATGAGTGAATTCTTTGTAATTACCAATCTAAATTATTGTTTTCTTTTGACAAAAAGAAAGCAATGTGACACTTTTCCTTGATTTTTGAGAATTCTCTTGAGTTTATAATGTGAAGGAGAGGACTTAAGCACTAACCTTTCGTACAGCTATAATGGCTGTGATAAGCTTATCACCGATTAGTTCATGCAAAGTTTTGTCTGCAGCAAGTGATTCAACAGATTCCAGCAAGTCCTGTGGTAGCCTTTTGAGTTTCGAAGCATAATCTGCAGGATTTGATTCTGCAAGAGACATAGGAGATATTATGACATCACACTCCTTGAGGAAAGCTAGTCAATAGAAAAGAATACAGTTCCAGACATATAAAAAAATCTAATCCCAGTCATGTAATGTAGTGTATATCATGGTGTACGTGTTCTTGTATGGATCACATAAAATGCTCAATATGTTTCGGAGCATTTTCAGACAACATAGTAGCATGCTAAATATCAGTAATGCTCCGAGAGAGACAATAATAAGGTAAGTAATTTTTAAAAATCATACCAATTGGTTCTGGCAACTTAAGGCCTCTCCTGAGCCCATCAATCCCAGCAGCAACAATAGCAGCAAGTCCCAAGTGCGGATTTGCACACCATCAAACGATTTAATTTCAAAATTACTGACCATATCGAGAGGCACACCAGGTGGGCACGCGGTTCTCAATGGAGCCTCCCGATTTTCTTTCCCCCAGCATAAATAGGCTCCACTCCATGTATTTGGCTGAATCCGATCATAGCTACATACAGAGAAGCCAATGATCATTAAAATTGATGCTTCAGTGTTCGGCATTTTTGTCTAAATCTTAAGTATACAAATGCATTGACATCCATCGAGAAGCTTATGCGAGAAACAAATACCCGCCACAATAAATTAAGATGCATTCTTACTTTGCTGGAAGATATTACCTGTTAGGGTGTGGAGCCGTAAATGCCAAGATTGATGAAAGATGATGATATACTCCAGCAAGGAACTGTTCTCCAACATTTGACATTCCATAGTAGTTGTATTCATTTGATCCCATAAAAACATTCTGATCATCCTTCCATAGACTCAGATGCACATGGGAACCAGATCCAATATCATTCAGGTCAGGTCTGTGTCCAGCAGAACAAAGCATCAGCCAGAAAGGCAAGTTTATTAATAAAAGAACGGTCAAGTTTCACATGATTGGTTGCTAAAAACAGTAAAACATTGGGGTATCAGTAGGATCGTTTAATCAGCTGTAGCTTGTTTCGATCATGTTCATCCTTTAAATAACTTTTTTTACAAGCCAGTAATGTTTTCTGGCAGCACTGCTTAGTGTTCATTTATGATTTGCTGATAACGCAAAACAGTATACACAACAGTATTCATACTACGTGCTACTGACAAAAGAACAGAAGTGTAGACAGATATGATGTTTGATGTGCTAAGAGAATGAGCTAACGTTCCCTTTACAGTTGCTTCACATATGAACACAAAGTGTTGAAGAAAGTTGTTGGTCTCCCCTCTCCA
Organism: Poa pratensis; assembly: GCA_947311845.1. Lineage (NCBI taxonomy): Eukaryota > Viridiplantae > Streptophyta > Magnoliopsida > Poales > Poaceae > Poa > Poa pratensis. The sequence goes on from CAMZMU010000064.1 coordinate 50,906,285, forward strand.
AGAAGATGACTTGTATGCAGATAATAGAAAATTGAAACGAGCTGGAAGTTGAATATGATATGTTGATTCATTAACTTACTTTGGAAGAAATGTTGCTATCAACCCGTGCTTTCGAGCAACTGATTTAATAATCTCACGAGCATATATCAGATTATCAGCTGCAAGAGTGCACATCACATACTTCAAGGCTACCTCAAACTGCCCCTTTCCAGCTTCAGCATGCAGCTTTTTTTTTGAGAAAGAAGTAGAAGTAAACATAGAAAATCATGACATATAATCAAAATAAAAAGAAATTGATATCAAACATCGCAAGTCTTGACATTTTTTTGGCAGTAAAATCACTACGTACCTGCTCAACCACAATGGCTGCCTCTTTAAGAGAAGAATATACTTCTTGCAGTATAGATGAGGCACCATCAAAAGATGAAGTAGAGCAGTAACTGCTATTATCATATGGAACCCAACTCTCATGTCCATCACTGCAGATTTTTATTTTTAAAATAGGCCACATAAAGAACACACAGCCTTTAACATGTTATATTGTTAGTTTGTTACTCAGAGTCAGGGTCCTCAGGAAAAGGTACCTTACTAATTTTCGGCGGAGATAAAATTCATTCTCGAAACCTGCCTTCATTGTCTACAAGGAACAAACAACAGATCATGAATACAAAAAAAAGCATCTACAGAACTGAAAAGACGAAAAATGGTCTTCGCAGAGTTATGTGGGAAAAATATGGGTTTATTCTTACCACATTGAATTCATCCAGCAGAACTTTCGTGACTTTTCTTAAAGCATATCTAGGACAGTATTCCCAGGCTTCTCCTGGCCTTATTTGCATGTCAGCCATCACCATTTCCTCACGTCTTGACCTTGCAAAAGGAATGAACAGCCATTAGTTTAATGGTGTCTTAATAAGTTCACATGATCTATTGTCCACAAACGAAAAACTATTCTAACAAAATACGAGTGTGATCGCAACATTTCTCTAACTCCTAAGGGTGTCAGAAATCAGATTTCCATTTAATAATACAGCAGTAAGTAATTACTAGTTACTAACAGAATCACCATGGTATATATTATTGAATATACACAGCAAATAGAGATAATATACATATGACTTGCGTGTGGGTGAATGTGCGTGAGAGAAACAAGACTCCAAGACCAAAGCGAAAATACTGAAGATAAGCGAAGCAGTAAGCGATGGCCCAATAGAAAGAAGTACTGAAAAGACATTAAATGAATCCAGTTTACCATGGGAGTCTCAAAATTGTTGACATATCTGGCATAAGCCTTATCTCGCCTACACCAGTCAGGTTTGTTCCATCAGCTGGGCCATCACAAAAGGAAGTCATTCCCATTGATGCAAAAGTCAGGCCAACACCCTTATTCTTTGCAATCTCATAAAATCTTCCAGCCGGCACAACCTGAAAGTGAAGTTCTATTTCTCAAGATTTGTTATGATATTAGAAATTCTAAGATTAATGGCATTCTCAGGTAGGTAAGCTGATTGTCTACACAAAGTCACAAGCGGGCACATGTTGCACCGTGCAATTATTCAGTAGTTTCATAAGTACTACACTGACCGTCTGTTGGAATGGAACAACTTGCAGGCGATCTTCAAATGTTCATGCTAACCATTGGGTTTACTTAGTAATTTATGATTTAAGAAAATTGCTAGCAAATAACTTTTGGTCCATAAAAGAACGAGAAATGATCAGCGATAAAAAACGACATTATATCATGTTAACAGCGTTTGCTTGGAAAGACGTGCTTACACGGCATCTATGTTGACCTGAAGCATCATTCCAGACAATCCGAACAAAGAGCACATCTTGCTCAATGGAAGATGTTGATATCCTACTGTCAGTTATCGTAGTTTTCTGATGGATTGACCCGTTGGCAACGTTCAACTTGTACAGATTCAATGCATTTCCTCTAAAGATGTCCTGAACTGCATCGATAGCATCCTGAATGCTAAGATCACCATCTTCACATGCAGCTGATAGGACACGGTAAACAACATCACGTGCCCTTCTTGCACCTGTAAATCAGCACAAGGTAAAATCAATAACTGCATGCACACTATGGAAGCTGTCTGTGCTCTGGGGCAACTTACCTTGTAGGCACGACAAATTTCAATGAGCATATATATGTACCAGAAGGACCAAAACTTCCTATTCTTTTCTATCTATCCAAAAGTTTGGTTTGATTACTGAAAAATATATCTAACGTTCATACTGACCTAGAATGATCTTTGATCATCTTATAAAAACATTTAAAACAGAGGATTATACCTAGATAGTATGTCTCTGGAAAAGCATATCCATCTGTACTAAACATGACCTGCAAATGATTCACAAAAAAAATATCATTCACATCGTATCTCTAGAAGTGATACGAAAATGAGAAAGAACATACATAAGTGACGAAGTGACCTGCCTCAAGATATTTGCAAAGCGAATGAAAATGGAATTATATTACAAAAGGAAACTTAAGAGTAATTATTACACACAAGACTAACACAAGTAAACTTAGATGCATTGTAAGAGCAAAGTAGGAAAGAGAGGTCTCAACCTGATAACATCTTTGAAAAAATCGAAAGTAACCTACTAAGTATTGTTTGGCACCAAAGGAATTACTATAGTTGTGGGAGAATAATAATTAGTTCACCTTTTCTGCACCTTCGAACACGGAGCAAAATGTGTTTCCCGAATAATGAATTAAAATCTTCAGCCTTTACAGAATAATTATTCAGAAGGCGGACATGGTACCTTCTTTATGGGAGCTAGCTCCAGAAGCTCTTTAAGTGATGATGTCATCCCTTGAACACTAAGTTTCGGGATTGCCAAACCAAAATCAAGATAGACCTGTTTGTGATTTTTTATGATGGTTAACATAGATTAAACATAATGGAAAAGTAATTGTAGAAAGATGAGGCTCCAACCTGAGAGTAAACAGATGCAAGATAGGATGCTTCTTTAGAAAATGGATACGAAGCATGTAAAAGAACTAATTGGCACTTAGCGAATCTTTCATCCTCAAGAACAGCACGCAGATGCAGAGGGTTGCATTTTCGCAAGTCTAGGTCTTTATCTCCAAAGCTGAAATTGTGTAGAAGATATCTTGAAATGGCCAAAACAGAAAAATGCTGTCACAAAATCTAAAATGCAGTCATTACCCTGTGTGAATCTGCATTGGTAAGTGAAACAGCACAGCCAATTCAAGACTACAAGTAAATAGATAGTCAATCAGGCTCTTATTTGTAAGCCGTAAAGGTCTTCGACCTGAAAAGTATGGAGTATAAGCATGGTTTGTCTGCTTTAGAAATTCTCCATCCCAAGTTCCCAACAGAAGAAAAATGTTTACCTGCTAGCTCCTTACGAAGACCATCCTCTGCGTCTGTCTTATTAACACACGGATCAATATCTAAGCCACTTCTGTAAGCGGCTATGCTTTTCAACCCAACAATTTTATTGGCAACTGTAATAACTTAGTTAAGGATACCCATGCAGATTAGGAAAAAACAAAATTCGTCCAATCTGTCAACAGAAACTCTGGAGGATATGATTTGAGCTTAGACAGAAAAGTTTCAGTGAACGAGTCCAACGTCCAGCTTGATCCACTGAAGGATTCCTGAAAGTAGTAATTAGTTTTGTCAATAGTTAACTTTGAAAAAATTATTAGATTCAAATAATTTAACAGAGACCCTAGCCTTAAAAAGGTGAACCCACAGCATGCCGCATGCCCCCTAACTAAGGGGGCAGAAGAGCACTCAGACCCAAAGTGCCAGACTCATACGGAGATCTAGCCTCCAACATAATCCTATAGATTAGGCATTGTACTACCAGGCGGCCACTGTCGAAGACACATGCATTCTGTGTCTTCCAGATCAGTCAGGCAGCTAGGTGGACACTCCTTTCTGTTGTATCTGAACCTACGGTTGCAGAGTGAGGTGCCACCACTCGATGAAATCGTCGGTGAGCTAATAGAGGCACTGAAAATACGCTAACATACTACTAATGTAGTGAATATTGATAGTAAACCACAGTTGTTATTTGGAGCCTCAAATAATACTCCCTTTAGTGCATGTTTACTAAAGGGAGTATTATTTGAGGCTCCAAATACAAATATCATGCAGATCAATCATTATGTTGATAATCTAGACAAAATTAACCTTCTGAAAGAAAATGTGGATAACTACTTTGTGCATTAAAGACTTGCAAATGTCATTTACCATTTACTAGAATCTAGTTAACAATACAGGAAAGTAGACTCACATCATTGATGATTGTTTCCGCCAGCCATTCGATTCTCAGAACTCTCCCAACCGTGGGAACAAAGTCCTTGTGTGACTCCAGTTCAAGCATGCTATCAAATTGTATGCCATCATCCATCAGGATCGCGGATATATTGGCAGCCTGGAAGCATTTTGAACCGATAGACGCCAACCCCTGGGACCTCCTGAACTCTTCCACATTCTCAAGCGAGGCTTCACAGTTGTACAACTCAGCAATGTCCTTCAGGCTTCTCTGCATTCAGTGCATTGCAATGATATCATGAGATGCTGAAAAATCTGTCCTTAGATACCATGCAATAACTACGGAATAAGCAAGTGGAACAACTTTTCCCAATTCTAGACAGAAGAACGACATTAATTCTCATTGCATTGGAACCACAGAAAGCTACAAGTGCCTCACAGACAGACAGGGCACTGACCAAACAAAAATGGCCCACATCACATGACGGCATGGACGTATAGTAAGTTCAGAAGGAAGAACCATGCCAATTACCTCGCATGGGCCTAGCAGCGCACCATCCATGGAATGGACTGGACCTTGCTGCAGGGCAGAGAGACGGGACAAAAGGTCTACTGCACGGTAGCCCTACCGCACAACGGTAACTGGCATTTGGCAAAGCAGGCGTAAAGCTGGTGACCTCTCCCATACCACAAGTTAAAGAAAAAACGAGAGGACGTACTCATCCGCATACTCTGCTGATACCGCCACTCAGTAATAACAACAAACGGGTACAACATGGTGTATTGGTGTGCACTCATTTTCATCTGTGCCCTCTGAAACCACCAGCTACTCCATCCGAGTAGCACACTGGAGGAACGGAATCATAACAACTCGGGATTTTTTTAGTTTCTATCACAAAAGTTATGTAATTCATTCGTCTGAGCAAAAAAATTAGAGCACGTATGGCTCGAGACAAAAATAGCCAAACTCCATGGCCGACATAATCTAGCACGCGCTACAGTCTGCACTCTGTAGCCGTAAACAACAGACAGGAGCAGGCCAGATGGTGCGATGCAGCGGAGGAGAATGCATGCAAGTCACTCACGCGAGCGGCGCGGTCAAAGCCGCCCACGCCGGGGCCGGGGAGCGGATGGATAAACAGAGTGAAGTAAGCAGGCTAGCACTAGCGGTGGTTATACCTTGAAGGAGAGGGAGTGGGGCGCGAAGGCGAGCGCGTCGCCGTCGGCCTCGGAGAAGCAGCGGAGGAAGGGGAAGGAGGAGCCCGCGGCGACGAGGTTGTGCGCGTGCGCGTCCACCGCCGGCGTCCCCTCCACCGCGCGCCGCAGCTCCGCGTACTTGGCCTCCATGCTCGCTCGGTCGATCTCCTCCTCCGGGGAAGATTTTCCGGTGGCGGCGCCTCGTTTGACCGTGACAACCCGAGCGGTCCTGTGGTTCCGGGGATGCCAAGTGGAAGTGTGGAACTCGGGTGGCGAGGCCGGGCCGGGGGAGTTTTTTTATGCAGGAGGCAGCAGACGCTGCACGGCGCACGCACGCCCCGCGCGGCACAACCACTCTGCTCTACTCTACCAGTCAGTCTCCTGCTGGCTGCTGCTGCTGCTCTGCTCGGCGGCTAGTGACGAGTGCGGTAGATGTATGTGGCGACGAAACGGAGGCCTGGCTGTCCTGTGGGCCCCACCTGTCTGTCAGTGTGGTGTTCGATGGGCTGGGGGTTCGCTGGGCCGTGGATGTATCTTCTGCTCCCTCCCCCAATTAATTGACATAGATTTAGCTAGATATGGGCGTATCTAATAAATATTAAACGATTATTCTAATATGGAGACGTGCCTAGTAAGCGATTACGTTCGGCGTCCATCTTTGCCTTATAGGTGCAGATTGACTTATAGGTGCACATGGACCAAGTCCTCAATGCATGTGGAGAATCTTTTCACGATCCAAACATTCAAATTAAATTATCTTTCAAACCGTTAATCCATTTGACAGTTCGTCTTCACTGTTAGTTTCGTCTTGACGAGTAATTTTAAAACAAGATTCCATCTTAATATGTTTTGACGAATTTTTTTTTCGTCGTTAGTTGCCAGGTTATAATGTTGTGGTTACCATATCACCGGTTAACAGTTACCATCCAAATAATTCATAGTTACCAGGTAAATTTTACATGTTTTTTGCCATATCCATGATCTACATGTTCAAAAACTTTGTATTTTATATACTCTATACACGTAAAATATGAAATTACCGCAAAAAAGGATTACATTAGTGAGTAGCGCAGTTTAATAAACCAGGCAACCATTTGATTTTAACTTGGTAACCAACTTGACAGTACCTGGTCACTAAGTGAATATAATCTGGCAACTAGGGTCGAAAAAAAAAGTTCTCAAATCATATCAATATGAGAATTAATTTTGAATTACGGTTTAAGAGATAAAAAATTTAAAATTTGAAACCAAAAGGAATCTATGTAGGGGTTGCATGCATGCGTGGCTATGCGTCAACTCAGTACGGAGGGAGTGGTCAAACATTGGCGCAACCAGTGACAATGGAAGATAACAAACTGAGGTAGGACGAATTAAAAATATGATGCAAAGATTGAAATAGCGTCAAGACATCAACACTAAACATATTTCAATATAAATAAAACAGAAAAACATATCAACGGCAAATCTCTATTTTCCTAAAAAAAACTCCCATAATTGTATTGATAAAGACTTTTGAATTTCCCCCGCTCGATTTGTCACATCATCAAGTCATCAAGAAGCCATCACAAACATCTTTTTGTGCAACTCGATCCTGATAATCTTTGTCGCGTCCAGAATTCTCTTTCAACTGTTTTTGCCACCATCGATAAAAGTAATGCCAAAGAAGTGAGCCCGAAGTGGATGTACAACCCAGCCACCCAAATTCATATCCTCACGGACACAGATTTGGGTTCTTATTATTTCAAAAACAAAACCGCTGTAGGGGTTTCCCCGAATGCATTCCTTTCAAATAAAAACAATGCCAGCTCTAGACGATAAGCCGCAAAAACATGATTTGGCATTTAATCAATGGTCAAAATCGGTGATAAATGATATTAACTGAGCTAATACAATTACAATTTTAGCCAATAAAATATATATACCCAAAATAGTTTCATAAAATGTAATCTATTGCATACCTACGGTTGGTTTCGGCCACTCCCCCGTAAATTGTCAAAGATACTCTCAAACCTTCTTAAATACCCTATCTAAACATGTTTAGAGTTGTGTTTTGTTAGATTGAGAATTAGCTATTGCAACGAAAAGTTGGTTTCCGACCAGAATATATAGTCCTTGTTTTTAGTTCGGTTCGATTTTGCGTAGTTTCTACTAAAACCCGCATAACCTTCTCATACGGAGTTCATTATAGACGCAGGACTACTCGGATTGTTAAAAAAACATATGCATATGAATGTTTTTGCCAAAAATTAAGGTAGGACGGCCACCCTACCTTTCCCTATGACTATGAGGAGCTTCGCCCCTGGGCACAGGTTAAAAACATGGAAAAAAAGAGAGACGTGAGACAGACATGCCTATATACACTTCGGCCCCGTTTGGAAGACCAGTTTTAGCTCTGTATACGGATCGGAGAAAAATACGGACCTGCTTTGGCCCGTAATTTACACGTTCCGACATTTTCTTACGGGGTATAAATCAAACCAGTTCCAAGCGGGGCCTTCAGAAAAATATCTGCATCCATTGTACGCAAAAGACTAATAATCAATCGAAACGGGCACGTGTACGCTATTCACGATTACGGATGATCCGTATATAAATTACTGCCTTTGTCCCGGAGTTCATAACGCCACCCGCAGTGTATTTTTGATCGATGACGACCCGGCGGCTGCTCGGGAAACCGACGTGCATGATTTCGATCGACCATTGCAGCATTGCGTAGTACAGTACATGTGAGGATCGGGTCGAGGGAAGACGACTCGGCATGGACGGTGCTCCAAACCCAATTACTCCACGCTACTGGACCGCCCGGCTTGTTCGAGCGTCACGGTCGCACGAGATACGAAGAGTGGTTCACTTGCTCTTGATTGTGTTACCTTTTCGGCCGCGCTGAGCCAGCTCACTGAAACCGGCGGTAGAAAACTATATTGTCAATTAATTAAGCTAGCATGTATGTGTTGGATAATTGGGTAATAAGTTCATGATAAGTTTCAGAATGTAAATCATGATGAAAATAACTACTATCATGTGAGATTCGAACATATGAGATGCATTACACAACATGAATAATAGCATTGCACACCCAACATGATTAAAGAGTGCATCGGAATATGTCACGTGCTGATTAGATGAAGTAGCCGTTGGTGCACAGATAACGTTGTTGACGACAATACTGGCTTATACTTGTCGAAATAGACGACGTTCAAGACGGCGGTACGCAACACTACACGTTGGATGACCCGTGATGAATGACGCGAGAAGCCGCCGTCATAAGAGCGAGGGTTTGCCGGTCACACCAACGCTCGGTATGGAGTAGACTATGATGGTGGCGCAAAGTCAAGAGGAGGCGTAACTCTAGCTCGGTTCGGTGTGAGTTTGGCGGTGGCTGATGGGTTGTATATATATAGGAGGAGAACCGAATAGTCTTGTGTCATGATCACGATCTAAACCGTCTAAATTTCCAACTTGTATATCAAGACACAAACATTCCAAATGGAAAAAGAAGGTTGTGCTCCTACATGTTGACAGACCATTCACACGCATATCGCACGCGCACCACCCCGCCGGGGCCCGGCCAGTTGAGGCGAGCAAACCAGCGAGTGTGGTGCTCTGTTTCTCTCCTCATTCTAACCACTTAGTAAGCTAGTGAGACTCCACTATATAAGTTGGTATCATTCCTTATCAACTAGCAACCTGAGACTAAAAATTGGAACTCTAACTTTTCCATACATGTATTTTTGAGATTTAATAGGAAATCCGAAATAGCCCATATCTTTCCAACAATATGTAGGTACTCCAAGTCTCGAACCAACCGAGGCATGTATTGTATACTTTATCCATTTCTATATACAAGGTCACCTCTCCATACCACATTATCACCCACTCTCGCTGCATCCTAGCGACACAATATCTCGTCTCCTCCTACTAGGCTTCCTTACCTACGCTAATCGTCTCGGGCATTCTTGTCCGGTGCTCTATCTCTGATGCTCCACACCACTTCTCTACAAAATCTGGGAAAGAGCTCGATGCCATGGAGGTTGACCTAGAGTCTAGAGCTAAAATATGAAATTCTCTATATATGTTGCCAGGCACATGACTATGAGAATGGAATCACGATCCACAGATCTGGCGCCAATGGGGCCACGACAAGCCAGGTTCGTCACCGGTGAGAACCTCAGACCAGGTGGCGAGATCGGTGCTCCAAGTTGAAGGTCGGTGCGTTGCGATTTTTGATGTTGCATATGTTGTTTTCACATGGTGCAGTCTCGTATGTGTTTTGCTACAAGCACACATACTAGATGCTGCAGTTGGCATGGATGTCTACCATAGATGGTGCGTCCACAATGCAGATACATTCTTCGGGTCATACACTGTCTAGAAATAATGCATGGCATTACTAGTTTACTAGGCTACTGGAGTGGAATGCCACGCCGGGCTGCCGCACACTGCGGTGTGCAGACGATCGATCGACCGGTAAAATGTTTATGCCATGATACCTACAAACAGCACTAGTACAGGATCGATCGCGGCCGGACGAGGGTGGCGGTGGGGCAAAAGCAACAGAAATAATGGAGATGGTGATCGTCGCACTACGGGAAAGCCACACTACGCGACGGTCGTACTGTACGCCGACGGCTAAATGTCGGGGCCGTCGGCGTACAGCACGAGCTAGGGCAGCCGCACACACAGCCGTCGGCGTACGAAGCGCCGTCGGCGTATCCAGGTAAGGCCGACGGCAGTCGTCGGCGTAAACCGTGCCGTCGGCGTACAAAAGGACGCCGTGACGGAACGTCAAGCGGCGTTGATACGCCGACGGCCGTGCCGTCGGTGTACACGTGTACTTCAACGCCGACGGCGGCCGTCGGCGTATAGATGAACATTTTTTTTTCTCTATATAATATTTTTTTTTCTCTATATAATATTTAATGTAGTTATAATTTATATATATATTGGATCTATAATTTTCCTCCCAATTTCAGTATCCCACCCGTAAAATAACGGTTCGAGTTTCCCGGAACCCAACCCTACAACATATACATGTAAAATAAATAAAAACAACACATGTAAAATACCTTCCTATGGCCTAACCTAACACAACCAAGCAAAAAAGTCCACTTTCCTACCCCTTTCGACGCACGTCTATGGGGGTAGACGAAAATGTTAGGGTTTTCCCAGCGGATTCGGGGTTTCGCCGAAGCGGGGCATCGGAGCGTCGGAACCCACCAAAACCTAGGTTGTGCCATACCATATGTATACAAGTGTGTTGGGTGTTGTAAATGTGCAATATCCTACTCCGGGGTGTGACCGGCTTCACCGGCTTCACTTTCTCTCTAGTCGGCGTAGGATGCTGTGGGGACGCACAGGATGGCGCCACGTCGACGCTGGAGGACCATATGGTCATACCTACGCCGACGGCATTGCCGTCGGCGTCAAACTCCTCCCAGACGCACCAGACCAGCACACGTGGCAGCCTAGGCCGACGGCACTGCCGTCGGCGTATAAGGTGGAGCAGACGGAGACGTTCGACGTCCGTTTTGTGGGTCCCACTGCGGCGGCGCCGACGGCGACGGATACGCCGACGGCAGTTTTCATACGCCGACAGCGTCCTACGCCGACGCCTATACGCCTACGCCGACGGCGATCTTTGCTACGCCGACGGCGGGCCGCCGTCGGCGTTTTGACGGTTTCCCGTAGTGTCGTCCATACGCGCATCGCACTCGCTCTGCCTTTTTCAGGCGTGTACATGTGCTACCTCCAGGCTTTTAGCGGGAGCCGGGAGAGACGGACGCCGCAGCCGGCAACTTCACTGAACATTGGTCTGGTCCATTTGCTTTGCCTGAGTATGATCTCCAATCTATTGCCTAAAGTTTGCCAACTCATCCCCAGAATATGCCGGCAAGACCTGCTGAAACTGCATTGAAAGAACGGATGTTCCAATGTCTCTCATGTAGGATTATGGCACGTTGAGCAATTGAAGCCAGAATTAAATTGTAATTTCTTATCTTGAGCATATTCCTGGTGTTCAATCTATCAAAAAAAGAAGCCAGCAGAATTTTTTTCATCTTAGGAGTGCATTTGGATTTTTCCGGATGCAACTGAATGCAGCACGAGGCATGATGTTTCTCAAACATAATTCATAATATTTCTTGGACTTGAACTGCTTTTCTCCCGAAACATAATCACAAGTGTCATTATTATCAGGAGACAGATGTATATGAAAATTATCAGCAAGATGTGAGGCTCATAGGAGATTTCTGATTATGATCATGCGTGCTCCGCCTAGTTAATGATCCGGCGTGAACTTGTGATGTTTGTTCTAATGTTGGTTGATGTTTATTGTGATGCTCATTGATACTTGTTATGATGATCTTCTGATCGTCTTTGTGTGTGCCTACATTAACTGGTATGTGGTGTATGCATTTAGTAGGGTACAGTTCATGGCGAAGGTGCAATGAACAAGTGAACGGTTTCTCCAACAACAACTATGAGGGGTTCGAAATTTTGGAGAAGGCAGAGGATAATTACTCCAAATTCATTAATTCTGAGAAGACTAATGAGGTGGTACCCAAAGTAGCACAGCACTGACCAAGGTACTTCGTAATCATCATCTTGCTTGTCGTGATTATGAAGCTCATGTTCTTCTAATTGTTGTGTATAATCACACAACATGCACCCGCTCACCACGAGACCGACTAGCCCACCAGCTTCCACTCCGGCTGTCGTCGGGCAGGCGGCAACGACGCCTTCTGGCGCCGTTTCTCTTCTTGAAGATGTCGTCGAGACGTGGTGCTCGCCTTTCACCCGGACCACTCCGGGGGAAACCCTAGGTCTCCCGGGATCGGGCGATGATGGTGCTCTGTGTCATGCTCCCCCTTGGGGGCATCGTTCTTGGAGTGGTGACCGGCTGGAGGGGCGTGTGGTTGCGGGAGGTGGCGGCGAGAGAGTCGAGGCTGGTGTGGCGGCAGCATCTGCGGCTGTCTTTTAGGCCGGGGCGGCGGCCCCGGATGTTGGTACGACGTCCGTGGTCTGTGAGCAGCTCTCCTTGGGCAGCTTGGGCTGCGGGTGGCTGCTTCGTGCGGCGTCGTGGCTCGGTTGCGAGCGGTGCTACGTCGGGACGGCGGTCCCGGAAGGGGGTGCGTTGAGGCTTCTGTGGCGACGATGATGATGATGAGCGATGTCGGAGACGTGGCTTTGGCTGCGGTAGTCGGCTCTTCTCCGACGTGTCCTTGGGGTTGCCTCGGCGTGTCTTGTTGCTGTGAAGTCGAAGCTGCTGTGGTGGGTTCCCGGTGGTGTACGATGACTGGCGACAGATGTTCCTTTCGGCGAGTTTCCACGGCGCCAGCCTGCCTGGTTCTCCTTCTTAGATCTTCTTCAGAGTCGGAGCTGCGTTGTCTCTGCGCTGTTGGGGAGCTGTCGCAGCTCCCCGGAGGGTTGTTCTTTGTGTTGCGGCGGGCGTCTTTTAGGCCGGGGCGGCGGCCCCGGATGTTGGTTCGACGTCCGTGGTCTGCGAGCAGCTCTCCCTGAGCAGCTTGGGCTGCGGGTGGCTGGTTCGTGTGGCGTCGTGGCTCGGTTGCGAGCGGTGCTATGTCGGGACGGCGGTCCCGGAAGGGGGTGCTGGCGGCGAGGGCTGTCGGGGCTGTTGGGGCAGCGGCAGCAGCGGTTGCCTTTTAGGCCGGGGCGGCGGCCCCGGATGTTGGTTCGGCGGCCGTGGTTTGCGAGCGGCTTACCTGGTGCAGCTTGGGCTGTGGGTGGCCGCGTCGTGCGGCGTCGTGGTTTCTCGAGGTTGTGGGGCTTCGCCCCGTGGGTTGTGTTGTGTTGTTGTATGGTTTTCACCCGGTTTCTTTCATAATAAACCAGGCACCTTCTGCTTAATAAACGGTGAGGCAAAGCTTTTGCCTCGGGTTCGAAAAAAAAAATCACACAACATTCGAATCAAGGTAACGACACCAAGCCTCATGTGGGCTACCAAATATGGGGCATGTGCTTGAGCCGAGCCCAAAAGCAAGGTAGTAGCCTACCAAACAATGGGGCGAAGCTCCCTGCTGCGGGAAAGCAAGGGAGAGTTGCGCCAGCTACACCTCCAGAGAGATCTACATAGGAATGTTTTGGAAAACGGCCTCGACGGCCCCTTCTGCTCTCTTCAGGCAGAGAATACGCAGAGCAGAACACGGTTCACTTAACAGGTAGAGAACAATACAATTCAGTTCAGCTGCTTAACAGCAGCAAGAGCTTCCATAGCAGCAGTTCAGCAAAATAGCATGCTACAAGGCTGTAAACAGCATTAACACACTACGGTTCAGTTTAGCAAATAACAACAATTCAGTTTAGTTTAGCAAACAAGCAAATTGGAAAAGCTGAGGCATACATTGCAATGACAGTTGAGACAAGAAAAATCTGCCGTCGGCTAGCCGTAATTGTTTTGGACCGCGGATGGTAGGGGGAAAGGTGCTCCGTGACTTGCCTCAAGCAAATCACTGGATCCCAGTCCTGCAGCGCCAAGTATTTGGCAACCTGAAACAGATCGTTAATGAACTGCTGGAGGAGCTGAAGCGCTGGAGAAATTGACTTGAGGGTGGGCGTAGATTGTTCTGCAAGGAGTTGACTTTGGTTGACTTGTACGATGGTGTGTGCTTGCCTAGATTTGTGTGCAACACTTGACAAGCTTTCTTGTAAAACTCTATGCTGCCTTCCACAATAGTATGGCACTACATTAGTGTACTCCCGGAAAGGAAAACACGAAGGAGCATCGGCTGTTGCTAAAAGGCGAAGAATACAAAATAGAGACGAGGCTTGTGAACTTAGAGCATCTCCAACAGCCTTCCTATATCTTCCCTCAATTGCTATTTTACCAATCCTAGCAAAAAAAACAGCTCCAGCAGCCTTCCTCCTAAAGTGGTCCACGTCATCGCTTTGTCTCAATGACGGGTAGGTCCGTGCTATATTGTGTGTGATGTTCCCCGCCACCGTGTCACCGCCTTCCACGCCGCCGTTCGACCTTGGCGCCGCCTCGCCGCGTTCCCCGCCACCGTTTGCCCTGGCGCCGCCTCCCTCGCGTGCCCCAACCTTCCCCGCCGGCCCGCCCCTCCTTTGGCCGCCGGCGAGAGCTTCCCGCCGCTGAATCGAGCTTGGATTGCCGGCAGACTCATCACCACCGCGAGCTCGCACGGCCCCACCGTCGGCCACAGACGCCTCCGGCTCGCGTTGTCTCCTCACACGCCCACTGATGCATCCGTCGTGTTTGGCCATGGCCTCACCTCACGCCGTCGAGCTTGGATTGCTATTATAGGAAGGCTAGCAAAGCAAAAAACATTTTGGATTGCTAAACCTTCTCTCTCCTCTTCCTATAACCAGTTTTTAGCAATCCAATATAGGAATGCTCTTGGAGATGCTCTTAGTAGCAACAATTCGGCGAGCAAATTTCCCACGGATCCTCCAAATCTCTCCTCTAAGATCGAGTTCTAACACCCTGAATCCCTGATGCCTAGATAATTCTATACGGTGACACATAATTAGCTACTTACTGAGTTAGCTAGTTGGCTCACTGTCATCTTGCCAACGAACTACTTAGGTGTAAAGAGTACATGGCTGGACATGTTTAACGTAAGCCTCGACTGCAAAGGAAATCCAGTAAGGCAGTAATGGAACTAAGGTGGTACCATGAAGGCGTCCATCAAGGTATATCTTCAGAAAGGGATGCTAATGTTCAAGCCGCATCAAGTGTACCCGGAAATGACATCACAACCATCTGTGGTATCAGGGTATCTGCCATCGCAAGCAAGGTCTACACATTTCCTCCCATTAGAAAGAGTAAATTGCACAAACACACAACTATTGGAGTAGCGTAGCAAAAGCCCTGGCTATTGAGTTTGTATAACAAAAACACCAACTAGTGAGTAAAACACCAACTATTGTAGATTTGTGCTATTTGTTACTACCGTAACCATTATTGGTGTTTGTGTTACAAAACCCCAATAGTGGGGAACTCGGGATAGTTGATACGATGACCATGTTGTGCAATTTCCTGCCATAATAAATGAAAAGGGGAAGCAATGCACT
Organism: Poa pratensis; assembly: GCA_947311845.1. Classification (NCBI taxonomy): domain Eukaryota; kingdom Viridiplantae; phylum Streptophyta; class Magnoliopsida; order Poales; family Poaceae; genus Poa; species Poa pratensis. The sequence continues at coordinate 50,921,791 of CAMZMU010000064.1, forward strand.
AACTGGTATCCAGTTACTACCAGTACTACTAATGTTCAGCTCTTCGCATACTGTTACATAAAACTGGATTTGGATACGAGATACCGAAATGTCGAAACATCAGAAAATGACATAGAACAGAGACATAATACGGGTAACAGTGAGTGATTGCTGAGTTATACCCAGCAGAGATAGAAAACACAGCTGCAATAAGCCAATAATGCAACAGACCCAAAACTCATTGTTTCAGCAATTGGTACAAGTTCATTGCGCATTAATTCAACAAACTAGTGTAATCTGGGTGCACAAAATCAAAAAATCAACAATAGTGTTACAACAAAATACTGATAAGAACTAGCTAGCTACAACAAAGCCAGGGGTTTCAAAAGACAACAATACACGTGAGCTCAAAATTACTCTATCAAGAAGAATAACTGAGACTCGGCTCACCTTACTCCACCAGATATTCAGGAGGAAGCTGCGCATGTATTGACACCATCCTTGCAGTCACGTGTAAGGTCGTTGAATGTCTCCAACTTCCTCTTCCCCCTGAGGAACACCTCAGTGTCCACTGCAACCCTCATGTACCCATCGAATTCCACTGGATTGCCATTGTTTAGCTCCTTCGTTTCAGCATACCATTCACTGTTTTCATCCCACAGATCCTTGAAATCATCCAGGAAGCGTGTTTTGTACTTGTTGTTAAGTGGGTCAAAGAATGATTTATCAGGTTCATCGGTGGAAATGTACAAATACCGGCCAGCACCAACCTTATCATTGAGTGTCACAAGGAGATTTTCCGGTGAGGTGTCTGCATCAAGGTTTGGCCACAGCTGTGTGTTTTGGGCCTTCTCTCCTCTCACGATGTGCATCGAATCAAAATCCCAACTCATTCGAGAGGCAATGGCAGACACGATCTCCATCAAGCGACGCGATTTCCACAACAAATACCATGGCCGCTTGATCATGGCCTCCGTCTCACCCTCGCACACACGTGACCAGTAGTTATCTGGCTCAACATTTCCAAACTTTCTCATAATCAATGTGTCCTTCACATCACGAAGCTTCATCGGGGTCACCTTAATGTCTTCAGTATAGTGATTCTTCAGCCGATCCTTCTTGTGCCACTTCCCCCAATCTGTCCAGAACTGACTCTGATCAATCACTGATGCAGATTCCTTCAAGTGCTCGAAATCAAAGTAGAGTCTGAAATCTTTTTCCTCATCCTTTCCACTGGCAGTATATCGTGAATTGAGGCAGACGTTGAAGTCCATAACAAGTGTCCGGTTCAAGAACTGTGCCTCACCTAGCGCACACAAAAAACCCCAAATGTAGTGGTTCATGCTCTTGCACCTCTCGCCACCACCAATATAAATGAGGTACCTTCCGCGGCTGAAATCAGACTCTGAAGCGACCACCGGCATGCTGTCATTGACGGCCTCGCCGACAACAAACACCTGCTCTGCAGCAGTCGTGGTGTCTGCATTGGCAGCATTCTCGTCAAGCCTCATCTGTGTCTTGGCCGGCACAAAATCCGTGGTCGTCACTGGCGCCTCACGCTTTCCCTTCTTCCCCTTCTTGCCCTTGCGTCGCCCGCTACGCTTGGCGCCGGTCCCAGAGTGGTACTCGCCGACGCTGTCCACGACGAGCGAGCACGTGTTGACGTCGCGGGTGAGCGTGAACCGGCGGTAGTCCTTGTAGTAGGTGGTGCGTCCCTTAGCGTCCTCCGCTGGGCGGAAGCGCCAGGAGAGGTCGCACGCCATGGGGCTCTCCGGCACGACGACGGGGCGGCCGAAGCGATAGAAGTGGATGTCGGGGAACTTCTCGATCGCCGTACGCATGAGCAGGTTGAAGAGATCCCTGTCCCCCGTGCAGTCCACTGGCGCCTCCATGTCGCAGGAGACCGCCTCAACGGTAGGCTTGTCCTCCTCGGCGTCGGTGTCGACGGTGACGGACTGCTCCGTCTCCGCCTCAGTTTTCTCCGACCCGACGTCGGACAGCTTGATGAACGGGAGCGCCTCGGCGACGACGGTGGACGAGGCGGCCTCGGAGGAGTTGGAGCCGGTAGCGAAGTCCTCCCCTGTGCGGAGCACGGAGTCGTCGGCGAGGAAGGTGGAGTTGGAGGTGGCGGAGGTGAGGAACGCGGTGAGCTGGTGGGAGGAAGGGTGCAGCAGAGGGTCGTCGGGGCTGTGGACGGCGGCGAGGAGCGTGAACGCGAGGACGGCGGCCACGAAGAGCCCGAACAGGAGGTTGCCGCCCGACCGCAGCGCTGCGCGCAGGTCGAGCGCGCCCCCGCGCCACTGCGGCGCCGACATCCCCACCCCGCGCCCCAGCATTCGAGCGGATCTGGGAGACGGAGGCGCGGATTGGGAAGCGACGGCGAATGGGGAGGGATCTGGCTGGGACGCCGACAGGGAAGAGCTGACGAGCGTGTGTGCGTGCAGTTCACTCCAGGTTTTACAGTATTTTACTACTGGGGACGCGGTCGCGATTGTTTTGTAGGATCTTACGTGTATGTTTTTTTTAAGACATGTAAAGACGAGAGCGAATTCGGTGAACATGGTGGCGAGCGCTGCCCAAATCGGGACCGCACGCAACGTGCTATGAGATCCGATGCTAAAGTAGTGAATTTGGGCATTAATGAAACACTAATGAGATGCTATTGCAGGCTGGCACAATCCCTGACCATATACGATTGTGTTGTTGGACCACTCGTGTCAGATATACACGTACATTTCCAATTTACTAAGCAAGCTGGCACAATAATGTTAAATGTTTCAAAGACATTAAAATCTTCCCTCTTTTAAATACATGGAAATATAATATGCAAAAATTGAACGATTCCGTAAAAAAATAGCGGATTTATAGTTTCTCACTAAAAATATTGGGAATGTTTATTTTAAAAAATACAACAAAATCTTTGGAGAACAAAAAGGAATACGAACACTAAAAAATCTTTCAATAATGGTTTAAAGTTTTAACTATTAATCGAGAGAGAAGAATGTCCGACTAAATAAAGATGACGGTGTTTGAACTATTGAGGGGAATGTTTACTTTCAAAATATAATGGGTTTGTTTTTAGTTTTGTTCTCGAGAAATGTTACAACTAATTTTCGCATGTAATGTAATGTGAATGTCAAAATACTAGAGAAAATGCATGGCTGTACGTGTACCATCAACAATGAGGGACCGGTTGTATTTATTGATTCGTGCAAAAGCTGACCAAAATTAACTATTGTGAACAATTTAGTCAACATGTTAGGGCCCACCTCATTCAGTAGAGAAATTCTGACACACAACCTGCTAGGCATGATATAGGGAGCGACCGCCACCAGGTTCTCCTCCGCATTTCCGATGTAAAGACATCTTACATCTGATTTGTCAAGTAGTAAAACAAAAGTTAGTGCAAAGCGGATACAGCCGGACACAATCACACACCACGACCATTACATTTACAACCCCGCAAAAAGAAACACGAACATTACAAAACAAACTTAAAACATAGTAACATACACTGAACCACAAAACAAGAAACGGGTCTTAGACTCTCGTGGGTCTGTTCGAGGTCCATAGAAAAAGGTAGTTTCAACTGGCTGCATATCGATCCAAACGTGGACTTGTTTTTTGTTTGGACACATAGAAGTGCCCTAATTCTCAGGGGTGGCTCAATCTGTCTGGAAGTTAGCACTCCAGCATGTTGGCCCCGTTAGTCAGCCACCCACTCATTTGTCCCACCCCTCTTCTCTTGTGTGGCCGACCTCTCCATTACATTATTGCCTCCGCCACCACGTATCCCCGCGTCACCACATGTCGACCCGCCTCCGCTGCCCCTGACGTTTTCAACCATGGATGGATTTGGTCGCTTAGTGCATCGCCACCACCATGGGAGGTCGAAAAGTGAGTGTCGTCTGAACTCGAGCGGACTCCATCCCTCGCTCGACCGTCTCAATGACTATTGCTTGTTCTTTCTCGTCGGCCGCAGCTTGTCACCGGCACCAACCTCCACCTCGGTCTCGCTCATACGCAAGGTGTTCCGTCATTTGATCGGACATGTTTTTAGGTAATTTAAACAAATTCCGATGAAATTCGATTCAAAATTTATGATTATGGCATTGTTTACGGCGTAAAATATGGATAGCGGGGATGAGTACTTTTACTTTGGGGAGCTGTTGCCCTGTTGTTGTTACTAGTAAATGTGCGCATGCACCGCACCCACACTTCTCGACTAATAATACAATTAAATACGAAAATTTGTGTATGTATTAAAGCTTTTAAAGAAATTTATAATCTAAAGAAAAGGGCGGCAGGGGGTGAAACATGATGAACTCCATTGGGGCCACAACCTTCAAGCCAGTCCTTCTGACGCACACGGGAACAGAAGGAGAGGGGATGCAATATGCATGATTTAATTGCTCTGCCCAGATATCGTATATTTTTTTTATTTCTGAAAGCAATTCCTTGCCCGTTTGATACACTTATACATGATGATTCTTTATCTGAAGGCATATACGGATATTGTGTTGCTCAATTTACTGTACTCTTTTCACATACTGAATTTTGGTTCCGTAAATTAAAACTTCCTAAGAATTCATATTTTCAAAAATTTCAAACTTCCAGAGAACTTAAAATTAGTGCTCTTGGCGGATGCCGCCAGAGAGTAACCACCCTTTTTCATCTCTTTGTCTTCAAGTGTACTGAAAAGAAACTGAACTACGCATCCAGAATGTAAGGATTAACATCAGCTCTTGGTCTGTTCAACTGTGCGATCATTCTGGGACAATAAGACACAATATAAGCATTTACTTATGAACGCCTGCCATCATCATCCGCTCCTTCATCGAAAACGCCTGATGATCCCACACGGAAATCCAACTGCTTTTGATACTTCTGCCGCCTACGTTCGTCAAACTCCTCCCAGCCCTCAATCTGCTCGGAACAAGTAATGACATTATTAGCACTAAAACGTCTCCACCTGAGCCATGGTCAAACATGCAATACAGTAAAGATTTTCATCATATATCGTCAAGAGAAAGTTAAGAATTCCACAAGATGTAGAACAAATACAACACTTATTAACATGGTGGTATGAACATGGAAACCACATTATGGGTAAGTGTCCCGGAGTGAACTCAGCTACAGAAAGGAATTAAGTGCAAAACAAACAGCAGACTTCAGATGGTCAAACTGAATTTTCCATTTCCAAATGTGAGCATATAGCCATTTTAGTTCCACTAGAGTAATGATGATACCAAAAAAAATAACAATGTATGAAGGGTATAGCCTTTTGGGGAACTTGTACCTGTCGAAGAATATCATTGGTGATTCCAGTGCCATGGAGATCAAGTGTGGCAAGCCGCCAACAGTTCTTGAATAAAGTCGACGGTAGGGAATTAAGACCATTGTTCCTCAGATGCAAAGTCTGTTGGAAGAAAGTTTTTACAAACAAGGAATAGTACAAGTGTTTTCTCTTCAGTATAAATGATAGCAATGATAAGTCACATGCACATCTACAGAAGAGACACTAATAATCATGTGTTTTCACTGTATGACACAAGCAGACAGATAGCAAGTATGAACCAAATAAAATGAACAAGTCCAAGCTCTAATTTAGTAAGTATATCATGCAATACAGTTAAAGCGTGAACCTTTGTGGTTTTCTCGGCTCACAAGTCATTAAACAAAATTTAATGAATAATATGCCGAGAAATATTAAAAAGTAATGACGTGCTCAGCCTACATGAGGTAAAAAACAGCATGAAGTAATAATTCACATTAATATCGGCTCACATTGCTGTGGTATTATATTGCGGACAAGAATAATTGCTATATTTATAGGTTAAGCATATGCATTTCAGAGTGTCAATCAAATTGGACATTGAGTATGTTGTGCTATCATATTCAACTACAAGACGCGTTCCGTTCCTTTTAATTAGGTGCATAAATTCTGTCCAAAGTCAAACAGTGTAAAGTTTGACCAAGTTTATAGGAAAAACTATCAAATGAAGACGCGTTCCGTTCCTTTTAATTAGGTGCATAAATTCTGTCCAAAGTCAAACAGTGTAAAGTTTGACCAAGTTTATAGGAAAAACTATCAAATGAAATTTCATTTGATAGTTTTTCCTATAAACTTGGTCAAACTTTACACTGTATGACTTTGGACAATATTTATCCACCGAATACAAAGAAATGGAGGGAGTAATATATTAGGCATATATATATTTGTTCGGGAGTGCATCTTCACATGTAGCTATAAGCGGTTAGCACATACCTTCAGATTGTGAAGATTTCCAAAAGCCTCCGATAGCTCAGATAAAAGATTTGATGACAAGTTAACCTGATGAAGACAGAATTTTGGTGAACTTGTGAATTGGTGATGAACAACTCATTCCACCCTTCGAACCAAACAAGTGAGTTAAGTTTAGGGTGAGGATCGGACGGGACATGGACCGTCCCATTCCTATGTACTGGCATAGAAAAATGGAACAGAAATGGGGGAAAGATAAAAAAGGCACACACCTCTATGAGAGATTCACAGTCTCCTATAGAGGAAGGCAGCGAAGTTATCCTGCCAACAAGTGAAAATCATGTCAGAATGTGGAAGATCTACAGTACAATTTCTAACATTACCTTAACCTTAACCTTAACAAAGCCTTTTGTCCCAAACAAGTTGGGGTAGGCTAGATATGAAACCCTGTCACGAGGACTTCTCGGAGGTCACCCATCCTGGTACTACTCTCGCCCAAATGGGTTTCATATCCATGGGACTGGCTAGTTTTTACGTTGGCTCGCCAAGCCTATCACAACCCTTAGATATGAAACCTTTCATGAGGATTTTCCAGGAGGTCACCCACCCTAGTACTACTCTCGTGGGTTTCATATCCATGGGACTAGCTAGTTTTTACGTTGGCTCGCCAAGCCTATCACAACCCTCCTCCTTTATCCGGGCTTGGGACCGGCTATGCCTAGAAGACATAGGCGGAGTTAATTTTCTAACATTGGAAGCTTTAAATTTTCTAACCAAACAATACCAATGTAATTCTCATACTTCTAGGCACGATAGGATCTTCATAGAAAAGCTTACAAGATCTATAGTGGAACAGACAAGATGCAAGCCTGCGAGTATTAAAGACCATTATGACGTTACCACTAATAAACCTCAGTTTTTTACTTTTTTCGCATCATTCCAGTCCTACAACTACGATGAAATCATCAGAAAATTAAGAATTGAACATACGAATCGTCCCTCTTCCCAGCAACCTCATATTACTTCTCAAATTTATACAAAATCAACTTAATACTAAGAAGGCCTATACATAAGTAGAAAATATAAATTCTGATGTCAGCATCTGGTAAGTTTAGGACATTACCTATTATTGTTTGCTATCAAAATCTCTAGCTGCTTCAGCAAACCTATTTCAACAGGTAGGTTATCAAGCATGTTATTTGCAATGCGAAGTTCACGTAGAAAGGTCAATGAGCCCAAACTCGGAGGTAAAGTAACCAGTCTGCAGGATAAAGAAAAATAATATAAACCACGCCATCTTGTTATCCTGAGTACTAAAGATGCATGTCCAGACTAAAGTGACTGTTTAGTTTTGCCAACAAAATTCGGTGCAAAACGTGGTGTTCTGTGTTAGGTGTTCCTTCTCTGTTCTCTCTTCTCTCTGTTCTCTCTCTACCAAGTGAAGAAAACAGGGGACTAGTACTACAGAGGAGCACACCAGTTTCAGGCAACAAATGCCTTCCTTTTCTATTAGATTTTGCAGCAACGGATGCTACACCACACAGGCAACGAATGCCTACAAGATGGCAACCTATGCCTACTGTGCAACAACAAATGCTACACTACAGCAACAAATGCTGGCAAACCTTAGCAACCTATGCTTGCCCTCAACAACCTATGCTAGGACCTTGGCTTGCAACTTGCTTCCCTCCATATAGGGTGCCTCTCCTTTATATAGAGGGTTCAAGGTCGGTGCTACCGCATTCTAGAGGCTTCTACTGCTTTCTAATGCTGCCCTATCTTACAGCCTAAGAATTACATATAAATAGTACTCTAGAACATACTAGCACCCACTACTTAGACAGCTGCAAACATATTGCAGCATGCCTATCTACTCAGGACACAACTCATGTGCCCTATCCACACCACAACCAGCACACAACCTATGTGTGCAGTTTATACTATAGTCTGCTCACAACCTATGTGTGCAGTTTACACTATGACAAGATTACATCAGGCCAACATTCTGTTCAAACGAAGACTGTGAAACAAGCCCTTTCTGCCGGCAGGTAATTTGTACATACATCTCGATAGCAGGAGGAAAGTAAAGTGACAAAATTCTTTAAATAGGTTCGAGTCAAGAGCCAGATAAAACACAAGAATGTAATGGTTATCTCAAACTAAAATAACTACTTTTAGTTGTCCAATCATCCACAGAAGATTACTATATAGGAGTGCAACTTGCCCCAGATGATTAAGCAAGTAAGAAGCTACAGGGTTCCATCACAATAGATTTGAGAAAAATAACAAGCATATAAATTATGTTACTAATTGTTCTATTGTTATTTCAACACATGAACCTGTGTGCTTCAGCTTTTTGTGCCAAATATATGGTGTTCTCGGTCAAAGAAAGATGAAATAGCAACAAAAATTTACATGTGGGCTGTAAGAGCACGAATGTACAAGATGAGGAGATATAATAAAATTCAGGGGATTATAAAAGGCTCAAAGTTTGTCTCTATCCACTTGCAACATAACAAAGATTAACAGTACGAATAACATAACAGGATTTTGAAAATTCAGACCTACCGATTTTGGCTTAAGGATAAAACTGTTAATGTCTGAACACATGATAGACCTTCCCAGCAGATGCCCTCATCAGATATGTCATTGGCAGTTACCAACAATTTCTACAAGATAAAATTATGAACTTTCAACTATATCTCCTAATGGAAGAATAAAATCCATCAACCAACTTGTCGAGAAAGAACAATTACATTTAATGATTTAAGGGCAGCAATTTTCTGTGGAATTGCTTCAATGCAGTTGTTACAGACATCTAGTACTCGTACTGAGGAGCCACAGTCCCAGACTTCTTCCGGCACTGCCTGTTTTTAAAATGATCACAAAAGGTAAGTCCCAAATTGTAAGGAAAGGGAGAAATTAGGCATTCCAATTTAAAAACAAAATTGCTTAAAATTCATAATTAGATACAATTGATGGCTTGTTGACGTAATAATAGAATAAAAGAATTTCTCAGTGATTGCAAAAATAAAGCTTTCTTTCATCAGCTGGTTTCTTGGTGATGGATTTGGTATTGCCACATATGCTGTGCCAGATCTAATTAGACCAGTAAACAGTACAGACCTCGAGTCAGTTTACTGATCATATTTAGAAACTCCTTATCAAGACTATTTCATTATTTCCTCTGGCTCTACTCAATAAAAATAACTATTAACTATTGATTGTCTTTCTGCACCATAATTGACAGACACACTTAATTAATTTATACAGAAAGGTGGTTACATGACGTTTCATAAACCTCAAATCGCAGCTACACTGTGTTGCTTTGCATTTGTGGAAGGTAGTGCAAACAAGTTGGAATCATATACCTTCAAGCTGGAATCAGACAATGCAATAACACCCGTTATCTTCCATCGCTCCGGTCGGCTTTTGCTGATAATATCCTGTTTTTGTGTGTGACTTTCCTTAACATTTGAGGTTCTCTTTGCAGTTGCCGCCGGACCACTGCTATTCTTAGTGATAGGGCCGTCCTGTTGGAAAGTAAAGCCAAGTAGATCGATTGTAACAAATTAGATAACATGTCAGCCCAGCTTTCAAATTTGACTGATGAAATTGTAACATTGCAATGTGGAATGACAGGAACTATGACTTTGCAGAAATTTCCCCTAACCATCAGAAAATCCCAATGATTCAAAAGTAAGGGCATCAAACTGAAGACTGACGAAAAGTCAAGCTCGCTAGCCGCATAACCAATACTACTTCCGTACAAGTTCAAGCCACCATAAAAGATCAGCTAACTGAAATAAAGGTAGAGCTTACGGTCTCACGAACTGAAATAACTGCAACCAAATCACTGCTAACATCTGAAGAAAATAAAGGTACAGCAAACGAAAAAATAGAACACATTAGGGAAGAACGAGGTGATTTACCCCCTGATGGAGACCCTGCGAAGCGATGAGCATAACCTTGGATCCGTCGCCCACCTGCATCGAGCTCAGGCTCGCTGCTTCCGCGAGAACTTTTCCTGCAATCGAACGGAAGTAAGAGACCGGCAAAGGATTCGTAACTCGAAGCAAAATCCTGTTCAGGCGGTAAGGGTTTGGGATTTGGTGCCTTTGCAGATGAGCCTCTGGCCGCGGGGGAGGACGTTGGTGAGCGGCTGGAGGAGCAGCTTCAGTTCAGCGGTGGAGGCTGACGCCGGGACCTCCACCGGAATGGTTCGGCCGGCGAACTTCACGTGGACGGTGATGGTGGGCGGCGAGCTATCCATGGCTTGTTTCCCCTCTGCTAGATCGAGCGAGGGCAACTGAACCTTTTTTTCTGGCAAATGGGCAACTGAACTGACTAGTTCTTCCTTTTGGGGATTTGACAAATAATACTCCCTGTTTCTGAAATCCGTTCATGAAATTAAGGCGTATATTTTTGAAAAATGTCAAGCAATGTAAACTTTAACCAATATTATATAAAAAACAGCCACAACTATAATACTAATGAACACCATCAAAAAAAATATTTCATGATGTATCGAATGCTATTGATTTGGTATTGTAAATGTTAATGATTTTTTCTAAAAACTTGGTCAAAATTTACATTGTTTGACTTTAAACAAAAAAGATATGTCTTACATTCAGAAACGGAGGTAGTAGCAGTTAACCGCTTTTTAATTTATATCGGACCAAAGAAAATCTCTCCAACAGTAGTCGGTGATGTAAATTGTGCCAAACCGGTGATCTAAATATAGATTCCTCCGGCTGTGCGCAAAAAGCGGACTCCACACGCGCGAGGCTGTTGCACGGAAAGTTCATGCGCCCACCACCGCTGATGTCGATTCCTCCCCAACCGCCACCGTCGCGCCTCGCTGAATCCATCTTGTCCCATCACTATCCGTCGTCGCAGTCCCAAATCCAGCCGCATCAAATCACCGCCATCGCCGAAGTCCAACCCATCGCCGCCCGTGCCCCCTTCGTAACCCCGCAGCCATCGTTGCCTCAGTCGTGCCCCCGCCGTGCCCATGCCCCTACCGCGCCATGGAACCGAAGAAGAAGAGAAAGAGCAAGTCTAGCTTCAAGGGCGTGCAGGTGCGGTAGTCCGGCCGCTACGTCGCTGAGCTCTAGCGCGATGGCGTGCGCTACTAGCTTGGCACGTTTGAGGCGCGAACATCGTCCTCCGACACACGACATCGCCGGTTGGAGGCTCGGGGTTTCGCACTCGGAGCTCAACTTCCCGGATATCGAATCCCGAGAGGATGCAAAGTTCATCAGTCCACCGGTGAACATCGTGACCCGTCGCCGAAGCGGGAGAACCGCGTTGTTCTCCAGCAGTGGAACACCCAGGTGAGCGACGAGGAGGCGATGGCGAGGTTCGCGTGGGATAATTCACAGTACGTGTAGTATGAGCTGGATATCTACTGGAATCGAGTCTAGGAGGAGAAGAAGATGATGATGATGATGATGACCAAGAAGGAAGACGAGGCTGGCCCCTCTACCGTGATCCCCGTTGACTCCTCAGACCAGAGAGATGACTCCTTCTCCTCGCTCGAGTGGTCATAGATCTATCGCATAAATCTATCGTTTAGTTCATATGATGCAATGTAGTAGCTAGAATGACATATCGTAGTAATCCATCTTATGCATAGTTTGAAAGTTGTTTGCGATGTAGTTCGTATCAAAAGCTTGGATTTTTTCATATGAAATGCCAAGTTCAGATGTTACTTCAGGGAAATATTGGACCACCCATGCCCAATAAGGTGATGTATTTTAGGGCAGCTATTGGAGATATACCTTTCTGATGATGTAAGAAACCCCATTTTGGTGATCTAAATTTGACATCAAGCCATTATTGGTGCCCTATTATACCACCTATTTGAGATGCTCTTATGAGGAGTAAGAGTCTCACCTTTCGCATGGGTCTGCATTTTAAGTAAAGTTGGATACTCCTCACACACTTGAGTGACAATTTGCTTGAGAAAAACCTCTAATATCAGCGATGAGTGGGATCTTGCCTAGCCTTCCCAATGCCGATTGACATATACCACCTTTTGGATGGTCTCGTTACTAATCCAATGTCGACTGGCATATACCACCTTTTGGATGGTCTCGTTACTGATTAGTTTAAAGTTCCAAAGTACTCCCTCTATTCAACAATATAAGATGTTTTAGGTATTCCATTCCATATAATGTCTAGATTCGGATATGTCTAGATACATGTGTATACATGTGAATGTGAAAAAAAGCCTAAACCATCTTATATTGTGGAACGGAGGGAGTAAGTGATAAGAAAACGTGCAATGGAGAGTGATACGTCCAAAACGTATCTATAATTTTTGATTGTTTCATGTTAATATTATGCCTTCGACACTTGTTTTTATATTAAGTTTATGATTTATTTGGACTAACCTATTAATAGTTGCAAAAGTGAACAATGTTCTTGTTTTACACTTTGATGTGTAGGAATTATCAAGAATACAAGAGGAAAACTTGTTGGAGTCGAATTGGGACTTTCCTGAAATCTATCTGAGAACTTTTTACGGTGATTGTCAGTTTGACCCTCGAAGACACGTCAAACGGAAAACTCGATAAATACAAAGTTGTCACAATTTTCTATACGCTTCTTTTAAGCCCGAGAACAGCCCAATCGGAGGTCGGACGCGGCCTGCAGGCCCGATTTAGTGAAACCCTAAAAGGGGATGACGGAAATCCGAGAAGCTATATAAAGGGAGGAAACCTAACTCGTGGAGGACACCCCATACCCACGAATTTCCAGCCACCAAAGCCACGTTTTTGCCTCCCCCATGGACCTCATCTCCATGGAGGAGGGCTCCCAAGAAGCCATGAAGGAAGGGGGCTAAGGGGCGGCGTTCCCCCATGATGCCGGCGGCGGGGGAGGAGCTCCCCGCGCCACCGCCGGCACCGCCGCCGCCCTGCGCCTCTCGCTGTCCCCTTCACCGTCTTCACCGTCATCTCCATCACCAACTCCTCCTTATATACAGTGGTTCATCCTCCCACACACCTCTGTACCGTCCTATGTAAACATGGTGTTTGATGCTATAAGTTATTATCCTATGATCTATGTCATGTTTGTGTAGTTTATTTATTCTTAGATTGAATGGTTGAATGTCTTTGGTTCATTAGAGTTGTATGTTGATATGGTACTGTCCTTTGGTGTCCATTATATTTGTGCGCGCATGGATCAACATCTTAGGGTTGGTAGTATTTGTAAACGAAGGGGGTAGACCTGCCGGAGTGACAGAAACCTGTGGACTCGAACCGGTTAGTTGCATGTATGGGAGTAAGAGGACCATAAACTTAAGTCTATGGTTGGGGAAACCTTAATGCATTGTTAGTATTTACGGATGTCTGCTAACAATCCAATCATATAGTATGTGAAATCACAAGTAGTTGAGTGCGCATATATTTAGCCTCTCCCACATAGAAAACTGCATCGAAGACAATGAACCAAATATCTTCACTAATTAATCTTGGACAAAGCCATCACAATTACCACCACTTTTCCACACTCATGGTACTGTTAGTTTATGATTACTTAGTGTACTTTATTGCTGCAGCACTAACATTTACTTTCTTGTATTTATTATCTCGCAAAGCTATCTCTCATACCCGTATTGTTACTCTAGTATTATTTCAAGATAAAGTAAACGTTTAGTGTGCGTAGAGTTGTATCAGTGGTTGATAGAACTTGAGAGAATACTTATCCTAACTTTATCTCCTCGTTGGGTTCGACACTCTTACTTATCGAAAAGGCTACACGCGATCCCCTATATTTGTGGGTTATCAAGACCTTTTCTGGCGCCGTTGCCGGGAAGTCATAGCGTGGGGTGAATATTCTTGTGTGCACTTGTTTGCTTTATCTCTAAGTAATTTTTATTTTCAGTTTTAAGTTGTTTTCTATATTACTATGGATAGAGAATACGAATTATAAAAAAATTAGTTGTACTTGTTATCTAAAAATGTTTTAAAAAGAGAGTGATTGGAAAGATGAACAATGGTTAAATGGGGGTCGACCTTGAACACTTGTGTTCATGCCTATGAAATCAAAGCAAATCTTTCCATGGAAGCTTCTCATCTAAAAACATGTAAATATTGTGTATATACCTCCGTACATAAAAATAAAATGCTAATTGTAGTCTCTAGTTAATTGAAAGTTGATAGTTTTGCTTTGCTGTCCAGAAACAGATTTTCTGTGCTCCACCGTATAAAACATTTAAAATCACCAGAACGTGATCTTGATCTGAAATTTATTGAGTGAAAATTAATGCTTATTATCTTTCTTTCATTAGTTTTGTCTTTTCTGATTTGAGTTACGTAGCTGTCCCGAAAAATTTGATCTTTACTGACTGTTTAGTTTAGACAGATTTCTGTGCTTCTCTGTATAAAATCGTGATAAATCTCAGAATAGTATTTTGACCTGAAATTTTTTGTGCATAAACCTGAGATTATTATATGTCTTTCATTAGTTTTAGTTTTTTTTATATTTGAGCTACGTAGCTATCTCGTTAAGTGTCATCTTTACAGACTGTTCAGTTTTGGCAGATTGTTATGCTTATTTAGTATTGTGCTTATACTCAATGTTTATAATCTTTATTTGATCAGTAAACGTTATAAATTGGTTAGTATACAGTAGGTAATGTTAAATTAAACTTGTCAATGCTTGAACATGACCCTACTAATGAGTTTTGTGAAGTTTTATGTGGATGTAGCTTATAAGATCTAATCAATATGGTGATATGAATGAATAAGAAGACGCAAGAGCTCAAGCTTGGGGATGTGTAGGTGCATCCAAAGAACATATTCGAGAAGATACAATCATCTAAGCTTGGGGATGCCCGAGTCATCCCCCTATTCATCAACCAACATGAGGTTGTCTCGTTCATACTCTATATTACCCGTCCACATGATTTGTATTGTCTTAACTTATATTATAATTGCTTTTATATGTCTTGGTTTTACCTTCTTTAGTTTTATTAGGCTCTTTATTTGATTTCTATTGCTTCTTTACTTTCACTTATAAATTCAAAACAACAAAAATATTTTCTTTTGTTTTGCTTCTTTGTTTGGTTCTTTATTTTGATTTTACTTTTGATTGTTATTTAGAGTTTTCCTTGCTGTAGCTAGCAGGTTTGGGTCTTGCTTATCCTCTGGTCTCTTAGTTTATCAAAAATAAAGCACCAAGTTTTACCCATTTAGCTTAGTTGATACATATGTAAAAAAGTGATTTTCTGTTTTCAGCATCTACAGCTTATTGTGCGATTTTTCATATTTTACTGAAAACTATAAAAATCACGTAACATTTACTGATGTTGTATCACCGAATACTCTGCATGCACAAAAATTGGCTAAAATTTTGGACATGTTTAAGAGCACCTAAAAATTACGTTTGCCAGCTGCTGTTTTTCAGGACAGATTCCGACTTTTATTGCAAGAGTGGCCTCTTTGCGTTTTCATTTGATTCTTAATGGTTCTTACCTTTCATTTAGAAGTTGGTCATTTAATCAACCTTTCTGTAACTTAGAAACAAAATTTGATTTGGTTTAATAGCAGCACTTTGGAAATATTATGTATTGCACTAAGTGCTAGCTAAAAGGCGTTAAAAAAAGCGTTTATGGGAGGCAACCCATTATTTTTATTTCTGCAATTTTTCTTTTATTGAGTCAAGGAATTTGTCTACTTCTGTAGCAACTCCTTTGTATCTTTACTTTTTTGTATTGTTGTGCCAAGAATAGTCTCTAATGATAAGATGATGCTAGATTTTGATTGCTGCGTAGAAACAGATTTTTGCTGTTCACTGTACGAAAATTCTAATTCATAGAAATGTGATTTTAATCTGCAATGTTTTGTGCGTAATCCTGATGTATGTACGCATATTTCGTTAGTTCAAATTTTTTGATCTGAGCAACGTAAGTGCCTCGAAGAAATTCGTCTTTGTGGACTGTTCTGTTTTAGACAGATTCTGTCTTTTATTTTGCATTATCTCTTTTACTAGTGTTGGGTGGAATTCTTTTTTTTGGGTGGAAGAGCTTCAATAAGGCTAGTGACAGTAGTTAATGTTTAAAGTAACGGTCATGTTTGCGACCTTACAGAACATGTGAGTTTTTGATTGATGCACTAACACTCTAATGAGAATTATTTTGAGTTTGGTGTGGCGGAAGTTTTCAAGAGTCAAGAGAGAAGAGTGATATAATAGGATTAAGAAGAGTGAAGAGCTTAAACTTGGGGAGGCTCCCATGGATCTCCCCAGCATATTTCAAGAAGACTCAAGCGTCTAATCTTGGGGATGCCAAGGCATCCCCTTCTTCATCGTCAAAATTATCAGGTCATCTCTAGTGAAACTATATTTTAATTCTTTCACATCATATGTGATGTTCTTGGAGCGTCTATCTTATTATTTATTTATCTTAGCATCAAACACCAGTTACATTAATAAGTTGATCGTCACATCTTTTATTTATCCCATGTTTACAAAGTTTACCTGGTTAATGGATTATTTGTTGAAACTTAAAAATGATGTGTGAATAATATTGTTTAGTAGTTTATGTTTTCTTATGGTTAGTCTCAACTAGCTAATAGTGTATATTATGTTATTTTTATGATTGACATGTATTGTCTTGTTCATAAGATGGTATGGTATTGTGGTATCCTCCTCTGAATGATTTACTTGAATCGACTTGGTACATGCTCACACATGTTTATGACTGAAAAATAAAAGTCAATTAAGCCTTGATGATCTATTTTGCCTCAGAGTTTTAGTATCATTTTTATGGCTCCGTTAATTTTATTCTGTCGCAAGTATGATTATGACAGTTATTGCTCTCTTGATTGTCGCTTCCCAGTCTATTGCTAGCCTTCACTTGTACTCAGCGGGAATGCTGCTCGTGCATCCAAATCCCTAAAACCAAGTTATCCCAAAGAGTCCACCATAAATTCCTATGCATGTTATTTCGAACCATTCCAAGTAAATTTTCATGTGCTACCTTTAAAACCTTCAAAATACTTCTCATTTTGTGACACTGTTTTTAGCTCATGAGGACGTAGTAGTTGGGTTTGTTCTCTTCCATGCTAAATTAAGTCCTCGACTTGCATGCTTCATCAGCTCGTCATTAATTTTGCAAAGAGCTGGCTAGACCATTATAACATCTAAAAAGTAAAATAAAATAGGCACTCCTCCATGGTATGTGATTGTTGGCAGGCACCCGAGGATTCGGTTAGCCATGGTTTGTGTAAGCAAAGGTTGGGAGGAGTGTCATGCTAAATAAAAGTGCATGCTATAAATGCCTAATATCAATAACTCGGAACCGCTCTCAACTTATTTAGTATGGAAGATAACAAGAACTCTATTGCTGATTCGTTGACAGGAACAACCACCTCTCAAAACAATTTTATTTCTGTTTTAAAAAATAAAAAGCTCTAGCACATGTTAATCCCTGCTTCCCTCTGCGAAGGGCCAATCTTTTATTTTTATGTTGAGTCACCACCTTTTCTTTGAGCACTTCTTCGAGAGCATAACTGTCATTCTTAGTGTAATGTGCTTGTCCCAGAATACGGTTAACTGCGGTATAACTATGATGCTCTTA
The DNA here is from genome assembly GCA_947311845.1 of Poa pratensis. Taxonomy (NCBI): domain Eukaryota; kingdom Viridiplantae; phylum Streptophyta; class Magnoliopsida; order Poales; family Poaceae; genus Poa; species Poa pratensis. Next base: position 50,939,604 of record CAMZMU010000064.1, read on the forward strand.
TCTTTGATATCTTTATATCTAGTCTTCACTTGAACTTCAGAGGTGACTTGGCATTTATGTTTTGCTCTACAATTAAGGGCAAGCGAGATACCACTCTATCATGCTTTATTATGATCATTACAATCTTGTTGATGTTTATAAATTTCATGTTATAAGCTCTTAGTTCGTTGATACTTTTCATTAGGTAACATGATTGCTAAGTTTTATTATCCATACCTCACGCAATTGTTAAAGAGCATTTACAATCAAAAATTATTTTGTTATCATTTACCTACTCAAGGACGAGCAGGAATTAAGCTTGGGGATGTTGATACGTCCAAAACGTATCTATAATTTTTGATTGTTTCATGTTAATATTATGCCTTTGACACTTGTTTTTATATTAAGTTTATGATTTATTTGGACTAACCGATTAATAGTTGCAAAAGTGCACAATGTTCTTGTTTTACACTTTGATGTGTAGGAATTATCAAGAATACAAGAGGAAAACTTGTTGGAGTCGAATTGGGACTTTCCAGAAATCTGTTGAGAACTTTTTACGGAGATTGTCAGTTTGACTCTCGAAGACGACGTCAAACGGAAAACTCGATAAATACAAAGTTGTCACAATTTTCCATACGCTTCTTTTAAGCCCGAGAACAGCCCAGTCGGAGGTCGGACGCGACCTGCAGGCCCGATTTAGTGAAACCTTAAAAGGGGATGACGGAAATCCGAGAAGCTATATAAAGGGAGGACACCTAACTCGTGGAGGACACCCCATACCCACGAATTTCTAGCCACCAAAGCCACGTTTTTGCCTCCCCCATGAGGAAGGGGGCAAAGGGGTGGCGTTCCCCCAAAACTACTGCTAAAAACTCTTTTTCAGTAGTGGCATAATTCTTTTGAGCAGCATCAAGAGTCTTACTAGCATAATGAATAACATTCAACTTCTTATCTACTCGCTGTCCAAGAACAACACCTACAGCAAAATCACTAGCATCGCACATAATTTCGAAAGGTAAAGTCCAATCAGGAGGTTGAACAACATGAGCAGTGGTTAAAGCCTTTTTTAGAGCCTCAAAAGCTTCTTTACAATCATCATCAAAAACAAAAGGTACATCTTTTTGGAGAAGGTTAGTAAGAGGTTTTGAAATTTCAGAGAATTCTTTAATAAACCTTCTATAGAAACCGGCATGACCGAGAATACTACGAATACCTTTAACATCCCTGGGACAGGGCATTTTCTCAATTGCTTCAACTTTAGCTCTGTCCACTTCAATACCTCTTTCAGAAATTTTATGTCCAAGAACAATCCCTTCATTAACCATAAAGTGACATTTCTCCCAGTTAAGAACAAGATTAGTTTCCTCGCATCTCTGCAAAACTTTATCAAGGTTTTGCAAGCAGTTATCAAAAGAAGTTCCATAGACGGAAAAATCGTCCATGAATACTTCCACAATTTTTTCACAAAAACCATGAAAAATGGCAGACATGCATCTTTGAAACGTAGCAGGAGCATTACACAAACCAAAAGGCATGCGCCTATAAGCATAAGTTCCATAAGGACAAGTAAAAGTAGTTTTCTCTTGATCTTTCGCTCTAACAGCAATTTGTGAAAATCAGAATAACCATCAAGAAAGCAAAAATGAGTTTTCTTAGACAACCTTTCTAACATTTGATCAATAAAAGGTAAAGGATAGTGATTTTCTAAGTAACTTTATTAACCTTTCGAAAATCAATGCACATCCTATATCCAACAACTACTCTTTGAGGAATAAGTTCATCATTTTCATTTGGCACAACAGTAACTCCTCCTTTCTTAGGAACACAATGCATAGGACTTACCCATTTACTATCAGCAATAGGATAAATTATACCAGCATCGAGGAGTTTTAATACCTCATTTCTTACCACTTCCTTCATTTTAGGGATTAAACGACGCTGGTGCTCCACAACAGGTTTTGCATCATCTTCCATGTTGATGGCGTGTTGACATACAGTAGGAGAAATCCCTTTTAAATCATCCAGAGTGTATCCGATAGCTCCTCGGTGTTTCCTCAATACTTCCAATAACCTTGCCTCTTCAGTACCTGAAAGTTTAGAACTAATAATAGCAGGATATGTTTTCTTATCATCAATGTGAGCATATTTAAGATTATCAGGCAAAGGTTTTAAATCAAAAACAGGATCTTCTTTAGGAGGTGCAGGGGTACCCAAATCTTCCACCGGCAAATTATGCTTAAGTAATGGTGGTTGATGAAGAAAGATATTGTCAATTTCATTCCTTTCCTCCATAAAGACCTCACTTTCATGTTCCTCCATAAATTGCTGCAAGGCATTGTTAGGAGCAATAGCAATAGCAGCCAGTTGTTCAATTTTCGAGTCCTCATTAGGCAAATCAGTTTCATAAAGTTTCTTACCAAACTTAGAGAAATTAAACTCATAGATTCTCCATTAAATTTAGTGTAAATTTTTCTTTCTTACAATCTATAATAGCACCACATGTATTCAAGAAAGGTCTACCGAAAATAATAGGACAAGTTTTACTAGCTTAGAACCAAGTACTAGAAAATCAGTAGGATATTTAGTTTTACCGCATAAAACCTCGACATCTCTTACAATACCAATGGGAGAGATAGTTTCCCTATTGGCAAGTTGAATAACCACATCAATATCCTCAAGTTCACAGGGACTAATTTCATGCATAATTTCTTTATAAAGTTCAAAAGGAATAGCACTGGAACTTGCACCAATATCACATAAACCATAATAGCAATGTTCTCCTATCTTCACTGAAAGCACAGGAACACTTGTTTTCCTAGATTTACCAGGATGCGAAACAATATTAGAAGCATCTTCACAAAAGATAATATGTTCTCCATCTACATTTTCAGTTACCAAATCCTTTACTATTGCTACTTCAGGTTCAACAGTTATTTGTTCATCAGGCTCTAAAGGTTTCTTGGCACTTTTATTAACCACACTAGTTATCAGAGAATGTTCCTTGACTTTAACAGGAAAAGGTATTTTTTCAATATAAGGTTCTGGCAAAATGTGATCAACAGTATGAACTTCAATACTTTTGCCAATGGCCGAATTGGCTTTATCTTTATAAGGTTCATGATATTTATTCAAATCCTTCTTAGGCACATCAAGATAAGAGGCAAGAGATTTGTAATAATTTGCAACCACTTGAGAATCAAGACAATAAACAACACTAACATTACGGAAATCATCAGTCTCCATAAAAGATTTAATGCATTCGTAATCATAATTTATACCTGACTTTCTACCTTTGTCGTTCTCCCATCCTTCAGTATTTTCCTGAATACGGTCAAGAAGGTCCCATTTAACTTCTTCTTCAGTACGTGTAAATGATCCAGAACAAGAGGCATCCAATAAATCCTTATCATGAAGAGAAAGCCTTGCATAAAAATTATTGGTAACAATATTACTTGGGAGCTCATGAATGGGACATTTGAGCATTAGTGACTTCAATCTCCCCCACGCTTGGGCAATACTCTCTCCATCATGAGGCCAAAAATTATATATGCGATTTCGATCTTGATGAATCTCACTAGGAGGATAGAATTTAGAATAAAAGAGAGGTACAATTTCCTCCCAGCCAATATATCGGCCATTCTTCAGCATCTTATACCATTCCGCAGCTCGGCCCTTCAGTGATATAGAGAATAACTTCCTCTTGACTTTTTCCATTGAAATACCTGCACACTTGAACAACTCACATAATTCATGTATAAATAGTAAATGATCACCAGGATGGATGGTTCCATCTCCAACATAGCGGTTATCCATAACACGTTCAACAATTTTCATAGGTATTTTAAATGGATCTAATTCAGCAGGCGGCGGTTCATCTACTACCTTAGCAGTGGCAGTAGTATTCCCAAATAGGGATTCGAATGGAGATCTCTCCATAATAAAATAAAGCAGCAAGCAGAAATAAAAACATCACTTACAGTAAAGGATTCCCTTACCAATTCCACTTACCAATAGCACAAAAACTCCCCGGCAACGGCGCCAGAAAATAGTCTTGATGACCCACAAGTATAGGGGGTGTATCGTAGTACTTTCGGTAAATAAGAGTGTCGAACCCAACGAGGAGCAGAAGGTGTTGACAAGTAGTTTTGATCAAGGAATCACTGTAAATACTAGCAGACAAGTTTTTAGGGGTTTTTGATATTGCAGATAAATAAAATACGTGTAAATAAAAGACAGTAATAATAATTGCAGCAAGTGGCCCAATCCTTTTTAGAGCAAAGGATAAGCCGGTTGGTTTACTTATGATGGCAAAATGTTCTTGAGGAGACACGGGAATTTGTCAAGTGCTTTCGCTTCCTACAGCCGATTAATCTTTATTGTTTTGATAAGTGTTGTGTGGGTGAACCTATGCTAATGCACTGCCCTAACTTGGACTAATGCATACTTGTGATTAAACCCCTTGCAAGCATCCGCGTTACAAGGAAGTAATTAAGATAAATCTAACCACAGCCTTAAACTCTGAGATCCTACACTCCCTCATGCACCGGTTTACTAACGGGGGTTTAGGTTTCTGTCACTCCGGCAACCCCACAATTAGTAGCCGAATACACAATGCATTCCCTAGGCCCATAAAGGTGAAGTGTCATGTAGTCGACGTTCACACGACACCACTAGAAGAATAACACCACAACTTAAATGTCAAACCATTAAATATTACTCAACATAGTTCCACTACTAATAGCATGACTTCTCCCATGTCCTCAAGAACTGAACGAACTACTCACAAGACATCATATGGATCATGATCAGAGGTGATATAATGATGAATAACAATCTGGACATATACTTCAATTCACCGATAAAACTTAATAGCATCAACCACAAGTAGTAATCAACACCGGGAAAGTTTCCCCTATGAACTACACAAAGTATAACCCTAGATGTTACAGCGGAACGAAGTGGAGCGGTGGAGATGATGGTGACGGCGGTGGAGATGATGATGATGATCCCGATGAAGTCCAGCGTGATGACGATGACGATGGCGATGATTTCCCCCCTCCGGGAAGGAATTTCCCCGGCAGATTTCTCCCTGTCGGAGAGCTTTTTCTCTCTCTGTGGTTTCCGCCTCGTGGAGGCGGCGGAATATTTCCTCGATGGCTCCCTCCGTCTTAGGGTTTCTGGGGGATTAAGTACGCGAAGGGGGAGCGCCAGAGGTGGGCCAGGGCGGCCACACCATGCCCCGGCGCGGCAGAGGTGGGCCCCGCGCCGTGGGGTGGTGTGGGCCCCTCGTGGCCCATCTCAGCCTCCCCTTTTGGCTGGCTCCGGCATCTGATAAAATAGGAACATCTGTATGTTTTCCGTGAATTGTCGATCTTCAGAAATAGGGTGTCTTGACGACGCTTTTTCCAGCTGAATCCTGACTCCGGCTGTTAATTCTCTAGTAATCATCAAACATGCAAAACAAGATAAAATAACATAAGTATATCATCCAAATATGAAATATATCAATGAATAGCAGTAAATTATGATATAAAATGGTGATGCAAAATGGACGTATCAATCAACATCTTAGGGTTGGTAGTATTTATAAACGAAGGGGGTAGGCCTGCCAGAGTGACAGAAACCTGAGGACTCATATTGTATTTATTATCTCGCAAAGCTATCTCTCATACCCATATACTCTCTTGTATTTACTTTCTTGTATTTATTATCTCGCAAAGCTATCTCTCATACCCATATTGTTACTCTAGTATTATTTCCAAGATAAAGTAAACATTTAGTGTGCGTAGAGTTGTATCAGTGGTTGATAGAACTTGAGAGAATACTTATCCTACCTTTAGCTCCTCGTTGGGTTCGACACTCTTACTTATCGAAAAGGCTACACGTGATCCCCTATACTTGTGGGTTATCAGAGAGTCTTGATTTGAGTCAGTGGGTGTTAATGTGATACTCCAATGCTCTGCTTTTTTGTAATGCTCTCGCACTCTTAATATGTTTATGTTTATATTCTTTGTAAGTGTTTCTCGGCAATGTTTTCTATAAGAAGTAGAATACTTGTTACTCATTGATTGCGTGGATCACACGTTCGCTGGGAGACCCCAAGAGGAAGGTATGAAGCAGTGTAGCAGCAGTTTCCCTCAGTATGAAACCAAGGTTTAATCGAACCAGTAGGAGCAAGAAATCACTTCTGAAGGTTGTTGGCGGCGGAATATGGCACGGCGCAATACCAGGAAATCCAGCGCCAACGTGGAATCTGCACACAACACAATCAAACTACTTTGCCCCAACGAAATAGTGAGGTTGTCAATCTCACCGGCTTGCTGAAAACAAAGGATTAAACGTATGGTGTGAAAACAGTAGTAAATTGCAGAGAATGAAAAGGAACAGTGTTTGCAGTTGGTTGTATTACCATTGTAAAAGAATGGACCGGGGTCCACAGTTCACTAGTGGTGTCTCTCCATAACAGATAACTTGAAAAATTACAGCTGGGCAATTGACAAAATATTGAGCGCATAACAATGCATATATATGACATGATGATTACTATGATATTCATGTGGGCATTACGACAAAATACATAGACTGTTATCCAACAAAGTCTATGACTAATAATCCACCGCCAGGTTGTCATACCGAGTTCCCCGTTGGTATTAAGTTGCAAGCAACGGATAATTGCATTAAGTAATGTGCGTAAAGTAAACAAATGCATTAGACCTAACGGCATACCCTTAAGCTAAGCATCGGTTATTTTATCCCTAGTGGCAACAGCACATCCACAATCTTAGAAGTTATTGTCACTCTCCCAGATTATTGGAGGCATGAACCCACTATCTAGCATAAATACTCATTCTTGGAGTTACAAGCATCTACTTGGCCAAAGCATTTACTAGTAACGGAAAGCATGTAAGATCATAAATAACATATAAGATAGATTGATAATCAACTTGACATAGTATTCAATATTCATCGGATCCCGGCAAACACAACATGTAGCATTAAAATAAGATGATCTTGATCATGATAGGCAGCTCACAAGATCTAAACATGATAGCATAAAGTGGAGAGACAACCATCTAGCTACTGCCATGGACCCGTAGTCCAAGGATGAACTACTCACGCATCACTCCGGAGGCAGGCATGGTGATGTAGAGCCCTCCGGTGATGATTCCCCTCTCTGGCAGGGTGCCGGGAAGAGCTTCTGAACCCTCCCGAGCTAAGGTTGACGGCGGCGGCGTCTCTGAACTTTTCGTGGATAATGATCGGGTCCTAGGGTTTTCGCGTCGGGAGGAATAAATAGGCGAAAGGGCGGCGGCTGCGGAGCCACGAGGGCCCCACACCACCCCACGGCGCGGTTGGGGGTGGGCCCGCGCGGCCCCATGGTGTGGGCGCCACGTGGCTCCCCTCCGTGTCTCCTCTGGACTCCGTCTTCGTGTTGGAAAAATAGGAGGTTCTGTCCAAGTTTCGTCCAATTCCGAGAATATTTCCAGACTAGCTTTTCTGGAATACAAAAACAGCAGAAAACAGGAACTGGCACTGTGGCATCTTGTTAATAGGTTAGTCCCAGAAAATGCAAAAAAATGCTATGAAGTGTATATAAAACATGTAACAATTGGTATAATATCAACATGGAACATCAGAAATTATAGATACGTTTGAGACATATCAAGCATCCCCAAGCTTAGTTCTACTCGTCCTCGAGTAGGTAAAACGATATAAACAAAATAATTTCTGAGGAGACATGCTACAATCATAATCTTGATCAAATAATACTGTAAAACACATGTTATGAATGAAGTGATCCAGGTCAATGGTCTATAGTTTGCTAGCAAGTAGATAATGAGCAAACAACTGAATCATATAAGCAAAAACTTTTCATGAATAGTACTTTCGAAACAAGCATCAAGGAGTTTTGCATAAGAGTTAACTCATAAAGCAATAGATTCTAAGCAAAAGGTGTTTAACCAACACAAAGGAAGATTTAAGTTTCAGCAATTGTTTTCAACTTTCAACATATATATCTCATGGATATTTGTCAACACAAAGCATATAATAAGTGCAATATATGAGCATATAAAAATTGTTGCACCAAAGTTGACACTAGTGTTTGCTTCTAAGATAGAAAGAAGTAGGTAAACTGACTCAACATAAAAGTAAAAGAAAGGCCCTTCGCAGAGGGAAGCAGGGATTAAATCATGTGCTAGAGCTTTTTAAGTTTTGAAAAACATATGGAGATTGCATAAAATATTTGACACTCCTCCCAACCTTTGCTAACACAAGCCATGGCTAACCGAATCCTCGGGTGCCTACCATCAATCACATACCATGGAGGAGTGTCTAGTTTTGAGAGGTGTTTGTTAATTGTCAACGAATGGTAGCGGATGAAAACAGTATTCTCCCTATCAAACAGACTTTTAAGAGCGGTTCCCATGAAGGACGTTATTTCTACCAGCAAGGCAGATCATCCCTCTTCTCTTTTGTTTACACATGCAGGTATTTCACTGTTTGTCATTGCTTACTGATAAATCAGGGCAAAAATGTGAAGAGAATTAAGCGGTTAAAGTTGTAATTAATTGGGATTGGGCACCCCGTTGCCAGCTCTTTTTGCAAAATTATTGGATAAGCGGATGTATATGCCACTAGTCCAGGTGTAAAGTCTGTTTGACAAGTCGAATAAAGAATAACCAACTACTTCCTCATGAGCTAGTAAACATTGACACAAAAAGGAATAATAACAATTTTGAATAATTTAAAGGTAGCACATGAAAAATTTACTTGGAATGGCAAGAAAATACCACATATAGGTAGTTATGGTGGACACAGATGGCATGGATTTGGCTCAAGGTTTTGGATGCACGAGAAGCATTCCCTCTCAGTACAGTGTTTAGGCTAGCAAGGTTATTTGAAGCAAACACAGGATATCAACCGACACAGCAAGGCTTATATGAAAACATATTGCAAGCATTATAAGACTCTACACTGTCTTCCTTGTTAACTGATACGTCTCCAACGTATCTATAATTTCTTATGATCCATGCTAATATTATACCAATTGTCACATGTTTTATATACACTTTATATCATATTATGACATTTGTTGGACTAACCTATTAACAAGATGCCACAGTGCCAGTTTCTGTTTATTATGTCTGTGTATTGCAGAAAAGGCCCGAAAACCAAAGTGCTCGAAAAAATCCAGAAAAATTACAGAAATTCTATTTCGCCAGAAGACCCACGGAGCCAGAAGGGCAAGTCCAGCGGAGGCCCACGGCCTCCTCACCATGTCGTCGCGCGACCTGGAGGGGGGTGGCGCCGCCACGTGGTGAGGCCGCCTCGTGCACGCCCTCGCGTTGCCCTTTGGCCTATATATTGTTCCTGCCCCGAAAACCCTAGAACAATCGATGATTTCTCCAGAAGAGTTCCGTAGCTCCGCTGCCACCAAAAACCCTAATTCGGGGGACAGAAGTTTCTGTTTTGGCACCCTGCCGGGACGGGGAATTGCCCCCGGAGCCATCTCCATCGACTCCACCGCCATCTTCATCGCCGTTGCTGCCTCCCATGATGAGGAGGGAGTAGTTCTCCCCCGAGGCTGAGGGCTCTACCGGTAGCTATGTGGTTTATCTCTCTCTCCCATGGTGTGATCTTTATGTGATCATGAGCATTGCTAGTATCGCTGAATTCATATGTAATGTTTATGCTACTCAAGTGATTTTATCTAGTTTCCGGAGTCATTGTGACAACACTGTGTCAAGGTGACAGTGTGGGTACTGTGTGTGACTCTATAAATAATTTAGATATTATTTTTTTTTTCACCAGCAAAACCGTAGGGGAAACCCCCACGGTTAATTTTCCATTTTCAATAAACCCACCACAGTCCTCACCCTCAAGCAAGGATGAAAAACAAGTTCAAGTCATACAAGTTACAGCGGGTTGAGAGGATCAACCCAAAAATAAAAACAAAAATTTAGATATTATCATGGCTTATTCTTTGTGGAATTGTGGTGTTTGTTTACTCAGACTTTGAGGTGTGCTTTTGTAGCCCTACGCATATTACTCTTGTTTCACCAAGAAGGAGAATAATCCCGAGTAGCACTTACTTGCGTTCAGTTGTGCTAAAATGTTGAGAGATACCACTAGTGAAAGTATGATCCCTAGGCCTTGTTTCTAAGCATTGAAACACCGTTTGCAACAAGTTCTGCTACATGTTTGCTTGCTGCCATTTTTATTTCAGATTGCAATTACTACTTATAATCATCCATATTACTTGTATTTCACTATCTCTTCGCCGAACTAGTGCACCTATACATCTGACAAGTTTATTAGGTGTGTTGGGGACACAAGAGACTTCTTGTATCTTAATTGCAGGGTTGCTTGAGAGGGATATCTTTGACCTCTACCTCCCTGAGTTCGATAAACCTTGGGTGATTCACTTAAGGAAAACTTGCTGCTGTTCTACAAACCTCTGCACTTGGAGGCCCAACACTATCTACAAGAATAGAAGCATGCGTAGACATCATTAACCAAACCCTTTTACTAGAAAATATCTAGACCTTAGAGATACCAAACATGCAAACCAAATTTCAACAAGCTTTACGATAGTTCTTCATTAATAGGTTTTAACTACATGATACAAAAGCTTAATCATGAACTACTTAATAACTCAAAACAATTGACAAGTATCAAATTATCCAATACAACGATCTACAGAATATGTAAGCTTTTTCAATTATACCATCTACCACATGCAACATTTTCTGTTCCAACCAAACACCAATCAATTTATTTCAACATAAACTCTCCAAACAATTATAAGTGAAGCAAGAGAGTACTTTCTTTAAAAGAACTAACAACTCTGAATAAGAGATGCATGAAAAACAGGAGCTAAAAGCATAGCAATAGCTAGACAAGAATACTCAACAAGTATAAGTGAAGAATAGGAGTATTCATATGAAAAAGCGGAGCGTGTCTCTCTCCCAATCAAGAATGCTGGGATCCAATCAAGTTGACCATACTAAAAGCACATATGATGTGAAAGAATTAAAATATAGTTTCACTAGAGACGACCTGATAAGTTGCTGATGAAGAAGGGGATGCCTTGAGCATCCCCAAGCTTAGACGCTTGAGTCTTATTGAAATTTGCTGGGGTGATCCATGGGAGCATCCCCAAGCTTAAGCTCTTCACTCTTCTTGATCACATTATATCATCCTTCTCTCTTGACCCTTGAAAACTTCCGCCACACCAAACTCAAAGTAATTCTCATTAGAGGGTTAGTGCACAATCAAAAACTCACATGTTCTATAAGGACACAAACATGACCGTTACTTTTAACATTAGCTACTGCCACTGATGTTATGTGAAGCTCTTCACCCTAAAAAAGAATTTCACTCAACACTAGTAAAAGAGAGAATGCGAAAAATAAAAGACAAAATCTGTCTAAACAGAACAGTCCGCAAAGACGAATTTGTTCGAGGTACTTACGTTGCTCAGATCGAAAAACTTTAAACTAACGAAAGATGCGTACATATGTGAGGATCACGCACAAAAATTTTCAGATTTAAATAATGTTTCTGTGATTTTACAGAATTGAAACGGTGAACAACAGAAATCTGTTCCTGCGCAAAAATCCAAATCTAGCATCTTCCTATTAGAGGCAATACTTGGCACAACAATGCGATAAAATAAAGATACAAAGGAATTGTTACAGAAGTAAACAACTCCTTGACTCAAAAAAAGAAAAAAATGCAGAAATAAAATAATGGGTTGTCTCCCATAATCACTTTTCTTTAACGCCTTTCAGCTAGGCACAGAAAGTAAGAATCAAGTGTTTCCAAGCGATGAGGCATCAACATCATCAAAAACATCCTCAAAAACACAGCAACAATAGGCATTTTTGGTTCTGGTAATTCTTGGGAAGCAAATTTAAATAATTCATTATGTGATTCACCCTCAATTTTATCAGTTTTAAGCACATTAGGGGTTTTGGTTGAGGCACTTTTCGAACATACATTAATTTTTGCTCTTTCCCCACAAAAGCTTTCTGCTTTTTAAACTTGATAGAGGAGAAAGTTGAACTTAGAGTATCCTCTAATTCACCTATCCTGAAGTTTTGGTTATCATGGCCAGTGCTAGCTTCTAAAATAGCAATTCTTTTATTAAGATCTCCAAGTGATTCATTAACTTTGCTAGAACTACCAAGCAAATCCGGCAAGTTTTTCTCCATGGACTCCAATTTTTTTTATAACATCTTCCAAAGTAGTCTCAATTTTAAGATCATTAATAAGTGGTGTTCCTACCAAACTTTCGATTATATTACGTGCTTCCAAAGCAGGAGTCCCCAGAAAGTTGCCTCCTGTCAGAGTATCTAGAACATACCGATACCAACTAGTGATACCAACATAAAAATTTCTAAGAAGGATCATGGTAGAATATTTTTAGCACATCTACGGTGAGCATCACTGATCCTATACCAAGCATCTTTTAAACTTTCTCCACCTTGTTGCTTAAAGGACCGAACTTCAATTTCAGGGGTACTCATTTTAGCAAAATTAAAACAAAACAGAAAGATAACAACTTGAAAATAAAAGTAACTAATTTTTTGTGTTTTTGATAAATAAAGCAAACAAGACTAAATAAAAATAAACAAAGCAAGACAATAACAAAGTAAAGAGATTGGAAGCGTGAAACTCCCCTTGCAGAAAATCCTCTTGCTCCCCGAAAAGAGCTGTTGCAGGGAGTTAGAGGAGCTCTCAGAAATATTTCTTGCTCCCCGGCAACGATGCCAGAAAAAGAGCTTGATTGCGTGGATCACACATTCACTGGGAGACCCCAAGAGGAAGGTATGAAGCAGTGTAGCAACAGTTTCCCTCAGTATGAAACCAAGGTTTAATCGAACCAGTAGGAGCAAGAAATCACTTCTGAAGGTTGTTGGTGGCGGAATATGGCACGGTGCAATACCAGGGAATCCAGCACCAACGTGGAATATGCACACAACACAATCAAACTACTTTGCCCCAACGAAACAGTGAGGTTGTCAATCTCACCGGCTTGCTGAAAACAAAGGAATAAACTTATGGTGTGGAAAACAGTAGTAAATTGCAGAGAATGAAAAGAAACAATGTTTGCAGTGGGTTGTATTATCAGTGTAAAAGAATGGACAGGGGTCCACAGTTCACTAGTGGTCTCTCCGTAACAGATAACTAACATGCTGGGTGAACAAATTACAGCTGGTCAATTGACAAAATATTGAGCGCATAACAATGCATATATATGACATGATGATTACTATGATATTCATGTGGGCATTACGACAAAATACATAGACCGTTATCCAACAAAGTCTATGACTAATAATCCACCGCCAGGTTGTCATACCGAGTTCCCCGTTGGTATTAAGTTGCAAGCAACGGATAATTGCATTAAGTAATGTGCATAAAGTAAACAAATGCATTAGACCTAACGGCGTACCCTTATGCTAAGCATCGATTATTTTATCCCTAGTGGCAACAGCACATACACAATCTTAGAAGTTATTGTCACTCTCCCAGATTACCGGAGGCATGAACCCACTATCTAGCATAAATACTCACTCTTGGAGTTACAAGGAGAAGGAATTATCCGCAACTAGTTGCGGGTGCAACTAGTTGCAGATTGTAGTTTCCGAGTTACAAGTATCTACTTGGCCAAAGCATCTACTAGTAACGGAAAGCATGCAAGATCATAAATAACATATAAGATAGATTGATAATCAACTTGACATAGTATTCAATATTCATCGGATCCCAGCAAAACACATGTAGCATTACATTAAGATGATCTTGATCATTATAGGCAGCTCACATGATCTAAACATGATAGCATAAAGTGGAGAGACAGCCATCTAGCTACTGCCATGGACCCGTAGTCCAAGGATGAACTCACTAGTAGGAAAAGGCTTATAGCCACCAGCGTACCGCTGGGGACAACGTCTTCGTCCGCCAGCGCTACGACCGCTGGCGGGCGGTTTTTCCTGTCCGCCACTGGTTCTGGACGTACCGCTGGCGGACAACAGCACAGCTCGCCAGCGGTAGGAACAGGAATCTGGGACGAGGCGGGGCAAACTACCGCTGGCGGGCACAATACGCGCCCGCCAGAGGTATTAAACGTACCGCTGGCGGACGATAGACAGGGCCCGCTAGCGGTAGTAGTTGCCGCGGCTGAGCTCAGCTGGGGAAAAAAATGGGGACAGTACCGCTGGCAGGCTGACGAAATAGTAAGCCAGCGGTAACCTGGGAAAGTGACATATGTGCGGCCGCACCTACCACCCTTGCTCACTTATTGCACTTCACTCTTCTCTCTCTTAGCTCGAGTTTCCCCATTTGTGGCTCATTTCCTCCATGAAATTAATCACTTTTAGCCAACAAAAAGTGATTTAGTTGATAGATCCCACTAGATCTCTCCCCCACATCCAACTTGACCAAAAGAAATCCACTCAAGTCACTCAGATCTCAAGATCAAGATTTCATCTTTGGCTGACTTCCGCGGTTATTTGACGTGTGTTTTAACTTTCTTAAGGCGATCTTTTAGCGATATAAGTTAAAACACATTCTTAAAATTAATTTGGTCGGATAAATGCGCCCGCCGTAACCATGCGAAATGCTGGATGAAAAATGGCTTGGAATGTGTGAAATTGAGTTGTGATGAATAAATTTGTGTTGTGATGTGTGAAAATTAATGAGGGTGCCAATACCATGCCGGAATGTTGATTCATTTTCCGTTTCGGCCACTTTTGGCACTCTCCTTGGGTCCTATTTGTAGGAAGGTCATGGCGAATTTTCGTGAAATAAACCCGATATAAAATATTAAATGGTGCTTAATTATTGTCTTGATTATACAACGTGCAGGTGATAATGGTTATTATGAGTGAACATGCCGTGAATACATACTTGAGACATGCGACGGAAGACATGCTACAGAATAAGCGCAAAGATATACAGTGTACCGTGTCGCGCATGCAAA